>VXBR01008347.1:632013-742105 GCA_013400215.1 Cisticola juncidis | reverse complement strand
GCCACCCGCGCCGCTGCCCGTGGCCAGCCCGCCCCAGGACACGGCCCCCAGCCGGCCCATGCCGCCCGAGGCGCGGCGCCTCATCGTCAACAAGAACGCGGGAGAGACGCTGCTGCAGCGGGCGGCGCGCCTGGGATACGAGGTGAGCCTCCTGTGGCGCCCTGCGCGGTGGTTTTTTTTTATTTTTAAATCNATGCTGCTGAGGAGGTGTTCCCTGTCTTATGGCTGTCTTAGGACTAAGCTCAATGTTCCCACCTGTGCTGTCCCATTAAAATCTGATCCTTGCTCCCACCCTTCTCCCTGTCCCCCCTCCCTCACCATCCCTGTGTCTGCACTTACACCCCACTGAGACAAGCCGGGCTGGGCCCAGGCTGCTGGAGGAGTTGGTTCCCCTACACATCAGGCAGTCCTAGGTGAGGAGAGGAGTTTTTCCCTGCAGCTGTCCCGCTCTGCCCGTGGTGGCCGGGCTGTGGCACTGCCAAGCCGGCCTGGCACACATCCCCACGGTCCTGGCGCTGCCCGGCACCTGCGCGGGGAGTTTCATTCAGGGATTTTTATTAGAGCCCGAGAGCCGCCAGCGTAGCGTCGACGGGCGAGATGCTATTTACAGTTTGGATGTGGAACACTTAAAATATTAATGATTTGAAAATGTAATTGTAGATCTCTTAAGCAGTCGAGGAGCTTGTGTTAAGTGCTAGCAATGCATTTTCCGTTTAACGCACCGTGCGATGTGTAATGCCTTTCCTTCCCATTTAGGCTTGCCTGTATTCCCGGTGTCTCCGCACATGAAGAGCCTTTCATCCACCAATGCAAACAGCAAAAGGCAGGCTCAGCCAAGCTGTACTCCAGCCTCGAGGTTGGCTGCCAAACAGCAGAAAATTAAAGAAAGCCGGAAGACAGATGGGCTGTACACAGACGAAGAGGAGGATTTCCAACATGCGTCTCTGCTGCCGAAATACAGCGAGTGTGAGAAGCCATCAGGGAAACGTCAGTGTAAAACAAAACACTTGGCACTGCAGGAGAGGAGAAGGAGGTCATCTCTGACAGGGGATGACACCACAGATATCGAAAATGCTGAAGATAAGGTATCTTTATTTAGACCTAATTGTCCACCGGCCTCTGAGAAGGCAGAGCCAGCTTGCTTAAAACTAGCGCACTGTTGTGCATGCAGGGTAGCGGGGATTGCATTCAGATTTGTCTGTGGGCGCTTTGCACATTTTGTGTTTGCTTTTCTTAACCTTAGTTGAAGGCACCGTTGCAGGGTTGAAGCATCTTCTGTTTAAAAGCTGTAGCGGGTCTTGCTTTAAAAATTAAATACGAGTAGAACAGTGTAATTCCTTGCTGACAAAACGCGCTCCCATCACCGTGCTGTGCAAACAAAGATAAAACACCCCCTCTGTAATGCTATTGACAGGTAACGGTAACGAGGAAAGTCAGGAAGCGGCCGGAGCCGGCTTCGGACGGCGACNAATTTCAAAAGTTGTAATCCTCTTCCCAGTTTTATAGATGGAAGTTGTGCGAGTCAGCAGCTTTGGGTTGGGTGGTTGAAACTCACAGCCCCCGTTCCCCTGCTGCTTCCCCTTCCCTGGTGGGGATTGGGGGCAGGTCGCTGTGGGAATGAGTCCCCACCACTGCTGGGTCAGCAGGCAGGGATGCAGGGAGAGCAGCATCCCGCGGGAATGAGCGAAGGGTAAAGTTTTATTGGTAACCCTCACTTCCCTTTAAATATAAACCATCTGCAAACAGAACAAATGTCTTCTTTTTTTTCCCTCCCAAGTAATCTTTATGGTGATCTTTAATGAGCTGTATGTTTTCTGCTTTTGTTGTTTGTGAAGAGCGTGTAGTTTAGAAGGGTTTTATTTTTGTTCTTCTCTCCAAGGAGTATCTGGTATGTGACACAGGATGTAGCGCTTGGAGTGTCCTCTTGCATGATCAGACGCATCGTAGCAGCACTCTGCATGCTTTATACTCGGCGTCTGGAGCTGCTTGGTGTAGCTGGAACAATGTTGTCTAATGAAAGGGGCCCCCTGTTGCTACAAAAATCAGAAACCGATGAATCCCTTAGCTGTGCCGTTTTGAAGCACGCTTTTATTGGGGAAATGCGGGCATGTAGGTATGAGTGGTGGTGCTGGATTTTAGATCTGGTGCAGAGGTGTTTCATTGCAGAGAGCGACTGCTGCCCTCGGCGTGGCAGCAGGGTTTGCTGTGCTGCTGAGAGGGCTGCCTGGACCTTGGAGCTGGGCTTGAGCCCCACGTGGGAAGGGGGCATCAGCCCAGGTCCAGGTGGGGCCTGCCCAGCCTTTGGGATTTGCTGAAACCTTGAAATGTCCTTTGTATAGCTGGAGAGAGTTTTGTGTGGAGCAAGGCCTTGTCCAGCTCTGGAAGGCAGGGTTTATTGGAAAAGTTTTGTTCACCTTAGACAAAGGCTTCTAACCCAGGGCATTTCAGCTCAGGCTGGGAGAGGTGGTTGTTACAACAACGCTATGGTATTCTTCATAATTTAAGTGGTTTAATTTTCTGTGGGTCCAAAATCCAAATGTGTCGTAGCATGTGCTCGAAGCCATCAGTGTGTATTTTCTTCCTGCATGGGGTCTGTCAGGATGGATATGCTTGGGCACTTGGCTTTCTGTGCCTGGCACCTCTGCTGAGCACAGCTCAGTGGGAGCAGCTCCCAAAATGAGTGATGGGCTGATGTCCTGCTCAAGCAGGGGCCCAGGGCTCTCCATTTGCTTTGATAGCAGGAGCTCTCTGCTATCAAACTGGCTGGTTGCAGAAAGCTGTGGAAAAGATTCTGTGCCACCATCCCATTCCCTTCAGCTTGGTTGGAGATTTTCATTTTGTGGCTTGAATTCACCCAAAAGTTCAAGTGAGCACCATGTTTTCAGTAGGGTTAAATATCCAGCCCGTTTGATTTGGTTGCTCAGGTGGTGTTGACCGTGCAGCAGTTGGTTCTATAGCTGGTGGAATGCAGGGCAGGGAAAGAGCCCAGTCCATGCACTCAGACTGCCGCCACAATCCAATGCTGTCTGTGTTTTTCGAGGCTCAGAGGGGTGGGTGGCTGTGCCACCCTGCCAGAGCTGTGTTTGGCCCATGGTGAGCTGTGATAGTTTGATCATCCATGGAAGCTCCATAGCTGAGGGGTTTTTCTGGATAGTGATGAGATTGCTGCAGTTAGTAGAAAGCTGAATTTCCTCTGTCTGCACAAAGAATGAGAATGGTCGAGAAGTAAGAAATTCCTCTATGTAAAAAAAAAAGAAAAATCTGGATGAGTCAAGGTAGTATGCTGGTCTGTGAGCTCTGGCAAGCACACAGGTCAGTTTTGTGCCACCCCTGTTGGCAGGGCAGCAACCTCAGGTGGGCACATGGGGGCTGCCCTGGCTGCTGCTGTGGCAGCCCTGTGCCAGCCCCGTGGCAGGAGAGGCAGATGAGTTTGCATCATCAGAGGCAGGGCTTGCAGAGGAGCCGAGTGCTGATTCAGGACTGGAGCTGGAAGCGGCTGGCACCGCAGGGCACCACCGAGCCCTGGCAGGAATGCTGTACTGCCCTGAGACCGGATGAGCTCGTGCCTGCCCTTGGCAGCCTGCCTGCCTTTGCAGCAGGGATGCCCCGAGGCTGTGCGGAGATCCCGCTCCAAACCATTGGCGTGCAGAGGTGCTGGCAGGCTGTGTGTATCACTGCTGGACCCGAGGGGAGCCCGTGTGCTGCAGGGCTGTGAGCCTGTGTCCTGCTCTCAGTGCCACGGGGCAGATGTGCCCCAGATCGCCGCAGGAGTAGGGCACGAGCGGGGACGATTTGTGTGTGAAGCTGACTCGAGTGTGAAATGTCAAAGGACAAGTGTGGCTTGTGTCTGGTCAGATAAATTGCAGGGCTGCAGCCAGCAAGGCTACTTAAAGACAGTGCAGCAAATGGTCTTCAGGCCTGGAAATCCCTGATGAAGCTGAAGGGAAGCTTTGCCTTTCCCTTCCTAGGTTTCTGTGCCAGGCAGTGCTTCAGCAGGATGTTACCAACCCGTCCCAATATATGGCCACTCTCAAATCCATTCTGCTTTCCCCATTTGAAACAAATGACTTGAGATAATGGTAGTCTTAAAACTGTAATTTACTTTTTGTGAAAAGGGAATTACAGGGAGTGTAGATTCTTTTTCGGAAAAAAATTACAGAAGGCTTGTGTAATGAATTTGATGTGAGAGGAAACAGTGTCTTTCTGCCTTGTTTCTTTTTGGTGTGTGTCTGGATGTGCTGGTTTTGGATGGGGTAGGGTTAACTTTCTTCCCAGTGGCTGGTATGGGGCAGTGTTTTGGATTTGTGCTGAACACAGTGATGATAATACAGGGATGTTGCTGTTACTGCTGAGCAGGGCTTGCACAGAACCAAGGCCTTTTCTGCTTTCCTGCTGCCACACTGGTGTGAGGAGACTGGTGTGCATGGGAGGCTGGGAGGGGACACAGCCAGGACAGGTGACCCAAGCTGACCAGAGGGATATTCCAGACCATATGGCATCATGGCTCAGTGTATAAATTTGGGGGGAAGGAGGGGGGAACATTTGGAGTGATGTTGTTTTTCTCCCCAAGTCACCACTAAGTGGGATGGGGCCCTGTTCTCCTGGAGATGGCTGAACACCTGCCTGCCCTTGGGAAGCAGTGAATGAGTTCCTTGTTTTGCTTTGCTTGTGTGCATGGCTTTTGCTTTGCCTATTTAACTGTCTTTATCTCAGCCCACAAGTTTTCCACCTTTGACCCCTGTGATTCTGTGGTTCTCCCCGTGCTCCTGCTGGTGGGGGACTGAGTGAGGCTGCCTGGGGCTCGGCTGCTGACTTGGGTGAAACCATGACAATGGGCTTGGAAAGTTCCCTCATCAGTTTGTTATTAAGTCCTTCCTGGGAAGGCAGTGAAATTAGCAGTGTGTGTGATGTGTGATAGGGTGTTTAAACATGTGAAGGCAGGGCTTATCCAGGCACAGGGAGTTCCCAGTGTCACTGCCACAGGAGCAGGAGCTCCAGAGCACCCTCCTGCCCCTGCACAGCTCCTGCAGGGCTCCTGCGTCCTGCCCAGGAAGGGACATCACTTCAGGGGCTTGGTATGATGCTGGGGGAAGTGTTAAGGCTCCGCATATAATGCTTGACTGAAGGGCTGTGTTATGAGGTTGGCTGTGGGATTACAGTGCTTCTTGGGCCCTGGGGGATGCTGGTCTCTTCTCCTGTAAAAGAAGTACATAGGAAGGGCAGCTCCTTGCATATGAGGATGGACCATGCATATGTGCATACTTTGACTATTTGCAGTTTGGCAAAGAAACTGCAAGCAGCAGAGGTGAAGGATGTTCTAGTTTGACCCTTTGGATTAACTGTGAGTGATTTTCAGGATGCTGGTTAAATTGCCCTGTGGCACTCTCACAGCCTTCCCTGAACTTCAGCGAGAAATGCTTGGGAAACCAAAAGTGTGTTTGTGGCACCACATGTTCCTGTATTTGGCAATGGTGGCTCATTTTTTTGTAAATTAAATAAATCATGTTAAAAAAAGTTAATGAGGCATTTAATTAATTAACAATGTAGAGTTTTATGGTCTTTATGGTTACATTTTGTGGTTAATGACATTCTTCTTATAGCCTCTTAGCACAGAATTGCCCGACAAAATTAGCTTTTTTGTCCAGTAGTAAGTATTCCACCCTAGGACCAGCCTTTCCTTTTTACAAAAATAGATGAAACATCTTTTATTTTGGGTTGCAAAGTCTATTTTAAACAGTAACTGCATGCTAAAAGTGGTGCTGAATACAGCAACTGCTTCTCCTACCTATATCCATCTGCTAATTTGCCTGGCAGGGTGGTCTGGTTTTGAAGGAAAATTCATACCTCCGGAGTATAATTTTGCACAGCCCTTTCTTACGGCCTTGAGCATGTGCAGGGTAAAGAGCATCTGTTCTGGACTGATTTTTGGCCTTTGGGCTGATTAGCAGGAGCGTTCAGAGGCCCTCTTTGGTGCGAGGTGGGGCTGGGGGGTCCTGGGTTAAACGGGGGGTGCGTGGGGGTGGGTGCATCCCCCGTGGCAGGCGGAGGGGATGCTCTGGAGCCTGGGACAGGCAGCTCATTAGCTCTCAGCTCTAGCCTGGTTGGTGAGGGCCTGCTAAAAGAGCAGCTTCATGCTGTATCCTGGATACCAGCTCTCGAGTCAGGTGTACCCAGAGCACAGATTGTTTCGGGCTTTCCGGTTTATTTTGAAACGGGAGGAATAAATGCGCTGCGCCCGATGTCGTTTTATTCTTGTTTTGGCAAAACAAGCGCTCGCCCCCTCCGTGCCGTATCTGGCTTTGCAAGGATGTCACTCAAATGCAAAATTAATGGTTTACCACTAATCTGGGAACATGGGGGCTCTTTTATGCATTGAACATCTCTTAGAAATGTGTTTTGTTTTGTTTTGTTTTGCCTTCTTCTGCATCCGACACGAGTCGAGGAAGCCCTACACCATCCTAAATTTTCGGCTGAGTGATGGAGCAGTCATTGTTCCAAGGCTGCACGGCAGCGCAGAGCTGAGCCTGGCCCAGGCTCTGGAGCGTGGTGTATTTGACTGCAAGATGAATTGTGTTAAATTCACATGGCTTCCTGCGGCGCCGGGCTCGTTACTGGAACCCGGCACCTGGCTTTACTTCTGCATGCAGAAAACCGGGGAGGGTGAAAATGGGATTTCCCCGATCCGGATAGAGCCGGGCTGGTTTCTGTTTGCTGATAGCAAACCATCCTTTGTCTTAAATGTGTTTTGTTTCGGGTCGTGCGCTTTTTCTGTTTAAAATCAAACTGACGTTGGCTGTGCTGGTGTTGCACTCGCAGAATTTTCTGTTAAAAACAATTTAGATGTATGAGTAACAGCCTTCCCACTGGCTTTACGTGTAGAAGTTCTCAGAAATGGAACATTGTGAGTTTTGTCTGTGAAATTTTTATGTTCTCCCTCTGTGACAATTCCTGGTGTTGGGGGTTACAGGGTCATGCAGGGCACGGAGCTCTCAGTGTCACTTTGCCCAAATTAGTCTGCTCAGGGAAGTCGTGCTCTCTGCTATGTCTCCTGAACAGACAGGACTGTCAACAGCTCCTCTTTTTATTTTCCTTTTGACTGACCCATCTCGTAGAGGGTAACTTAGCATATCACAGGGATTTTGTCTTCAGCCTCTTTCCCACCCCCGCTTTTCCTTCAAGCTGAGAAACCTGCGCATTCACACGGCAAGAAATAACTCCATGTTCCTCTGTTTTCCTTCCTTTTTCCAGGAAGTGGTTCTGTATTGTTTGGAAAACAAGGCGTGTGATGTGAACCATCGTGACAACGCGGGTTACTGTGCCCTGCACGAGGCCTGTGCCAGGGGCTGGCTGAGCATCGTGCGGCACCTCCTCGAGTACGGCGCGGACGTCAACTGCAGCGCCCAGGATGGAACCAGGTCAGCGGCACCCAGGGGCATCCCTGCCTCCCTGCCCTCTGTGCCTCTCCTTTGTCCTCCCCTCAAACCCTCAGAGCAGGTAGCACTGCCTTATTGCCGGTCCTGGTCCTTGTCCAGGCTCTGCGACCCGCTCTGCTCTCTGGTTAATAAAGCAGTGGGGACACGCTTCTGTTGTCACTCGAGTTCGGGGTAATTTCTTTTTTCTTCCGGGAATTTCAATAAGCTGTGCGTTGGCTGGTTTTTGTTAGTCAGTGGAATTGCCAGCTGCAGGGCAGGAAGGAGTGATACTTGAGCCGCAGCCCTGCTCATGTGCCCTCCAGGTCCTTTGAGTTGTGCCAAAAGAGGGGAGTTGGCCTTGTTAGCAGGGTTACTTTTGAGAGCACTTCAGGCTTTTGTGGCGATCGGGTGTGCGAATCCTGTATATGCTGTATAAAAATGTTTGTTGAACTGTTAAACTATCTGCTCATTTGATATTTTGGATTTCCTTTTCCTTTTTTCTTTTTTTTAAATCCCGAATTAGCCTTTTTTTAGTTTCCTTCACAGAATAGCAGGAGCGCTTTAGTTCCTGTGCTGGCAGAATAGATAGCGAGCTTTTCTTTTTAGCTTTGTGGAGAAAAAAAAATTGCTGCTCCGGACCTTTTTTTAAGCTTCTTGTGTATCTCCTAAAGCACCTCTTTGACCACCTCTGTGAGGCTGACCTTGGGGTAACTC
Source organism: Cisticola juncidis (assembly GCA_013400215.1). NCBI lineage: Eukaryota > Metazoa > Chordata > Aves > Passeriformes > Cisticolidae > Cisticola > Cisticola juncidis. Next base: position 733,979 of record VXBR01008347.1, on the reverse strand, counting down.
GGCCTGAGCATATGCAGAGCGTTATTCAGTCTGTGCATTTTGGGGACAGGTCGCTTTGTATTCTGCGAATCTCCTGCAGCTTGTTATCTTAAATGGTTTATCGCCTTCCCTATCACCATCCAAATAGCCAGGGAGGTAAAATTAGCGTAACTAAGAGGCTGCTTCTTTTGTTTTTAAGCTCTTTATTTATTAACTTGGGAAGGGAGGGGTCAGGAAAACAAAAAGAGGTCTGGTTAGGATGGTCCATTAAAAGTTCATGATGGCCCATTGTTCCCGGCCCATCACCAGCCCATCACAGCCCAAAGGAAAGCTTTTGGGAGAAACATTAAAACCCCGACTGGATTGTCAGATTCCTCCTCTGTCGCCCCTGTCTTTGTAAGAGTTCTGAGCTCTCCAGGCTGACAAAAACAGCCTCACATTTTCTGCTGCCTTCGGCTTTAATATGTGACCTGTCCAACGGCGGTGAGTTACCGTAAAAAGAATCCTAAATTATTTTTGTCTCACTCGCTGGAATAACCTATATAGAAAATTATCCCTGGGAAGTGTCTGAGCAGTCTTAATCACCCGCCAGTTGAGAGTCCACCTTTGATTTCTAGTCACAGACGGAGCTGATTTTCAAGAAAGAAACTTGGCCCGTGTACCCTGAAAAGTTGTTTTTGGGAAAATGTATTTTAGAAAATAACATAATGATGATCTGATCATAGATGGTAATGTCAGAACTCAGCGTGCTGTTGCCTCTCTTTTCTGAGGGCAGACTTACTTTTCATTTGGAAAGCTGCCCAACAGACAGCAAGAATCCAAAACACAAGTAATATACAGAGGGAGGATGGTCTGTGTTGGGCAGGACAGAGAGCAAAAGCTTCTGTAAGGAACTTTGGATCTTTGTAACGCACTGTCTTTTGGCAGGATCAGACTTCTCTGTAAGAATAAGTCAGGACATTCATAAGACAAGTCTCATTTCTCTCTTGAAATTTTTCTCCTTTAACTTTTAGGAGGAAAGATGTCCTCAGCTGTGTTGCTTTTAAAATTAAATTCCAGAACCTTTAGAAATACAGTAAAGACTTAAAAACAACAACAAAAAACCCCCCAAAAAAACCCCAAACCAAAACCCAAAAAGCACGCTGTCAAAGACTTGTCCTTCTCTCCTGCTTTTTTAATGACTCTGAATATGCTTTTTATGTCCTTCTCTGCCATGTCACTTATTCCAGGGTACTCTTGGCCGTGCTGTGGCAGCTCTGAAGCCTGCTCAGTGGCAGTGGCTGTGTGTAGTTCTGTTCAGCCTGTTGGTGTAAGGCAGCACAGAGGGGTGATGCGAGTGATGCAGCTGGGGTGGGGAGCTGGCTTGGGGGTCACCTGGAGCTCTGGGCTCTGTTCCTTGCTGCCTCTGCTTGTCGGCGTTTTGGAGGACACTGAAAAGTCGTGGCTGTTGAAGATATGGCTTTGGTGTGTACAGGATGTCCGTGTGAATGTGAAGGGTGCAGGAAAGTTCTGTAAAGTTCTGTCTGTGCGTCTCTGCGGTGCTATGGGTGCTCTGATCAGCGGGCTGGCTTTGCATGTGTGTTTAGGGATGAGTTCAGCCCCTGGTTCCTGATAGTATCAGAAATCCCGGTGAAACCAGAAACAAACAAAGCGCCAGACTGGTGTAGGGACAAGGAGGAGACATTGGGGGTGTAGGAGTGGTGCAGTCCTTCCCTTCACCCCAGCTCGGCACAGGATGTCCCTCTCTGCCCTATTCACAGCACATCTGGCCAGGCTAAATGTGGTAGGTCTTGGATGTTTTTCCCCTTCAACTCTGTGTTGATAGACCACATGCAGTGCCTGCAGACCCTGAATACACAAGCACTCTGCTGCACAATTAGTGCCTAATCAAAGATTATTGTAGAACCCGGAGATCTTTAAGACCTGTCTCCGAGGTGCTGCAGTCACTGAGGGCTCTTAATCGTCTTACCTATAAATAATAATAGACCGTGCTTAAGAGGTGAGAGCTTCCCTTCCCTGACAGGACCCCAGTCAGTGCAGCAGCTCCGCTAGGGGTGTTCGAGCTGACATTAGCAAGGGTGTTTGCCGCGTGTATTTGGCCTTATCTCGCTGTTCTCCTCCTCTTACCTCTGCAGCTGAACCCGTGCCATTATAGAAACAAAGCCACATGCCAAAAATACAGACGTCCCCTGCCTGTTAGCGAGGGCTCGGCGTCGCCCGCTAGGTTCTCTCTCTGCAGCCAGTTTTGCTATATCCTTCCCGCTGGCAGCTGATGAGCTCAGCCTTTTTTATTTATTTTTTTTCCCTGCGAGGACCATGCCAAGATGGCTCTCTTCCTGTGTCCTTTCAGCTGGTCTTGGCACAGCCATACCTTCCAGCAGCTAATTGCGTTTAAGAAGAGCCAGCCTGCGGGGCTGCCCTCCTGCAACTCGTGCCTTGCCTCTTCCGTGGGGCAGCCTTGCACAACGGGGGGATGGAAACAAAAACAAAATGCCAGAACGTGGCATTGCTCGGCGAGTTCAAGACCTCTGGCTGCAGTGAGGAGAGTTCTGGTGGTGCGTGAAGGGCTGAGAGCAAACCCTGACTGGTCTAAATAGTTTATGATTTTGGCGGTGGAATGATAAACCCCCCCAGTGAAATGTTTTCCTAACTCTGGGGGCGGTAAAAATAGTAGGAAGAATTCGGCAGTACACAAGAGAGGGTTGAGATGTGTGTCTTTTGTAGGATATTGCAGCTCTCGAATGTCCCCCGATCCTTCTGGGGCCTTTTGAAGGGTTTGTTTTAGAAACGAGCTGTGCTGCGTTTACTGTACCATTAGGGATAGAGAGTGTTTATTTCCACGATGCTCAGGGTGGAAGAGATTGTATGGCAAAGCAGCCCAGGAGAGGACTCCCAGGGATCTTCTTTTATTTTCACATCTGAAAAAGTTGCCTATTCCAGTAGTTGCTTTTGCATCCTACAAAGAGGATGGTTAAGCTCTGCCAAGACTGAAGAATACTCCCTCCTCTGCTGGCCCTGCTGGGAGAAGCAAACAAATAGCTGTGCCTTTGCATGGTTCCGCTCGTGAGCTTGCCAAGAAGCTGTTCTAGCCAGTAAAAGAGTCTGTCAGTGCTCTGTTTTGGCCTTTTCTCCCTTAACTTATCTATGGGGAATCTCCTTTCCCCCCCGCACCCACCCCATCCCGCCAGTGTTTTCTTTCCTTCCTTCTATTTATTGTTCTTCCTTCTTCCGCACTGCTTTACTACGCCTTTCCTTCCCCATGCCTCTATAAATTCCCCTCTCATGCCCAGGCAGCCTCCCTGTGTACTCCTAGATGACAAATCTGGTTCTGCCTGCCCTGGTGCCTGCCCTGCTGCCTCTGTCTGCAGCACCACGTTGGGCTTGGTGACATGTAAAAAGGCAGAAGGAGGTTTCATCACAGGGTTACAGCCCATGTGCTGCAATTTTTCCTTCCTGGGGAATGCCCAGGCACCCTTTAATAAACTCGCCTGAGTGTTGTTAAATCAATTGAAACACTGGGCGGTGATTTAGATGCTGTTTTTAATAAGTTAAGGGATCATCTTGAATTCATTACTGCTTCAAAAGCCACTTAGGTAAGTCAGTTAAAAAATACCCCAAACACAAAATAAGAAAACCCACAAACCAGTAATCCCACAACGCTCCTCAACCCCCTCCCAAAACCAGAAAATCGTAATTCTGAAATAAAATTTAAAAGAGTTCAAAATTAAAGACTCCAGTAAAGCGAGGGAGTGGGGGAGAAAGAGCATTCCCAGCACTTGGCAGCAGCTGTAGCTCAGATCTGCTCCTGGTGCCTGTTGCCAGACTCTCAGCCAGGGATGCTTCGTGCCCAGTGGGGGACAGGAGGGTTTGCAGCAAGGCTGACCTTTGCTGCTGTAGATGCTCAGAGGCCGTGACCCAGCAGCTCAGGCCTCAGCTGCCTGCTGACAGCAAGGAACACCCGATCCTGCTGCAGCCCCCGTGTCGGCACCTCTGTTATTTGTTGCCTCCTGCTTGGTGTCACCTGGGATGTGACACTGTGATGTAGCACTGACCAGATCTTGCGTGTGAGGCTTCCCTGTGGGGAAGCACTGAGTCAGTAGGTGGAGGTGGGAGAGTGAGATTTGCTGGGGAATCCTGGGAATGCTGGCTCCTCCAACACTGTCTGTCTGAAAGGCAACAGTTTCGGTGTTATTTTAGAGGCATTTCCTCAGAAACTGAGAAGGGATATCCTCACCCTTTTCCAGTGATCCTCATGGACCTCTCTGGTCTTAAAATGTCAAGGTGTCTTTCCAAGGAGTGGTGTGTTGGGCTTTGAAGGTGTCTGTATGTTGTGCTCTCTGCTGCCAAGGGTCTGAGGACTGGCACAGGCTGGACTGAGGACTGTGCTCAGCAGCTTGAGGACCACCTGCTTGTTTGCTCTGCTGGTGGCATGGGGAGGCAGGCAGCATGGGATAAGCCCTCTTTCCATAGGGAACAAACCTCCAAGTCCCCAAGTGCACCTCCTCACGTCAGTATATTGTGCACATGCCAGAATCGATATGACATGCAGCTTTCCAGCAAGATGGGTGCAAGCAAGATCCCTTCACATGCAGCAGGTGTTAGTCACCCTAAGTCAGGTCTGCTGGAAAGTATTTGGAGTAAATACATCTGGAACACCTTTCTGAGACTTACCAGAGTCACCCTACTCCCCCTCCTACCAGCAGTGCTGTGTGATAGATGGGAAAGCGGTGGTGTGCCATCCTCTTGTGACTGATTTGATCCTCCCCTCCTCTGTCCTGAGCTTTTGTGGATCCCAGGTCATCCAAAGCAGTGGTGACATCCAGGGGACGTTTCTCTGTGAGGGAGGAGTGCTGGGATGTCTCTCTTGGCAGGAGGGAGTTGAAGCCCTGGTTGTCAGCCGAGCAGTGCTTGGCGGATCGGGAGGCGGAGCGGAGAGGTTGGCTGTGCTTCCAGATGACTTCCCGTGGTAACGTCACTGGGAAAGCTTTCCAGGAAGGCACTGTGTGATCCTGGTTGAAGTCCTTCCTTGTGTTTTTGTACAAGCTCCCTGAGAGCTTGGAAGCCTTGCTGGGGGGCAGCAGTGTTGACAGCCCAGAGGAGGAGTGTTGTGCTGAGTTGGACTGCCACGATCGCTGCCCACGCATCTGACTCTGCTTTTAGTTCCCTGCTCTTGCTGTCTAAGGAAAAGATGGGATTTTAACACATCTTCATTAGTCTGAAGGGTAATATGTTCTACTTCCAGACAACTCCCTGTTACGTATAATCAATTTTAAAGGCAAAAGTTAATGCGATTTATAATTAGCGATAAGGAATTCTAAACCTGGAATTGCAGGCCTGTGTATTAATGAATAATCCTTCTGAAGGCTCACAAAATCTATGTCTGAGCTTGTATGGATTGCTCACGCGCATGAAATGCGTTAATTTCTGGGTGGACTACACTTAAAATAACATGTTTTTCTATTCTCTGATTAGAAGGGTTGAATTGTGCCGCAAATATATTCACAAGTACTGTTTAAAGAGGATGTTCTGTGTGGAAGTTTAATTCCTAGCAAATTTTCATAACTTATTTCTGTGTACATAATTTAGGAGCTTCGGGTAACTGATTTCCGTGCTTGCCCAGAGGCAGGCTGAATGAGCCTTGCTCCACAACACGCGGTTAAATTGGCAGAGATTTGGAACGGTAGAGTGACTTGCAGCAAAATGATGTTTGTGAGGCTTCACACAAACTCCTGCTTTTCCTTACAGCGCTGTAATTATTTTACTGTCCCTTGAAAATGTGTACGGCAAGGAATAGACATAACAGAAATATGTGCCCTGAGCAGTCTGACTGAAGACAGGAGGGGAGGGGAATGATGTGCAAGTAAAACCGACAATAAGATGACTGGCAGCTGTATTAATAGAGTTACTTTCTATAAATAACTTTGATCTACAGTCAGAAGTTTCTTGTCAGAAACATTTGCATAGCACTGTTGAGTCAAAAAGTAACGCTGTGATTTTCCTTTTATTCCACACCAGACCGATCCACGACGCGGTCGAGAACGACCACTTGGAAATTGTCCGCCTGCTGCTGTCCTATGGTGCTGATCCAACACTTGCCACCTACTCTGGGAGGACCATCGTGAAAATGACCCACAGTGAGCTCATGGAGACCTTCCTCACAGGTCTGTGCCCATGCTGAATGGGGCTTTCTGGTCCTGGCAGATGGGGGTTTGCTCCCTGTCCCCCAAAGTCCTCCTGCCTGGCAGGGGTGACTTCACGCCACGGAGCCGTGGGGTGGGCTGGGCTGCAGTAGCTCCCTCTTTGCCTGCAAAGATCCAGAGGCTGCATGTGGGAAGCACAGCCATGCTTGGGGGCTCCTTCTAATTGAAACTCTTAATAAGTCATAAGGATTATTCCACTGTCAGATTTGATAGGTGGGTAGGTCAGCGGGCTGTTTCGGTGCCTTCAGTTTTCTGCTTGAAATGGAAATAAGAAACTTGCCAATTCAAATAGCTGTTTGTTAAACATGTTTTCCCATGGTCTTGCTTCTTATTATAGACTATTTTTGGTTTTGCCTGTTCTGCCTTGTTTTATATCTGAACTACTGTACAAATACATTAAAGGCTCTTGTCTTTAAACATATCCATGTTGTAACATGGTTTTAGGGGTTCTTTCCCTCTTAGTTTTGGATGATGACACTTGCATCACCTAATAACTTACCTCTGAGCATGTTTGCAGTGTTCATAGTCCATGAGTTTAGGTACTCATCTGTTTACCTCTTTAAATGGTGCAGCATAGAAGGCATACAGATGTTTCAGGACTCCAGTAAAGTCCAAAGTATCTTTGACTTCTAGCATCCCGAATCCCAGTATCTTTTCACCAATTCAGCTTGTAAATCTCCGAAATTATATCTGTAGAAAAGAACTGCATCTTGTGAACGTACCTGTGTGGAAAAACTTTTTTCATCACTTTATTTGGAGCCACCCAAATTTGAGTTTCACCCTCAAATTTGTGTGAAGTCCAAGAATAATTGTGAAGGCCAAAAAATGTGGTACACCCTGTCCTCACAAAAATAAGATACTGCTCTCAGTACCTGAAATTTAAGTTTGGGTCTGTCCCTTTTAGACCGTAGGTGATTATTTGATGTGGTGGATGATTATTTGATGTGGGGGAAAGGTGGTTATGTGCTGCTGTTTGTGGCATGTGTGCCAGGAGTATGGTGTGGGATTTTTTGATGGAAGGTATGGAGGACCCGTGTTGGGGCTCTGTGACGTGCGGTCTCCTAACTCACCAGCTTTTTGTTCTCATCAGTATGTTTTTATTGTTGTTTTTTCCTCTCCAGAGTATTTAACTGACCTGCAAGGTCGAAGTGTTGATGACCCTGGTTTGTGCTGGGATTTCTATGGCAGCTCTGTGTGCGGTGAGCAAATGTTGCCCTTTATTTCTTTGTATGCAGAGACTTTAAAAATGTGGGGGTGGGGGCTGTTTTGTTGTTGTGGTGGAGGAAGCTAGGAAGGAAGCAAACTGATTTTGTTTACAGGTCACGTTATTGGGGGAAAAAAGCAAGATCTGCAACAGTCTTTTCATTGCTGACTTAGCACCTTTATTCAATTTTATTTAGATCCAAAAGATGAATCTGGATTTGATGTCTTGGCAAATCCTCCTGGCCCAGGTGATGAAGATGAAGATGGCTTTAGCGATGTGTTTGAATTTGAATTTTTGGATGAGCCTCCCTTGCCGTGTTACAACATTCAAGTGTGTCTCTCTCAGGGGTAAGAACAAATACAAATTTTGGGGTAAAAACAGCTGGGATGATCTGCTTGGGTTGGTGGCAGTTTGTGTTGGCGGGAAAAAGTGTGTTTATTTATGTAACTTATATGAGACATCAGTACTTAACTGCTAGGGGTTTTTTTGGAAATAAACTAATGGGAGGTGAGAGGGGAAAAGGCTGTTTGTCAGGACTGAGTTTTTATTGCCATATTCCCAGGTGGGACAAGTGATGTTTGAACACAAATTTCTTTCCTTGTCCCAGATGGGCTTGTTTATAACTTTCCAAAACGGAAGTGTTTCTAGCACTTAAATTTGGGTATCAAATTTGAAAGGTGTCAATTGTATTTCATGGGCTTTTCTGTTCTGCTGCTGAGTGGACACGCTTTTGTGGATGACAAAATGACACTATTACTACTTTTCTAGACTTTTTAACAAAACTAGTTTAAAGCTCTGAATTGGAACAAACAAATAAATATCTTAATGAAGATCCTATGATACTTAATAATAAGCGAAGACCTGGAAAGCTGTATTATCTGTTATATTCAAGATATAAATTAGATTTGTAAATGACTGTTGTTTACCATGTGCACCAATTTTGATGACAGCTAGTTTTAAATATTGATCATGAAGGCGTGTGAGTTTTAGTATGTTTTTGTTACATGGGTGGTGGATCTAACTTAATTCCCTGAAATGGACAAGTACAAAGATTGAATTTTCAAACTGTGTTTTTTATCTGACAAAAAAACAACTTACTGTTGACTTCTATTTAATATCGGCATCTCTGGAAGCCAGGGGGGCTGAATTTTGTGGTTGTAACTATAAGCCATCTCCTTGTTGGTTCAATGAAAGTTGGGGTCAGGTGGGCTGACCTTTAGGAGTTTGAGTTGGGATGGCTGCTGGCACACATGGGCACTGAGGAGCCCAGGTTTTACAGGTCCCTGTCCCCCTGCATGCCTGGATCCTTCCTTCCCAAAGCTGCAGGTAGCAGTACTCTGAATAAATCTGTGAACACCTGCTCATGTTACATTTGACCACGAGCGACAGCTTTGATTTCAGAGGGATTGCTTGTGGGATTGGGGAGGGTTTGTCACACAGCGGGGTGGGGAAGAGTCAGGAGTCCTGTCCTTACTGTCAGCCACTGGAGCCTCTTTCTCCTTTGCTTCCCCAGACCACGGAACTGGCTCCTGCTCTCGGACGTGGTGAAGAGGCTAAAAATGTCATCTCGCATCTTCCGCTGCAACTTCCCCAACCTGGAGGTCGTCACCATCACGGAGGCAGAGTTTTACAAACAGACTTCCCTCAGCCAGTTGTTCTCTTGTGCTACGGACCTTGAGGCTTTTAACCCGGAGAGCAAAGAGCTCTTGGACTTGGTGGAGTTCACAAGCGAGCTCAAGACTCTGCTGGGCTCTGAGCTTCACTGGCTGCACCCGCACGAGGACCCTCCCTTCGACATCCTCTGGTGAACCGTCAGGCCGCTAATGTACAGCGCTCTACACAGCGACTTCTTTATGTATATGTGTTCAAAGGAAATCGTTTCTGTAAAGAAAGGACACTATTAAATATGAAAATATCTTTCCTTTATATAAGAGTTCTGAATTCCAGTTGGATGGATTTTGGAAGAATTTTTTTTTAACTTCAATCGGTTTTTACAGAAATTGTTATATAATGTTTCTTTAAATGCACACAGGCTTTGGGATAAGTTTGTTATTACTCGGAACACATGTTTTTTTTTAAAGAACACACCCACACACATTGACTTTGTTTCATACAAAGCACTGATTACACAGAACATACTTTTTCTAGGTGATGTGATCAAAGTCGTGTGGCTTGTTTGGGAGACAGAATTCAGTAAGGCACTTGGTGATATTATTTTCGTTTTTTTTGTTTACAGAATTACCTGCTTTGGCCAGGTAAGCACTATTGAATATAATTCAATAGTTTGTAATATAAATTAAACCATATCCATACGCATCAACTAATTGTAAGAACTTTTATATCCTAATTTAAAAGCTGTGAAATTTAGTTTTCACACATCAAACCGGATTGTTTATATATGTTTAAACATTTTATGCTCTTTATTTAAAGAAGACTTTGAACTATTTTTTCTGTACCTTGTAAAATATTGAAAAAACTAACATATGTTGAAGTTGCTTGAAACTGTACATAAACTAAATTTTCTGAATTGTGTGTTTATGTTTGAGATCTGTGTTTTAACTTTGTAAGTAAATCTTCTGCCTTTGTATTTATATTTTACAAAAATTTTCTTAAAGGCAATAAAACTGTTGAGAAATGAAGAGGTTAAAGTGACTCCCATTGACTCTGTGCCTGGTTGTGACATGGGCTTCATCCCATTAATGTTTATGAAAGGAGGGTGTAGTTTCCAAAGTGGAGCAGGGCTGGTAGAGGTGCAGGCAAGCAGCTGATGAAATTTGGGGTACAGTCTGTACTGCCTTTCTAAACTCCATGAAAGAAATTTTTGCAAGAAAACATCAGGTGGGTGCTTTTGGAGGGACAAGGGTTTAAAAGTTGTGTTCACAATACCTTCTGCACCATCTTTTAGTTAAACAGTTGTGAATAGGTTTAATCTCCTTCCCTCCTTTGACATCCTTTTAATTTCAATTGGTTGAATTCTTTTTTCAGTTGAGTCTGCAGGGTGGAGGAAAATAGTACAAGGGGAAATACTTTAGTTTTAATGTGGAGCATTAAACCTATGAACACATTTTGGGAGACTTTAAAGGGACAGTGACCAGAATGTCACTTCTGCATAGCTCTGGAACTTGTATGTAAGAGGCTGGGCTCCCTGGGCTTGGGCAGACCCTCTCTGCCTTCCCCTTGTGCAAGGAAATTCTTGCTGTGAACTCGTGAGTTTTAATTTGGGGCTGTTATTAAGAGTAGAATGTCTTATGATAACCAGTTGTCACTGAGGTGTTTAAGCTGTGCTGTTCTGATGGGGGCCAGGACCCCATCCCAAGGGTCTTGAGCAGATCACCTGGTAAGTCTGGGAAAAGCACCCAGGAGGAAGTTTCTTCATTGCCTTGAAGGCTGAAGGTAAGGGGGAACACTGCCTCATTTCTGAAGTGCCCTGGAGGGGAGGTCTCAGAGCTGCTGCCTCTCCTGGTGTGCTGCCCCTGAGTCTTTTGCCAAACATTTGTACTATTTGGCTTTACAGTGGGCTGTTCTGTGGGTAAGGTGGTTTTGTAGCTGAGCCAAGAGGTGAGAGAAAGGTCCAAAAGCTGCCTGCTGCTGGACACCGAAGTCTCGTTTCTGCACAGGACAGGGAATTTTTATTCCTAACACATTCACTGACCTCCTTTTTCCAGATGTGGGGTGAGGAGGGTGATGGTCTCTCCTGCACAGCTCTTATGTGCGTGCTGGATTTCCTTTTCAAACAGTCTCCAGCTTTTCTAGGAACTGAAACACAGACACTCCTACTCTTCAGTGCCATCTGCTTTCACCCCCTGATTTTCCCTGAAAGAACAGGGCCAGAAAACGTAAGGCAAGGGAGAGCACTAAAAGCAATTGTTGCGGACACCTTTATCTGATCAGCTGTGTAATGCTTGGGTGGCTTGCGCTGGGTATAAATCAGCTCCGTGCCACTTCCCGGGCTGTGTGGCAGACACCTCATTTCTCCCCGAGCCCCTCGGGCAAACAGAAGATTGACAGGGCTTCCTCTTTTGGCCAGCTCCTCTTCAAAGAATCCCGAGCATCTCTGCTTAGTCAGCTTTCCCTGCCTCCTCCGGGTACAGTTGGGTCTCCTCCACGCTGGCTCCTGCCTGGTGCTCAGATACAGGAACAGCCTCATGCCCTGCCAGCGTGTGCCTGCCCCAGGCGCCTGTGCTCTAAAAATAGGGTCATGGCAGGGAACACCTGATCCCGGCGCTGTCCCCTGACGTAACACAACCCTTCCACAGGCTGGGATGTGCTTTTTTAAAGGGACATGGCTGTGTGAGGGTGCCTCAGGAAGCACGGAGGGTTCAGCGAAGCAGGCACGAGCCTGGCTTGGTGGCCCCTGTGCTGGGTGGTTTGGGAGAGATTGTCACAGGAGAGGCTGGATGTAGGTGTGATTTTGCAGGAGGCAAGCCCAAGGGAGTTACCTTAGGAGAGGAGAGATGGCAGCCTGCCAGCAGGGCGGGAATGTGGTGACAGCGAGTGTGACAAGGGAGTGGAACGTCGGCCAGCACCGGGGCTGTCTGGATCCTGCAGGGCACAGAGCTGGGGCTGGGCAAGCTCCAGCCAGCGTGGGGGCTGTGTTCAGCAGTTCAGCTTCTGGTCTTGCTCTGCTCTCCTTTAAATTGCTTTCCTGTGCATCCTCCTTGGGCCAAACATGCTTGCTTCACACTGCTGGCTTTGCTCCAGGTTAATAAAAAAATGAGGAAATGGAAACGCAGCCTTTGGGGATGGTAAAACCTTGCGGATCCTGTTTCTTGACTTCTGCAAGGTGAAAGCCCAGTGTTGATGCTGTTGGGGGCAAAGCCAAGGTGTTTCCTTGAATTTCCCCTGTTTACCATTTGGATTTGCCCAGCTGGGAGTCTGTGCTGCCCTGTGGAGATGTTGGACAACCACTGGTGCAATTGGGAAAAACCCTATTTCCAGCTAGAGCAGGAAGATGAGCCTCGTTTCAAAGATGTTCCTTTCACAAACTTTTCCTTATTGCTTTGCTAGCTGGGAAATCCCAGGGAATACCCAATTCCAGACTGACTGCCTGGCAGGGAGGCTAAGGGGAAGCCACAGCACAGGCAGTGCTGGGATAAGCAATGCTGCTGAGGACCAAAATATTGAACCCCTCCATCGCCTTCCTGCCTTACCCAAGGGTTCTGCAGAAGTGGGGTCAGCCCTGGGAGTTTCCTGTTTGGGTCATTTCTCCCTCCAGCCACTCTTCTTGTTTCTTCTGCTTTGTTGTGGTGGAGTCTTGCTGGAGTCTTGTGCCAGAGATGCTGATGCAGTGAGTGACAAGCAAGGGACAGAGCAAGGGTAGATGTGGTGCTTGGGCACATGGCTTAGTGGGGGACTTCACAGTGCTGGGTTAACATTTGGACTTGATGATCTTGGAGGTCTTTTCCAACCTTAATGATTCTATGATTTTAGTTAGCAGGAGCAGAATGGAAATTATTTGAAGAACTGCTCCCAGGGGCCAACTCACTCCATGAATCAAAAGAGTTTGAAGCTGACTTCTCCCTTAATTTCTGTGCTAAATAATGAAACTATAGATGAGACCCCTCACTTGAGCATTGATGTATCAGGGAGTGGTAAGTGCAGGCAAGGTGCCATTCCCAGGCTCTGTGGGGCTGCTGGTAAACATTCAGCATCATCAGTTTGCACAAGGAAAAGGCACAAATTATTGCTTTAAACTTGCACAGATACAAGGTAACTGGAAAAATAGCATTTTATCTGCTTATTTTTTTTGCAGAATATATTTTCATTTCAGTACAAGGCCGGTGGTGGTAGGAGACGGCTTAGCACCACAAGGCAGAAGAGTTGAATGCCGTAATTGTGAAGACATAGAGTTTTTCTCAGTGTGCTCATTCACTACTGCATTTCTGCTAGAAGGAGGAGCAGAAGAAGGTGACAGGAATCCAAGTTTCACTGGGGGTGGTGTCAGGTGCAAAAATCTCCAAAGAGCTCTGAAGAAGATGAAGCTTTAAGTATCCCACCATGATGTCTACCTGCATCACTCTTGCTAGTTCTGTGTTTCACCCGTTAGTGTGGTTTGCATGGGTTCCTCTGACTGCACATTTAAAAGACTCTTCTGCAAGTGAAGTGTGATGGATCTTCAGCAGCAGCACTGCCTTCTGCCCTTGGGGTGCAGAAAGCCATTGCTTTTTTCTGGTTTGCCAGTCCTGAAGAACACCCTGTCCACGCCATGTGCACATTTTCCTCCAGCAGACTGACGTGACTGTAGATGGTTGCTCTCTTGAGCCAGGTAGGAACCACAAATCTGTCACTAAATAGATTTTCCTTTTGTTGTCACATTAATTTGCAACTCATTAATAGTGACAGCAGTGAGGTACTGCACGGATGCAGATTTGCATATTCATGGTTAACTTATTATTAAACAAATAAGATTTCCCTAGCTTAGGGAAAGTACTAGAGTAATGCCACATTGTGCATTATAACAGCCTGAATGTTTTATTTTCTTTTTAATATGCTAATAGATGCAAGGGGAGGTCTTTTTTTTTAAGTAAATGTGCATCTATAAAACAACGTGTAATTTAAAATATCCCAATTGTTTAAATAATAATCTATTAACAAACCTGCCAATAATTGAGCACAAATACCTATTTAATGTACAAATCAATTAATCAATTCTAAATGCTGGCTTTGTTGCCTGATGACCGTAACACAGGCAGTACCAGAGAGGCACAGCCAAGCACTCTGCTGGCGAGGTGACCCAGAGGTGGAGAGCTGATCCCGTGTTTTATGGTTCGTTACAGTCAAATTGGTTGGTTTTCACAGTCGCTTTTGTTTCTTCTCCCCAGAGGAGTGGTGGGAGAGAAAGTGAAGGCTGAGCTTGCTCTGGTATCCACTGCCACCCTCTCATCCGGACTGGGCACGGCTGAGGAAGACATGGTGTCTGGGTTTGGAAATCCAGGTATCTGCCAGGGAAAGTTGGAGCTCCCCTTGGAATGGAGAATGTAAACCCCCTCCCTCCAAATTATTATAATTTTGCAATTAGAGGCTTTTCAGGTAAAGATATGGGAACAGGAATAACAGTTATTTGCTAGGAATATTAAAAATACGAATTCAGTAGTACAAAAAAAAACCCAAGCAAGCAAACAAATAAAAATCCTAGAAAAACCCTGTTGGAGACAGAGATATGACCTGCCTCCCTGTTGGCCAGGGTGTTGGAAGCAGTCCAAATAAATCCTCCTGGAGTGACAGATGTGGTTCTGTGGAGTAGAGAGGATCTTGTAGAAAAGGGTCCAGTGATGATGAGATGGGTCCAGTGATGGCAGGGTGGGTCCAGTTTTCCTCCAGGAATCCATTGGAATACCAGAATACCTGGTGTTCCTGGGTCACAGTTTTTATCTAGGTAGGGAATGGTTGGTTCCTCCCCAGTGGGTGGAGCATCTCCCAATGGGATGATGTAATGTGTGATGTCACTGGTGAGCCTTAATGGCCCATTAACAGAAGATGTCCCTTGAGGGTGGGCAGTGGTGAAAGAGATAAGAAACACTGCCCCACCTGGTTTTAACAGCTGGGCTGTTATCAGAAGGCATCCACACCCTCCCCCCTGGAGTTACAAGAGATAAAGAAAAAAACCAAACCAAAAAACATCTCCCCAACTGTTTTCAACAGATGAAGTAGAATACACATTTTTTGGTTACAGAACCCAAGACATGTGGCCATCTCAGCTCTGCAGGGACCTCCCTGCTCTCCCTTTTCTCTGCCAGCAGGCAGCTACCACCTGGATGTACCACCTGCAAACCAGCTTTGGCTCAGCCCTGGTGAAGAGGAGGGCAGAGCTCTGCCCCCAGCATGGCAGGTGGGCAGTGGGCAACAAACTCCCCTGGCACTGTGGGTTTCTTCCCCTGTGCTGAAGTAACTGTGGTGAAAAGCCCTTGGAATTCAACAGGCACTCAAATCTGCAGGAGAGAGGAATGGGAGATGTGGGGCTGTCCTGCAGGCAGGTGTTTTAGTTCATTTGCTGGTGGCAGTGAAGGTCTTTTTCCCTCAAAGTAGCACAGCTTTTTCTACTGGCCTATTCAAGACGATCCTGTATGCACAGCAATCTCCTCTTCAGATCCCTACTACCACATCCATATTTTTCATTCCTTTCTGGATCTTTTAAAAATTTGTAGGGTAGTGGGCATAATTACATGTGAGGAAACCTGCTGGTTATTGCAGTTCCCCTCAGCCCTGAAGTGAGGTTTTGTCCTGACCTGACTTTCCAGAGTCCTTAGACGGTGCTGCCTAACCACAAAATGCGGTTCTTACCCCATCCTGCTGTTTCCTTATGAGTCACAAGCCACCCCCTTTGAACCACTGGCCTGTGCTCCCAGCCTCCCCAGGCTCTGGAGCTCCTGTTTCTGGCTAATGGCAAAGGATGTACACGTCCCTGAGGAGACACAGATAAAACCAGGGATGCTGAAAAGCAACCAGAAGTCACCGCAAAGACTGTGTCCCTGCAGGTGCAGAGCAGGTTGAGACTGTGTTTAAAACCTGAGTACAGCAAGCCCAGAGAACCCTTCTCCAACAGGGGATAATTTCATTTTCTGATGTGGGATCTGCTTTTATCTTCGTCTCCTGGCTTGGGTCTTTCCTTGGCACAGTGAGGAGTGCCAGTGGGACTGTAGCCCGATTTCTGCTACTCTGTGGCTGCAGGCTTTTCCACACACTGAGGATGTGGAGGGTTAGGCAACACATGTGGCAGACGCTCGTGATGTCAGAGACAGTGTTTAGTATTTGTAGCTGTCGAAATTTCAAGGAAAAGGCTACCTAATGAAAACCCTTTTCAAATATGCCATGAAACTCCTGTTTAAGTAAAGCCTATGTGAAGGCAAGTCCTGACAGGCCTCCTGAAATGAAAAGGGCAGATTATTTAACAGCTGATCAACACTAATAACCCTTGGCAAATACAGTATGCAAATTCAGAGCTGGAGCCAACCTATGCCGAAGGGACTCTTCTGTGACAGCCTGGCCTGGCTGCTCTCAAACTGCTGCTGGTAACCACAGAGCCCAGCACTGGCAGTGGGGAGAGCTGGGCTGCCACTGCCACGTGTCATGTCAGTGGTCTGTGGGAGCTTCTTGGGTGGAAGTTCCTCCACCACCACAGGAATCTGATGGTCACTTAGTGCCTGACCACTCAGTGGGGCCTGGCTTGGGCTCCCTTGCTGAGCTACTAGAACTGATGGCATAAAGCACAGAGGGAAACAAAGTTTGAAGCTGGGTACCTTGTCTCCCCATTTCATAACATCCTAGGGTAAATATCACTTTTAAGTATCTTTGTGACCTGCCAATCTACACAAATGTAATTCTTTATGAATTGGACCAACCCATGGGCAGTCACACAAGGGATGGAGTTGGGTTTCCCGAGTGAGCTCATCCTTCTGTCCCCTATCTCCATGTCATGAGGTTGGCTTTGTATCTGCCTGGCTGCCCTGCACAGCTCAGCTTTCCCATCCCAGGGACCCTATCTGTGCTACCCACTAGCTGCTGTGAGCATCTGGAGATTTGAGTCACCACCCTGCAGGGTCAGATCAGCACATGGCAGTGCTTGGGAATGTCCCCACAGGGGCTGAATCCATTCACTAAACCAGCAGAAGCCAGAAGCCACTCAGAGTAGGTGGGTCCAGGGCAGGAGACCACCCATCCCCCTGCAAGGGAAGGAGGCAGTGCTGCCTGGGCTGGGAGCAGGGCAAGGGGTCAGGGAGAATCAGGGAAGTGTTGCCCTTTTGGTGGCAGTGTGGCTTTACCTTGGTTCAAAAAGCTGGGCAAGCCTGTGCCTCTGGATCCTGGATGCTGTGCCCATCCAGCACCCGCTGCTCCCAGCACAGCCCCAAACAGCCTGGTGACCAAACCTGGCCCCGAGGGGTTACCTATCCTGAAATGGCTGCCATGCCCAAAGAGATGGAGTGCCTTTGAGTACTGCTGTTTTCAAAGGTTCGGGAGTGTGCTTGATTAGCAAAATCAACAAAGAGATGCAAATACGCTGCAGCAAAAAGGTGCTCTGGAAGTCTGGGACTCGGGCCCTGGGCAGGGGAAGCAGCAGCTCCGTGTGCTGGGAAACTCTGGCGAGGGGAGGGTGTGTTACTGCGGGGAAGGCAGAGGTTCAGAGCAGCAAACTCTGGAGAAAGGAGGGTGTGTTATTGGGGGGAAGGCAGAAGTTCAGAGCAGCAAACTCTGGCGCGGGGAGGGTGTGTTATTGCGGGGAAGGCAGAGGTTCAGAGCAGCAAACTCTGGAGAAAGGAGGGTGTGTTATTGGGGGGAAGGCAGAAGTTCAGAGCAGCAAACTCTGGCGCGGGGAGGGTGTGTTATTGCGGGGAAGGCAGCGGCTCGGAGCAGCGCTGTTGGGCACAAAGCAGCGTCTCTGCCTTCAAGGTTATTTAATAGCAAACAAGAGCAGTCAGGAGAGAAGGAGCCCACCGCTGCCCCGGCACTCTCAGGATATCTTGTGAGCACAGATGTGGCACAGGCTGCAGGCTGGGGGAATCCAGAAAGCCCTTGCTCAGACTGATTTCTGCAGATCACCTCAGAAACAGCCTCACGCTCAGCCCACGCTTGGCTTGCCAGGCTTCAAACACCCCACCAAGTTTCTTACAAGGTTAAAGCCTTTCCTGCTCAGTGTTTGCTTTCACTTCACCTGCGGTAACTCCTGGTGTTCCATGGGGCCCTCAGCTTTGCTTTAGAGGCAGAACAGGGTGAGTCAGCCCCATCTCTCACCCAGCCAGCGCTGGAGGAGGAGGATGAGGATGTGGAGGAGGAGGATTAGCAGAGCTGGTCTGCTCAGCAGCTGGTGCTGAATCACAGCAAGACAACCCCAAGGACAGCCCCTCTCTGCTGCCAGTGGCTCCCAAGTACGTGGAATGCAGCAGCCTAAGCAGGGTGTTAGTGAAGGCGTGAGGCACCTTTTAGAATACACCACAAACTTCTATGGGGCTTGGTCCTTTATAAAGTAAATTTATTTGACAGGTTTATTTCTTTATCAGGTATTTGTCTAACCCCGTGACACTGAGAGACCTGATTTCCTGGTACAAATGTTAAAATGTAAACTCCCAGAGATGTGGACTGTCACAACCAGTGTCCAAAATATCCTCACCCCGGTTCCTTGCTGAGTCACAGCAGGAGACCCCAGAGATGCTGGATAATCTATGATATGATCACATCAGGAAAAGAGCCCTAGTAAGAAATCAGGAGACAGGCTGGCCTGTCCTGGCTGAGTGGCTGGTGGATTCAGGGGTTAAAAACAAGCCTTTTACAAGCTCTGCCTCCATCCAAAAGGATGGAGAGATTAGAAACACCTAAAGTGCCTGAAGGTTTGCAGCACCAGTGACTGATCAAATAAAAATATGTGAATCATAAATCAATGTAATTTAAAGCAGACTTATTAAGAAATTGAGATTGGGCACTAAGGGACTTATTCAAATCACTCTGGCTTGCCATTAGCCACCCCCTGCAATTCTGTGCACTCTCTTGGGGTGGGTGAGGTGGGGGTGCAGATGTGCTGTGTGTTTAAATCCTGCCTGGGCAGGGCGCTGGCACAGGGCAGCTGGGGAGGTACCCGGGGTGGAGGAGGGACTCAGCTCCTGCTCCCCCTGGCCGCTGCCCGGCCCTGCTGGCCCTCACAGAGGAGGGCCAGAGGGCAGGAGCAGGCTGTGCCCTGTGGGGTCAGCACAGCCCAGCGTGTCAGGGACCACAACCAGTTTCAGCAGAGCATACACTCTGCCCCGTGACTTCCCTCACTCTCTTGACTTAACAGGCAGCTCTGGCTGTGCTCCTGCCATCATTTGCCACCTCCCCTCCTCAGCACACAGCAGTCCTGAGCATCTGGGGAGGGACACGCTGCAGTCGTGCACAGTCTGTGTGTGTGTGTGCAGAGGATGCAGGCTGCTTGTTCCAGCCCCAGCTGTGCAGGAGATCCTATTACCTGACCCAGAGCAGGAGCCAGGAGGGGGAAGGTTGGTTCTTGGCTCCCTCTTCCCATCAGGCTTGCAGTCATCCTGCAAACACATTAGTTTTCCTAAAACGGCACCAGAGAGCTCGAACAGCAATACCACCGTGGCATTTATTAATTTTTTAGCATAGCACTCCCCCCACCTCCACTGTGATTTGCATACCTGTTAATCCTCTTCCTGCTGCAATAATTCTGTGAAGGATAGGAAAATGATTTTGGAGCAATAACTCCTTGACTCTGAAGCTGTGGAACCCTGTGTGCCATCCTGATCAGAGCAGAGACTTCCAGCAAGGAGGAAGCAGGAAGGAGGAGTGGAAGCAGGAGGTTTAACCTACTAAGAGATGCTTCTCACCCGCAAGACCCAATGAAAGCCATTCATCCCAAGTAATGGAACCCAGCTCTGCCATTCCCAAATGGCTCTGCTCCCATCTTCCTCCGGGAAAGCCCCTGCCCTTGGCAATATTTTGCTTTCATAAAATTACTGTTCCCTACTGACAGTGTCCCCCCTGCAGCAAAGTTGCTTCCTGTGGGAGAGGGAAGGAAAGCTGTGAGCTCTGGAGGTTTCATCACTTCTTCCAGCCCTGCCTGGGGAGCTGGGAACACCACCAGGTTCTTCCACATGCTGGGATTGATCATCCCATGCCAGGACTGTGCTGTGAGGCAGGCTCTGAGCCCAGCACTTCGGATGGCCTTTGGTGAGGTCTGTGACAGATTTAACCAGCAAGAAGCTGCAGACCCCAGCAGCTTCATTAATCACTTTTCTCATTGCTGTCTTTATCCTCTTCTTGCCAGCTTTTCATTTCATTTGGATTTGTGAGTGCCTAACACTTTCCAGTAAAAATCCTAAAGATGAGTCAGTCATATCCAGGTCTAAGTCCAGGTCCAGGGAACAAATTCCTCCAGAAATCCCTGGAAAAGTTGGGCCAGTTTTTCATGTCATCCCACTTCCTCTGTAACCAGAAGGGGACAGGGCAAGTAGGCAGGGGAGGAAGGACAGCAGGGTGATGAGTAGGTGGTGGAGAGCTCTAGGGAACTCACTGTCCTTATTTGGAGCCAGCAGTGTGGGTGGACAAGAGGGAAGCACAGGAGAAGAGCAGGAAACTGAGTTTGAGGAGGACACTTCTATCACATGATGGTAAGTCCCCAAACAGCAAGCATCTCTCAGTGAGGGAGTGACTGAAACTCCAGTTTGCTGCAGCTTTGTTAAAACTGTGCTGTGCCCAGGCTGTGATGGAAAAAGAAATAATTCTGAAGGTCTGAAAGATGGATCTTTGAGGGTTCTGGCATCCTTGTGTGCTGTATGTGCCCCATGTGTTCAGCTGCATAGACTCAGCAGGCAGCAGTGAGGGCGGTGAGAGGAGAGGTGATGCTCACCCTCACCTCTGTGCTGTGGCCATGAGGAGCTGCCCTGCTGCTCTCTGCCAGGCACAAAAAGGAGGATCAGAGACACCAGGACAGCAAGGCCAGCGTGTGAGCAGGGTGAAGAAAGGCTGCACCACTGCAGGGCCAGCAGGGAGTGTCCCTGGGCTCTCTAGGGACAGAGGTGCCACAGGCAGTGCGGCTGGGAGGGCGGGTAGGGCACACCTGGAGCAGCAGATCAGAGCAGGCAGGGTGGGTGTCCGTGCTCACAGCCTGGGGCAGGAATCATCAGGCACCCCAGCCCTGCTGGCAAGGGCTCCATCAGGCCTGAGGTCTGGGAGGTTCCTCTTTCTGGCTGTATTAAGGCACACACGGGCTCCAGAGCAGGGTGAGAGGACAGCAGGGAGTAGTGAGAGAGCAGCACGCCGGGGCCTGTGAGTAACTGAGGCCTTCTGGCAGTGCTTCAGAAAGTGGGGTGGTCCTGTTAGGGAGTTCAGGAAATTGTCTGAGTTAGATTAAACACTTTCTAAAACCTTCTGGGTTGCTTGAGAGCTGACTTGAAAGTTGGCAAAGCTAAATAAAACAAAAGTTAACACATTTCCCTCGAATTATTCTGTTACAGGTCTAGTATAAAATCAGACTCTTTTTCATTAGTTTCAACATCTCCTTCCACCTGAAGGCAGGAGTATCTGCACAGTAAAATGCTGGGATGCTTGCACAGCCTTGCAGGGGGCCACATGTGACACATAAGAGCTTTAGAACACGTTCCAAAAGCCATAAACCACATAACTTTCAGGCAGAAAACCGGATTTCTCTCTAGTTGAAGCCTGAGTGTAGAAGAGTCTCTGTGGGTCTGAGGTTCACTGGAGTCTTCCTTCAGCCCCAAACCCCTGGAGTGCCCAGCAGCAGAGAGCTTGCACTGGATGTACTGCTTGTTCTCCAGCAGCTGCACTTTGCCCCTCAGGAGACAAGACTGCCAGTTTGGGCAAGAGAAGCATCATCTCTCTCATCAGCCCTGCACAACAGCAACAGTGGAAGCAATGGTGGGGTTTCTCTCTGGAGAGGATGGGAAATGTGTGATTCCTGAGCAGAACAAGAGTTCCTCTGCCCTCATGCCCTCTGAGAAGACTGACTTCAAGCTGGGTGTCTCCCCTTCCCTTTGGAGAGGAAGTGGAGTTCGAGCTGCCTGAAGCAAAGGATTTCCACTGCTCATGCAGGCTGTGCAGCCAGGAGATGCAGTGCACACCCACACCCTGCACCTGCCCATCTCCCTGCTGGAAACAGACCCCCCCATCCCAAAGTCCCACCAGCCTGGGAAACAGCTTGCTCCCTGTCTCTTGGGAAAAGTCTCTGCTTGTGGAATGGGAAGTGGTATCAGGCACAGAGCAGATGTTGGCGGCTTCCTCCCTCCATGGAAATACGGAAGTAGGAAGCCCATTTAGACAAACAGTTCCACATAAATCTTAGCCTGCTGTTCCTTGCCTGTACCATCTCTGCAAAGGGTAAATTGAACTCTCCCTCATTGATGAAGCCCAGTGCTATTAGTTATACCTGTCTTTACTGCAGAGCTGCTTTGGGTGAGAAAGGAAAAGCAGTATGGCCCCAGGAGAGGGAAAGAAATCAGAACATAAATGCAGGTATCAAAGCAGAAAAATGCAGAGAGTGGTATTAGCCCAGGGTATGTTGGAGAAGAAAACAAACTCTTATCACAGCAAGAGCAGAGGAAGCCATCCCACTGAAGGGAGGAGACAAGGAGGACAGCCGGCCTCCTGTGGAGAGGGAATCTAAGGTCTGGGGGAGGGAGAGCACAACCCCAAAGGCATGGATAGCATTGGGAAGGGATGCAGCTCTTAAAGACACAGCTCCCCTGCACAGCCCTGCTGAGGGGCAACAGGGCCAGGCAGCCAAAGGAGCAGCTCCAAGGGCAGGGCTGGGAGTGCCCCTGTTCCCAAGCCATGGGGCTTACAGGCTCCCTGCCATCCACAAAGTCCCAGCAGAACGTGAAACCTAAACACCCACCTGGAACCTGGTTAGATGAAAATGAATTATTAAAAGAAGCAAAGATTTACTGCCTTTAAAAATTTATTAGCAGGACAAGGAGAACAACTTTTTGCAGGAGCAGTGTTGGGAGGCAGCAGCAAGAAAGGGAATTTTGCCTTTGAAGGTGGCCATTTCCAGGGATGGTGGCTGCTCTTTGACCGGGGTCAGAAAGGGGTCAAAAGCACCCCAGCTCCCACCCAGTGCCCACTCCTTTTTGGCAGATATTGAACATCCAAAGGACACTGCAGGGGCACCAAACAAAATCACTGACGATGCCTCCCCTTTCAGTGTACAAACCTCAGGAGTGATGGGCACCTTTGGCTAAACCCTGCAAGAGCCACAGAAGCCTGTTTGCTCTGCTTGTGAAAGGAGCAGTCACCAGACTGCCCTCAGGCCTTGGATTTCCAAGATATCGCTTTTTTTATAGCTAAGAATTGAGAAGTGATTCCTGCTCTGACCTCTAGCAGAGGAGGAGTGACGCTGTGGGGATGAGAAAAGGAGGAATGATCCAGGGGAGGATTCCCAGCAGTGAGTCAGAGGGGAAAGAGACTGAGGTGGAACTGGTAAAAATAGTTCGGGGAACAGGGACATGTCCTAAAAGAAAGGCGTCTTTGTGCAAAGAGGATAAAATAAAATCAGAAAGGGCCAGAGCAGCACCATAAAGGTAGAGATCAAACTGAGGACCAGGAGGAAAAGGCAGGAGGGGAACACAGAGAGGTTCCTGTCAATCCCTGCGGTCAAATTCTAACACCACTGTAACATTTTATAACATGGAGACACAAATTTTAAGATTTTAACACAAGTCTTATTGGAGCCTTGCTATTTCCAGCCATCTGCCAGTGTTGTCTGCCCTGGCAGCTGGGGGTGAAGATGCTTTCCCCCGTGACTTCAGCTTCTGTATGTTCTGTATGTCCAAAGGGTGGTACTCGAGGCAAAATAGCTAAAAGATGACCCTGCTCGTCCACTTCTGGTTTTGGTCACACCCTGGTAAGTATTTTCTGGTGAATCCACCTCAGGCTGGAGTTGGTAAGGAGTAAAAATTCCTCCTGGTGCTCCTACCCACTGAAATACTGCTTGACAGCAACTACTCTACCAATTTGAATTCCATCCCTCAGTGCCCAAACCTGTGCAAACGAAGGTAGCCATTTGTCTTGTCACTTCCCTTCTTCTCCAGGGGTTCTGTCACACAATGAAATTACAATTACAGCACAAGGAGCTAAACCCAGTGGGCTCTTGGACTTCCCACAGGTCCATCCCTGCTCTTCACCTTCTGTCCATCCACTTTTGTGGGTGTTGCTCTACCTCATGGATTTTCTTTTTGACTTTTCTTTTCTCCTGCCTGTGGTTGAAGATCCTTTCATGCACACAACATTTAATTTGTGTATGTAGCAGTGATGTTGGCCACACCAGTATTGTCTATGCAACACAAACAATTTGCTCATGTTGTTTACCTTTAGAGCTCCTCACATTTGTTGACTGATATGTGAACTCTTGCTCATTTCTATCAAAGCACACAAAGAGTACTACAGCTCAGAGCTGTGACCCAGTCCAGAGGAAAACATCTTGGAGCTCTGACAAAAGTGCAAGGGAAGTCCCCTCTGATCCCTGGGCTGTGCCTTACAAACCAGATGGTAACTTTTATGTATGTATGGCCTTTTTAACCACACTAAGACACTTATTTGCAGAAGACCTGCCCTGATGATAGAGGCTCCGTGTTTGCAAACAAACAAACCTGTCAAGATAAAAACCAAGTTCTGCTTTAAAGTGTTTTTCACTGGAAACAATACCAAACCCAGCTCCAGCCATTGTATTCAAAAGAGAAGCAAACTCTCTCCCCAAGCCCCGTATCTTGGAAATCCCATTATCTCAGCAACAAAGAGTGTCAGGGACTGAGCTCTGTGTCAGAGCTGTCCTCTTAGAGCTGAGTCACATGGTGAATCCATCGGGTGTTTTGTAGCTGGGGGAATACAGCTCTTCTGCACTGGCAAAGGCTTCTACGTGGAACACAGAGGTAGCAGCAAAGCTGGCTGGATAAAACTACAAAAACCAGCCCTGCCAAAGAGAAAAGCAAGTAGCTACAGCAGCCCCCAAACTGCCTATGCCTGGTTAGCTTGATGTGAGTGTGCCTGCATGAGGCAGGATCACAGTGATGCTCACAGCTGGCGTGGCTGTGGTGGCTGACACACCTGGTGCACAGCCACCTGCATTACCAGAACTCTCATCTGTTATATTCCTTGCCATGGTGTGTACAAATGCTTATTCATAAAGAAACAAACTCTGTGGTGACTCCTGCACACGTGATGTGAGAAGAGAAAATGGGATTTTGTTGCATTAAAAAAAAATAGGACAAGACGCAAACTCATCAATATTTTTATTGTGCTAGTTAACCTACCTCAAACAGGTACACAACAAGGCCAAGCAATTGTGGAGTGTGTTTGAGCTGAGAAAGAAAAAGTGGAAAAAAAAGAGGAAAACTTCTCTAAAGGAAAGTTCAGATACATTTCAAAGTGCTACAGCTCTAAAAACACCAAAGGAGTTTTATCAAACTTCCCAGCAAAACTTTCCTCTGAGAGGAAATAGGGCAAGTGAGATTTCAAAGGGAGACATCTGAGCTGATGACTGAAAAAACCTCCAACCCTGAGCCTCCTGAATGTGCATTTGTCCTGAGCTGAATGTAGCATGGCTACTGTCAGGCTGTAATTAAGATGAGAATATGCACTAAGCTCATTGACCAAAATTCTGGAATAATCTTGGCTATAGCTGATGAGACCTTAGATTCACCCGAAGCACCTGAGTTATCACAAAGCATTGATTCATCAACCCTTAAAAAGAGTGCAGCCTTAAAAAAAATTATTTAATTTCTCTTCTAATTAACAGCAGGTAGTGAATAGGAAAGTGTTTATCCTCCCCCCCCAGCTCAGCTCACTACCCTGCTGTGTTATGACAGATGGAATGTTAATTAACGTGACCTGGCATAGAATATTTAATTCAAGACAGAGTATCATGGAAACATCTGACTGCCTCAGGGCTGGTCACCTACCAGGTACACCCTGGGAAACCCCCTGTGCACTGTCCCACGGGCACCCATTGCTTTTAGCTGGGCTGATCCAAGGAAAGGGGAAAGGCTGTGCTGACAGGAGGATTCTGAGGGCTCTGGGGGGCTGAAGCCACACGCTGAGGAGGAGAGGTTCCTCAGGAAGGAGAGGTTTGTGAAATTACCTCAAGACAATCCATCCCTGGCTGACCTTTCCATTCAACAGCCAGGCACCTCTGCAGTGGGAATGCTGTGTCCCTGCTCCATGACCTGTGTGCTCCTCTCCCTCGGTGCAAGTGCAGCTCTCCTCCTCCTTCACTGGGTGTTTCACTAACCCTACTCACTACCCAGTGTGCCCAGCCAGGAAAGCCAGTGTGCCCAGCACACCAAGTGTGCCCATCCAGTACACCCAGTGTGCCCAGTACAGCCAGCACACCCAGTGTGCCCACCCAGTACCTCCAGTGTGCCCAGCCACAGCCAGGCTGGAGCCAGAGCTCAGGACCCAGCTGGCCCCAGCAGCTGCCAGGGTGGTGACCCCAGCACTGCCCTGCCCGTGCAGATCTCCCTCCCTCCCAGACAGGCTGTCCTCAGCACATGCCTGAGGTGTCCTCCGACAGAAACTGCAGGGAGTATTTAAAGAGAAACCACATGGAGCATGACTTCACAAATCCTCAGACTAAAGCTGATGCATCCACGTGGTTGCAGAGTAAAGCAGCAAACAAACAAACAGTCAGTGGAGGCTTTTTAAAGGTCTGTGTTGCTATAGAAGGACTTGAGAGGGGATATGACTGAAAACTGGATGTGAAGGAAAGCACCTGACTGCACTATTCTCAGTCAGTCAACTCCAGCCCAGTGAAGGCAAGGAGCAGGCAAGTGCTGAATTATAGATTATCCTGTTATTTTTATAGTAATTGGTGTTTGGTTATAAACATGAGTAAAAGAAGAAACTTGTTGCCTAGACCCGATTTGGGCACCAGCACAGCAGCTGCTTGGAGACTGAGAGGTGCTGAGCCCCTCTGTGTCCTCAACATGCTGGGCTCAGGGAGAGCTGTGCACACAACACTCAGGAATTTCCACAGTTTTTACACCAGCGTCAAAATGTGAGCTCCTCAAAGTGAGATGTTGAGTCTGAGCAACTCAGCTGTGATTTTTAAATTGAGGGTATTTCCTTAAAACAATGTTGTTTCTTTGCAAATACTGGAAGATCCTGACATGGTGAAGAATCCTTGACAAGCTGCCCCCAGCCCTGTAAGTGAAAGACAGAACTTTCTGCTATCTTTGAAAATACTAATTTAACAGGTGAGTTACCAGATGCTATCTGTTAAGAGATTTGGGACAGTGATTTCTAATAACTTTAACAAATATAAGCAGTGTGATGCACACACGCACACCCAAACACATCTTGAAATGTAGGAATCAAAAAGCTTCTCTAGCTGTAAAATGCTACATACTGTTATTGCCAGGAGCAGCCTTCCTGACCACGGATATCTGAAAGACAGAGTGGTCTTTGGGTACTATTTAGTTCCAAAGGGGCTATAAAAGGCAGATGGTCTCATTAGAAACAATTTATGCATATATATTTCTAGGAGTTGTACACTGCCAGAATAGGTTTAGCTCTTTCACCATACCCAGGAAAATATCACCACTTGCAAATGTTTCCAGTTTGCAAAATAATGACCTATCCAAAGTAGCTAAGCAACTAATTACTCAAATACTAGAAGGTTATATGCCAATATTATCACATTGTTGGTCTCCTGGGCAAACAACTTCACATTCCTCAAACTGCCATAGAGTGTCATTAGATTGTGCAGGAAAGTCCTTTCTGAACAGTACAGCAACAGCAGCCCCAGTGCCCCTAATGCTTATGCCATCATTTCAACTATTATTTCCAATCTCCAAGTCAAATCACTTAGTAATTAGAGAAGCAACTCTAGCAAACCAAATTACCTGCAGGCAGTTTCTTCCCAGATGTGAAGCCCTGCTTGGAGATGGACCATGATGACAGTTGCTGGGGAATGTTTGTGATTTTTCTCTCCAACGTATCAACTTCTACACTCAGCTCTGGCAATACTTCTTGTGGCCCCTGCCTGTGACGTGTCTGCTGGATGCATTCCTCCCCCGAGCTCCAAATCCTGCAGAATTCAGCCCATACAGCCTCAGGATGTGTGGAGACAGCCATGCACAGGCATGTGTGCTTTTAAGGCCTGTACTCAATGTCTTTGAACGTTTCTCAGGGGTAGAGCAGGCAGAGCACAAAGAAAGCAGTGATGAATTGTGCAGAGAAGCAGGGTTGGCTCAGGAAATTGCAAAAGGCAGCAGTTCGAAGACTTGGTTTCTGGATTCACTTAAAACAAATAAATACTTTTGATGATGGATTTTTGACCAAAAAAAAGGCAGAGAGAAGATCTGTTTTGGAAGGGGGAGGGGAGACAGTGCATGTAAACAAGTGTTGGAAGATTGGATGCGGTGCTTATAGTCAACCTATGGAGTGTCTCATGTCGCATGCAGGGTGGCAAATATTTGGCAAAAATGGTCTGTCCTCTGGAATAGCTGAGGAAATAATAAATACTTGGCCCTGTGTTAAAGAGGTTGCATATGGGATATGAAGAGGGAAGATGGGGATTAGGAGGATGTACCTGTTTTCTCAGATAACCTTCTCCTGATACTGTATCTTCAGGATGGCTGAGTTCCAGTTCAGACACTCCCTCGGGAGACAGTCACTGGCACTAATTATGCCCATACAAAGCAGAAGTGTGCTTGAGACACAAAACTATAGAAAAATCTGTGTCAGCATGAGCAGTTGCAAATTATGGTCTAGTTTCCTGAAAATAGCCTTGGCTTTGCCAGGCACTTGTGTGGAGCCCATCCCTACAGCAGCCTCAGTTTGTAGTGAATGTCTGCACCACCCCAAAATTGTAACAAAATATTTTGCCATCTCTTCTCTTCCACACTCATTCCCAGTCACCTTCTGCTCACCCTGCTGCTGTGGGCCAGCAGATTCCCTTGTAAAGAGGCTGGGATTACCCAGCTGAGGCTTCCTTTCTCCTCACACTGCCCTGAGAGACAGAGTGATGCTATTTTGCAGTCTGTGAACTCAAGCACAGAGGCTAGTGGCCACATTCGAGGGTATTTAGGCATCAGTGTCACATGGAAAATCTGCAGCCAGCAGATACTCAAATCCATATCTCCTAAATCCAAGGTTAGCAGATTAATCATTTCCTTTCAGTGATCTGTCCAACAGCAAAGTATTGCTGAATTTGTATTGGATTTCTCCAGGAGAAATTAAACACTGACATACTTTTACCTTACAGGTGATACAAAAACAGAAAAAACAAGGAAAAAAAAAAAAGAAAAAAAAGAAATAAAAAAAAGAGAGTAATTACATCATAAATATGTATAGCTTAAACCCTTGGCTTAACCTGAGCTCCTCAGGATTGATCCTGAGTTTGCTGCAAGTTATGTTTGCTAATAGAAAACAAAACCTGTGGCACCATTGAAAATAAGTAACTAACTCAACTAACTAGCTAACTCAGAAAAAAGTTACTTTTGCCAAAAAAATACAGGAAAATACAGGAAAAAAGGGACATAAGCTGGAGCTTGATGGATCAGCCTAGCAGATTTCTGAGAGCCATTCCCAGTGGTGCAGCACCCTGAGCAGGTGCAGCAGGAGCCCCCGGTGTCCCCGTGTGTCCCCGCGTGTCCCGGTCCTGCTCCCGCCCGTGCGAGGAGATCCCCATGGCAACCTGCTGCCACGGTGATGCACAGCCCCAAAGGTCAGCTGGGAAAACAACAACAGCGCTTCACAAAATCTCTAAAACAAATACTGTTCAATTTCAGTGGCAGGGAAATTAAACACACTCTAAATTCTGCCAGACTGAGGATGCTCGGGCCTCCTTTCAGAGCGTGGCAGGGAAAGCTCCCCAGCCTCTCTGCACTATTGGAGAATCCACCTGACAGACACAAGCTGCAAGTGAAATTTATGATAAAAAAAAGGACTGGGCAGAGCATAACTGAGTCCTTCTTGCTGCAGGTCTATCTTTTACATCCCATCATACTTGATGAAATAAAAGAATCAGAAGATCTTCACCCATACTTCTGCAAAGCAGATACTACTTGTCCACAGGAAGGCCAGCAAAAAAGCAACTTGCAACCATACCAATCCTCCCTCACACTGAGCACATGAAGGAAGACACAAAATCCTTTTTAAAACTGGGAAACCATCTAAGTAGCATTTATTCCAACAACTGTAAACCAGTGCCATTTGCAGAAAGTTCATACCTCTTCTAGCAATTGTGCCAAAGCTATTAATGGACTATCAGTCACCTCAGCTTAGATATCCAAATGATTGAGTGGGGAACACAAACTTTCAACCTTTCACTCACAGAAGAAATCCCTCCTGGCACCTTTGACCTATGATCAACCATCCATATTCCCACAGAACTGCTCTCCTCTTCAGAACTGTCCTCTGGTGCTGTGACTGGTTGGGGCAGGGAAAGCCAGGAATGAAGAGCTATGGGAAAACCATCACAGCATCTCTTGGTGTTTCTTACCCCAGGTAGCAAACCAGATGTAAGCACCTAAGGGGAGAATTTCTGAAAGCCAGTGTGCTTAGCTCTGGGAATGTGAGTGTTCTGGAGGGAGAGATCATGGCTCCTGATGCCCTGGAGGTGGGGAGATTCACACACCTGTCTATCTTACACTGGAGGGTTATCTCCAGAAGGGTGTCCTTTCCTTATTCTTTCTGCTCCTGTCAGATCTGTCTCTGTTAAATCAACATTACTGACTCAGGACATGAGATAAAGCCAGAGGCAGGGGCAGCTAAAAAAAAAAAAAAAAGAAATAAAAAAGAAAAAAAAAAAAAGAAAAAAAGAAAAAAAAAAAAAGAAAAAAAACCCCAAAAACACTCATTGCTTTGAACTTGAGCAAAAAGTATTCCAGGGGAAGATTCTTTACCTTTTCTTCAGCCTTTGTATTCTACCTGAGTGTGCAGGGGCTGTGAAAGCTCCAAACCCAGAATCTGAGCACTCCCCTGGTTAGAACACTATAGCAGGATGCTGCAGCCCAAGCTGTCTTCTTTTCTTCTCCTCCACCCCCAGGCCCATTAGTACTCTGGGACTGAGGAATTTCTGTATGGTGCCTGGGGATGAAAACCCCATTTATATTGGAGGAACTGACTTTTATCAGAGGGCTGCACAGTTCCTTACTGTGGCCTGGTATCACAAAGACACATATCCCTCTTTGTCCCCCCCCTCACTTCAACTCTGTGCCCTTTACTGCCATTCCCAAAGTCAGAGAAGAGAATTTTGGCCCAAGCCTTTACAGAAGATAAAGTCTAAATGTCAGGTGTCTCCCTAGGCAAGCAGCAAACATTCCTTTCACCACAGAGCACTAGAGGATGAAAAATTAAATCCAAAAGAAAGCATGAACCATCCATATATCACTCCCTAGGCTTTGCAATACTAACCTCTAACCAGTGCAACAAACATCCTGTGCTCAACCTGAGAAACAGTCAAAACACTAAAACATTTAAAAGGCAATAAACCAGGCCAAGGGAAACAACCTTGACCACAGCAGGTTACTTTTAAGGAAGTGACCTGACCTTGTGACAATGGAAAGGGCATAAAATGGGGTGAAATCTCACAAAGGCACTACCTATGGCCAGAAACTGGAGATAGAAGCCAGGGAAAACCAAGGCAGAGCTGATTATTCCACCAGTATGACAGAGAAAAAAAACCCTGTTGTTTGGGGTTTTTTTCCCTAATGTCTGAAGTGCAAGGAGGCATAAAGCAGCCCACTGCAGTGTTAAGCATGAGAAGAGATTTTGAAAGTGAAATCATGGGGTGTATATAGCAAGAGGAGACAACAGAACAACTCTGCATATTGCCATCATCTCTATTATTTACAGGTTGTTGTGTCTTCTTATTTAGGATATATTCTGTTTGGTCCAAGGGTCAGCCTGTGATCTATTTTCATACAACATCAGATGCAATGCTGCATAAATAGAAATAAATATTACAATTTAAAAAAATAATTTGTTAAATACAAGTTGACAAATGAATAAGCTGAATAAAGCCCTAAGCAGTCCCAGTCTCCATTCCCAGCAGACTTCATCTACCTCTAATGATGAACTAAGGGATCTGTTCCTTGGTTTGGCAACCACAATGTAACTCACCCTGCCAGCAGACCACTGTTGACTTACATAACATAAAAATCCATATGGGATGTGTAGATGTATTTGTGTTGCTTGAGTTGCATGGAGAGTTTGGGAAGTCACTCCTGTGGAAGTGCAGGGGTTAGATTTGGGATCCTTGTAGAAGAATGCTCTGTCTGTAAGCTGCCCAGGTATTGAACGAGGTGGGGAGTGCTTGGGAGAGATGCAGCACAGCCCTGGAACCAAGACTTGTGTGTTTGCACGTGCAGAGCCAGACTGGTGGAGATATTTGTGATTCAGAACGTTTGCTTCTGCCATGGGGTTTGTCCATTACAGCAGTGTTGGAGAACTGCCTGGAAGATAAATGTCAGTGGGGCACAGGCAAGTGGTGAGTACAGATGAAGATTTTGTGATGTTGTGGGTAACAGAGCTGGCGTCTGACTGAGGTGGATGCAGTTGCAAATATGATAACAGTATTTCCTAAAAGGCACCACACTGGCTTGTGACCTCCACTAATGGTCTGATCCCACCTCCTCACTGCCTTTCCACTCAGTCTCCTGCCTGTACAATGATTTGAGCCTCTGTAGCTCTGGATCTACAGGTGTGTGCATGCTTCAGGTGTCTGTGCTGCATTTGGGAGTGAAGGGGTCTGTCTGAGCAGGGTGTGGAGTAACTCAGGTATGCACAGGAGGCCAGAGGAGAGGGAGCAGAGGGAGCCCCGTGCATGGTGTGAGAGGGGCTGTCTCTGGCAGTGTGTAGCTGAAGGGTATGTCTCGTCTGTATTCTGGTGAGGCTTGCAGAGGCTGGCCCTCATGTGAAGGGTTGTCTGAGCCCTGTGTGCAGAGCAGGGAGGGCAGATGGGAGTCTGCAGAGGGGCTGTGGATGAGGGGAAAATTCTGTTTGGCTGCTGGTCCATATGGCCAGGTGGGTTGTGCCTGGCTCTGTGTGTGGGTGTCAGCAGCAGGGCAGGCACTGGGGACAAGCTGACTCTGGAGGTGATGGTGGGGACTGGCTGGAGAGGGGCTGTGCAGAACTAGGGGCTGTGGGGAACAGAAGGTTGTGGGGGACTCTGTGAGCCTCAGGGGAGGGGCACTGCCGGGGTGAACAGTGCCACAGGCAGGGCACTGGGGCAGGATAGTGTGGGCTGGCCGTGGGCAGGGTAAGCAGTGTGGCAGGGTGGGCAGCATGGGCAGGGTGGGCAGAGTGGGCAGTGGGGCAGTGTGGGCAGTGGGGCAGTGTGGCAGAGACAGGCCAGGCAGGCTGTGGGCAGCAGAGCCAGGTGCAGGCAGGTCCCACCCCCGTGCTTAGCAGCAGAGGTGGCAGCAGAGGTGGCAGCAGAGGTGGCAGCAGGACACCGGGCACCGAGCCTGCTGCCCGCCCCAGCTCTGCAGCCACCCGGAGCTGCGTGGGCTGTGCCGGCAGCCTGCAGGGACACTGCCCTGCCCCGGAGCTCTTGTGTGGCTCAGCCCTGTTTGGAGAGGCTCCCTGCCAAGGAGGGGTGGCCGTGCCGTGTGCCACGCATCGCTGAAACACTTGGCAGAGCTCTAATTGCCACCTCTGGAGGCTGTGTCCCATCTCTGGCAGGATGTAGGAGACTTGGCAAGCCGAGGAGAGCACTCGCTGTCGTGCAGCTTGGCCATGCAGCCCTCACCCCTTTCATGTTGTGTGCTTTAATCCTCTTGGGCATTCCCATCAAGAGCTGTTCCCCTCTCATAAAGGGGAACCGGGAGCTTGAAAAGATTGAATGATCTGTTCAAACTATGGGGCAGAACTGAGAATGGAACCTAAATCTTCGAGGGCCTCCTGCTGTGCCTTAACTACAAAAAGAATCCATCCTTTCCTGGTATGCTTGTGCAATGCATTGTTTTAAAATGATGTCCTTACGAGGTTGTACAGATGTTGCTGGGGGTTGCATTAGATCTCTAGAGCAATCTCTGATGGGGAAGATGTGGAGAGAGGGCAGAATGCAGCTTAGATCCCCAAATCTCAATGTGTTTGCAGGAGCATGGAGTGGAATCCTATAAGTGCTCCAAATGCTAGACTCATTTCCTCTAGGAGTAAACTAAGGCACAGGGAAGCCCAGTTTGGTTTTAAATCACATCTGTAAATCTGTGCCAGAAACAAAAGCAAAAACTACTGAGGCTGATGTTCAGCTGATATCACAAGCCCACCTCCTTCCCCAGGTGGTTTAGTCTCAGGAAAGAGCCAGACTCCCTTTATTTGCCACACAAGAACATCCCCTGCTACTACACACTGTCCTTCACCATCCACAAGCTCTCTGGAAGGTTCCATTTGGAAACTGATGTCAGTAGAAAGGCACTTTGACTGGTTATTTCCTCTTTCTCTGCTGGTCTTTCCTCTTCAGGTGGATACCAACTCACCATGAATAAAATTGTATGTTCTTGTCCACCAAAAGGAAAAGAAAGGAGGGATGAAAAAAACTAGAGAAAAATTAATGCCTATATAACAAAACAAATAGAAAAAAGGGCTGGGTAGGAGTGAAGACATCTGTCCTACAAGAATAAGAAGTTAGCTCCATGGGGGTGACAGACAGATGACTTGGATCAGCACTGCCATTTCTAAAAGAGTTGAAGGGTCTGCAAGGTGCCCAGTGGGACAATTGTGAGCTGCTGGAGACAAAACAGAAGGCAAACACATGGGGACTTTCATCAAGATTTCTTCTGCTGGTGCTGTGGATGGGCTCCATTTGGCTTAGCGGAGGATAGGGAGGAGATCCTGCAATTTTTTACACTTGAGGTATGAATATTCCTCCTCTCTCCTTAGGTTTGTGGCTTTTTTGAACAGTAGCATAGCCAAACCTTCCCCTGAGGAGCTCTGACTTTCCCTAGAAGCTTGTTCAACTCTGGTGGAAAAGGATGATCCTGATCCTCTCCTTTGCCTAAGCAGCCTTTCCAGCCTTCTGTGAAGCTCAGTTCTAGTTCCCATCAGGGCTTGCAGGGCTTTGTGCTGCTGGAGTTTGGCTTTGTGAAAGCAGCAGCTCTTGCAGACCAGTGGCCCTGTGGCTGTGATAAACTGCAGCCCAGCCAGAAAGAACAAACTTAGCCTGAAGCCTTGCCTTGCCTTGCTGCTCTGCTTGACCCCACATAATCAGTCACAACACCCACTGCCCCTGCCTGCATGGGCAGTCTGAGACCAGGGGTTGGCTTGGAAAGGCCTTTGGTCTGACCTGCTCCAAGAGCTATTCATGTTCTCACATGCAATGCTAAAGCAGTGGTACCGGGTTTGTAAAGACTCCTTCTATGCTTGACATTTTTGACTGGTAGTTCCCGAGGCAGGGAAAGTGATTACTGCCTTTCTCTTGCCATTTCCATCCATTCTGGCAGAACTATTTCTAGTGTCATGGTGCTGGAGCCCCATGGAGACCCTCCTGCTCAGATGGTGTTTGTGACTTCCTTCAGACAACGCCCTGACAAGAAAATGGAAAGACAAGAGGTCAAAACATGATTTGGTGTGTTAAGTTTTGTGGAAAAGTGGGAAGACCAGCTCCAAACCCTGTGTTATTTGCAGTCTGTTTTAGGTTTGACTTCAAGGCCTGTTTGAAATCCTCCTACAGAAAGATGCATCTTTCAAGGAACTCCAGTATCTTGAACAAGCTAAAAAAAGATGGTATTCCCCATTCCATATTCCACACTCTATCACTAAAGTCTGTGGGTACAGAACAGTAATCAGAGAGGTTTTTCTTTGGGGTAGAGGATGCACAAAGCATACAAGATCAGAAAGCTTTCTTAATGCTGAATTTGAAGTCTGCTCTGTGGTAAATTAAAAGAGAACTGCCACCCAAAGAAAAGCAGATAAAGAAGCCCACATTTGTCTAGTGTGTTGGTCTTTACAACTCAAGAGTTCAACACTAATGAGTTATGGGTTGGCCCATGAAAACATAATGTGTAAATTAGGAATTTAATGATGTGTAAGATTAAAAGCTGTGCGGGGTTGCATTTATTTAAGGCTGCCATCTTGTGTTCAAAGAGGAATTACTTTATCAGACAATGTCCCTTTCACTAGGTTTAAATTGATTCCGTTATGCATGTTATGGAGGGTACTCAAGTGCCCGAGACTGCCAGCTGACAATAATTCCCACTAAATGCCCTTTCTGTAGCTCAGTTTGCAACTTCATAATAGCAAACATACTGTGCAGGCCATAATGACTTCATCCTAATTTCCAGAAATAAATAAGTGTAGATTTCCCTCCCTACATCCCTATCCATAGATTTAGCTGCAGGAAAGCTGGGATTAAAGACAAGAGAGGTAGAAATGGAAGTCCTGCTTTTCTATTTGACTAGCTGTCCTGATGCTTCACTGCCAAGTCTCCTATACCCAACCCAAACCTCTTTCCTTTAAAAAAAAGCCCCTCAAATCCCAAACCATACTATCAATGAGGGTGACCTCTACATGTCCATTTTCATTGCAGTGAGTGTAGATAACTTCTAGATACTTGCATGGCAGTGTTTTGCAAAACAGGATTTGTAGTTCTCAAGCTCTCGTACCTGCCAATGCTGGTAACCAAAAAGGGGCTCTTTTAGGAGCTTGACACTGAGCCAATCATGCATGTTAGAGCTCCCTGGGATGGCAAAAGGACTTTTGGTGGGAAGGGATCAGCTTGTTTTGAACACTCTGATATGCACAGTTTTAAATTGCATAACTCCTTCCTGATGCAGAGAAGAAAAAGAAAAGTGATTGAGTGTTCTGCAGAGCCTTGATGGAGAACAAGTCTGGTCTGATTTGGCTCATCAGTGTACCAAATTTTTATGGTAAGGCCCAAATCAGCTGAGGCATTCAGGCCTTTAGTTAGGTAAGCTGAGAGGCCCATGCTCCCCACTTAGCTACTTCCTGAGCTTGTGGGCAAGTTCCACCCACCATCCATTGGTGAGAGCAATCTTTCAGCAGACGGAAAACCTGTTCTCAAAGCCTCACCCTGCCTAATTGGGGCAGATCTACGTGTTTCTCCTAGCAAAGTGACCTGACCATCAAGCTCAGGACTGCATAGATTGAAACTGGAGCTAAGATGATTGCTAATTCCGTGGCACCTCCCTGAGCTATGGTTGAGCAAGGTGTCAGTCACTGCTCCAGGGAAAAGTGAAGTGAAACAGCAGCATCAGGAGATGCTGCACCCATAGAGATTCAAGCCTGGATTTTTAAGACAAGTGTCCCCTCTACCAACGAGTGTCCTGAACCCATGGATGTTGAGGAAACTATGACAGATGGTCAATGGCAGGGCAGTGGAGTAGTGACTCTCTAGAGAGGATAAGCTTCTGCTGGAAGTCTTAAGTTGGGAAGTTGATACCCTACAAGATATGTGGTTTGAGTCTTACCCCTTACATTAGCATTTCCTCTTAAGATAAATAAGGCTTTATATTTAACATTTGAGCTACTGTGAATGCACAAGACTGTGTTTTTAAAGTTGGGTTCAGATAGGACAAGTTTGTATCTATCTTTGTTTTCAGCTGATCAGATATGGATGATTCCAGCCTGAAACTATCCTTATGTTTGTGTGCAATTTATTCCTCACTGCTTATTTACAGGAGCCATTTTTAAAATAGTTGAATGGTATAGATTTTCAAATTTTACTTTGTCTTTAACTGGAGCAGAGATCATGCCTTACTATCTGTTTAAGCAGTGTTTATCACAGAGTTGCTCAGAATCCCAGGGGCAAGTTCAACAGAAATATTAGGAGAAAGATATCTGTAAACACGGACATAGTTCATATTTCTGTTTTCAGCCTTGTTTCCTAGGGACACAAAAGTTACACAAACACACTGTTTATCTGTTTGTCCCCAACTATGAGCTTTTGAGCTCCACTGGTCAGCATGGAATCAAATCTGGCAGAGGGCTGGGGCAACAGCAGTACTTGGGGAAGAAAGACACCACTTAGTACTTCCACCAAAGAAAAGCTGGAGAGAAGATGCTACCCATGCTGACTGGCATCTGACAACTCCCCCATCCAAATCTACATATTTTTGGTTGAGTCACAGCATGTGCTGTCTCTTGCCAAGCTAAAAGGCTGGAAGAGTGGTGTGAGGGCACGTGGAAAAATGGTAGAAACCACACAGGACAGGAGGAGGGCACTGCAGAGACTAAAAGAAGACTGGTTTGGGGTGTTTAAGGAGCATGGAAGAGACCTGAAGCTCGAACAGCCTCGAGACTATGGGCTGGGGAAGGACTTGGGACATTACTGCGGAAATTTCTTGGTGAGAGAAAGTTTTAAGTGTCACAGACAGGACGTTTTGAGGTCTACAGCTGAAATTTGCAAGGTTTTATTGGTTCTGCATAAAGAGCAAACCACATGTGACTGACGTACTTAGCTTGCAGTTTTAAGTGTTGAGAGCATTTCTTTGAAAGGTTTGCTTTCCCGTCTGTAATCTAGTAACTGTTTTATAGAAGTTCTTATGAGGGAGAGAGAGTTGCTCCAGAAAGCTCAGGGTAATATTTGTTTATTACCTGCACGATGGGAGCCTGAGCCTCCAATGCAGCAGGCGCCATGCAAATGTGCTACTGTTAATGTAATGGCAGGAACTCTGCTGGAGGAGACAGGGAGGCAACTTTTTCCCTTGAGTACTTTATACAAAATAAGGATTTGGTGGTAAAGCAAACACATTTAAATGATGCCCACAGGGAAAAACTTGATTTTGGCCAAAAGAAGCTGGCTTCAGTACCTGCTATATACAAAAAACAGAGTCAACCAGAACACTCTTCTGGGCTTTCTTCTGCCAGCTCCTGAGGTACCCAGAGGAAATTCGATGTGTACTGAAAACCAGGTTACTACAGAGGTTGTTCACTTGCAAGCATAGCCTGAAAGCCTGTTCTGAAGCTGAACGCCAAAATGCCTTGGCAGTTCAGTCATTGACTGGCAATCCTCCTCAGCCAATGCATGTGCCTGCTGCTCTGCTGCCTATTTTTAACAGGATGCAACTATTTATCATGTTTCTGGCTGAGATTTTTATAGCTGAGGCTCCTGCCATCCATCAACTCCAGACGATTTATGTGGGATAAGGGTTTCTCCCAGGATCGCTTCGAGCTCTCCAGACTAACAAACTGGCACTGGCACACGCCTTTGCCATCGGATCTGGGGACAACGTGAACGTTGCAGCACAGTCCAAAGGCTCCATCTGGTCCAGGCACCGGTGTGTGTCACACAGCCCCTCTGCTGCTCCCGGTGGCACAGGGAATGTCTTACCTGCTGCCTCGGCTCATCAGCATCACAGCTTTGCCCGTGCGCGGGGCTGGGAGCACGCCCACGCTTCCTTTGTGCCTCCAACCCTTTGATGCTGCACCTCTAACACTTTATTTTAATTTTTAAAAAGGTTTGGGTCAGAGGTGAGAGAAACAGAAACATCGTGGTTGCTGTTTCCAATGTAAGACACTGTCAGGGAACGTGGAGAAATCCAGCTCCCCCTTCCTTTCCTCACTGAGAGTTTTCATTGATTTCAGTGGGACTGTGATTTTCATCCCCTTTGCTTTTAAAACTTTGCCATGAATTTAACAGGCATTGAGATCTGTGGGATGTGCAGGAATTGGAGCATTCTCTCTCTCATTCTGCTCCAATTTCTGTTCAACATGTATGATATTGCTACTGTTAGAAATATAAGGAAGAAGCAAAATCAAATAATGTTGTCTCTGCCATGACAGACTAAAATAAAGCTTTTAGTGAGCATGAGCAAGAGAACCCTATCTCTTATGCATTATAAGACCAGATTGCAATATCTTTATGTATGTTCTTTAGGCCACAAAATAACCTACTCTGATCATGGCGTAAAGCATAGAGGGCACATGAAAATATGAAATTCTGGTTTAATTCTGGTTTACCAGCAAAAATAAAAATTAATATTTATTTTCAGTAGGACTCCCCCCCGCAAATGGTATGATAATGGAAAATACCATGA
The DNA here is from genome assembly GCA_013400215.1 of Cisticola juncidis. NCBI lineage: Eukaryota > Metazoa > Chordata > Aves > Passeriformes > Cisticolidae > Cisticola > Cisticola juncidis. The sequence continues at coordinate 694,158 of VXBR01008347.1, read as the reverse complement.
ATTTCTCAGCTGCTTTAACAAGTCAAGTACAAACCTCTTTTATTTTACTTCATTACTCTTGCAGGCTCTCACCACAACACTCCAAATACAACAGAAACTGCTGCTGACAAGCCCTCCTTTGGTGTTATTCACTGTAGCAAACTCATCCCTGCCCCTGTTCTGCTGTCTACACATCGTTTTCATGTATGGATATTAATTTATGTGTACAGTAGAATACAAACGCTCCCCTGTCTCTATAAGTTATAGAAGCAATCATCCAAGGAAGCATCAGAAACTCTAAAGTCAATTCTGGTGTCATAATTTCATACTTTAACCTGAGATGCCAAATCACGGGGTTTTATAGATGAGAAGCGGGTGTGCGAAAGCACTCCCTTTTCAGAACTGCAGACTTTATTTCTCTATAAAACATATTTATGCTGGGAAATAATAAGTGGCTAACATGGCAGCAAAGAGGGGGATCTGTGTCGCTGGGACAGCTTTGGGAGCTTGCTCTGGTTCTGGGGAAAGAGAGCCCTTGGTGTTCTCCTGGGCAGGGGCTGCTCCTTCTTGCTCTGCATCCTGTGCACGTAGCACAGCGAGACTCCAGGATCAGCCACGGTCTCTGATACAGATGCATTAATAAATAAACAACAGCAACAGCAGTAATAACATTGAGTAACCCTCTTAGCCTACCCTATAATGTTATGAGCAAGCTCAGGAGGGAGGGTTCATCTGAGCCTTCTCAGCCACATAAATCAGCCGGCCTGGCAGAAGGTTTCTGATGCATGCAAACCCCCCATCCATTAAGTCCTTTGGGTTCCTGATTTTGCAGCAGCTGTGCCTTGGCTAAACCTGCCCATTTCTTGGGCTGCTTCATCCTCTCTTCTCAGCTAATTTTACACTGCACACTTTTGCACCTTGACTTATGATACCTTTCAGCATTTTCCTCCCTAAGGTAACACAAAAATCCTCTAGAAAGGAAGTCATAGAGCAGTATATACTATCTGGGATAACATTTCAGTAAGAAGAACTCTTTTATGGACCACCTAAAACTATGCCTAATGCAACCATGGTCAACCCCTTCCCATATTTGATTTGTGCATCTGGGAATGCAATCTTTTGTAGTGGTGAGAGGGACATATCTTCTGGAATTTTTGTGTTTTGTTACTTTCCATGTTCCTCCACACGGAGCTCCTGAAGATGATCAGCTCATCATGCTTTGTCTCCAGGTATTTCTGGAGCTACTCCAGCCACTGGGGTCTTCTGAGAGTTGTCAGGGTCTCATCTTGCTCCTGGTATAGATGACACCCTACCCAAGGCACATCTCAGTCCTGCCAGTCCAGGGTGCTTGGGACAGACTCAGATTTCCAAACTCAGATCACGATCCTTTTAAAACTGAGCTCTGTCTGGAAGCCAAGCACCCACAGCTCCCAGCACCCACAGCTTTTGCTCATTACAGGATTTGCTGCAAAACTCCTGAGTACCAAGCGGTTTTGGATGATTACATATTACCCCACTTACAGAACCTGGTTTAATTACCCAGTGTGTGTGTGGAGAAAGCACGGGATGGGACAGAAGCAGAATCTTTCATGTAAGCAAATTCCCAAGCAACCAGCTAATAGGAGAACATTGAGGATGTTAAGTAGATTAGACACATCAATAGAATCTACATAAGCGATGCCAAATTTAGTAACAGCGAAGGGGAAAACATTCTTATTTTAAGTCAGACTCTGCTAGAGTGGTGGCACCAGGTCTATTCAGGGTTATGTACTGTGTTTCTTTGTAGCACACTAAATATTAAGTGCCGAGGAAGAGTTAACTAAAGTAAATGGGGTTGAAATTTCTGCAAAAAGAATGATGTACTGTACCTATGCATTTTATAGCACGAGGTAAGTAGTTTAATGTCTCAGCCAATATCAAACACTTCATTTGCAAATCTTACTGTGCTGGCCTCCCTGGTGATTTGTGTAATAAAATGGGATGGTTAAAGGGCATGTCCTTGCATTGACTATTCCTTCTAAATTTGAAGGGCCCAGCTGTTATGTAAATATTTACTATAATTAACTGCTGGAGTTCACTAGTTCCTAGTTTGCAAGAGTTGTCTGAAGTTGCTGTTATCCATAGGCAGGGACGTGCTGTCTGTAAATAGTCACCTTTACCTTACCATGGCAGAGTGTGGCAGAATGGGAGATTTGACTTGTCCTGCTTGTCACACTTGACCACAGTCATAACCACCCTTTTTTAGTATCCACTTGCTGTCAGTGCCTCACTGTAGGCAATCTAATTGGTTTGTGGATTATCCATAAGAAGTAGGAAAACTGCCTTTGAGCATAACAGCCTGAGCTGGACTCTGTCCCTGTGCTGTGAGGACACAGCTCTCTGCTTCCAGACAGAAACGGACCTAGAGCCCTTTGTGCCCAGCGTGCTCAGTCTGTATTACTAATCCCTGCAAACCCAAGATAGTTTTGTAGACAGGGCTATTGGGGTGTCTCTGCATTGTGTCCCATAACCCACAGCTTGGGGCTGGAGGACAGAGGCACTGCACAAAGCCAGCTCAAACCCAGGTGGGTTAAATAGCGTCATCTCAGTACGGACACAGCTGCACACAGGTTGTTTCCTGGAGAGTCACCTGGACACTCTGCATGGTGCTCTGCAGAGCTCTGCAGCACCTCACCTCGCTGAGGGGCTGTGCCACACCGAGCCACAGTGCCAGCAAAGGCCAGGGCTGGGCTGATGTGGCAGCCTGGAGCCCAGAGTGCAGCTCGCAGACACCTGGGAGCTTGTGCTAACCCAGGTCTGGCAGAAGTAGCCCCAAGCCAGAGCTAATGAGCTCTGCTGGATCTGACCAATTCTTTGAGGACCGTCTCAGCTGTCTTCATGTCATGCAGACTAACATATTTGGAGAATTCTCATTACTTATGTTTCTTCATTGCCTGGGGTGCTCCAGCCCCTCTGACTACACCGCTCTGTAAAAAAAAGAATGAAATCAATCTTGAGCTTACAGGTGGAAACAGGAGAGGCAGGGAAGGCCAAAGGGTAGCAGATGCTGCATGTGGTGCCACGCTTTTCTCTGCACTGCATGCCAAAACATTCTGGCTGTGCTTTTTATTCCCCCATTCTCCCTTAAAATCTCGTTTGACGCATTTGGCTGCTACGCTGCGCTGGTATATATGTGTGGGCTTCTGGAGCTGTCTCGGAATCTATGCCCGGGAGGAGGAAGGAGTCTTTAAAAATTAATACTGCGAGGCAGCTTTAGTGGCAGCGTTGGCAGCGTAAGCAGAATCGCTAGCAGGGAGAGCCCGGGGTCTGCAGCAGGGAGCAGGACCCGTGGCTCTGTGCCAGCAGAGGTGACACTCTCACACCCACTGAGAGGAAAACTGCCTGCAAGCAGGGTTGGTGTTTGACCCTTCTGTGAAGCTGTGAGGGTGAGGGCTCTGAAAATAACCACTAAAATGTCCCTTGCCTGCCCCCCATGATAGAGGCCCTCTCTCTGTGTCATCTGCTGTGAGATCAAACACTCAGCAGCATTTCCTGATGTGCTTTGCCAGGCGCTCCTCGGTGTGCACCACGGTGCCTGGGAACACAGGCTGGGGTGGACTCCATGGTCTTTTTCCTAATGCAGTATGGTCTGGCTTTGGTAGTCTGAAGGATTTAAATCCTGGCCTTCTCTCTGTCTCAAGTTCAAACCTTCCCTCTGTGTCTGGACACCAAGGGCAGTGATCTGGCTCTGCAGCTGCAGCAGCGGGCGATGTCCGTGCTGTGCTAACGCTTTGGCCAGCCCTGTTTATTTTCTTCCAGCTGCAGGTGCCCTTTGGCTTTGTGGATGGGGTCAATGTTTTGAGCAGGGCTAGCTGGGAAGGCAGGAGGAACGTGTTTTTTCCATTTCCCATTTTTTTTCTTTTTTTAATCTCAGGCTTTATTAAAGCTTCTAGCATTTCATCTCAAATACATCTAGAACACCTTTAGCAGTCCTGGCATGCAGCTAAAGCACAGGGACACTGAATTGTCTGTCTAAAGGATTTTGGCTGCTGTGACCCCTGCATGTCTGATGACTAGGCTGCGGAGGGAGACGCGGTTTTATGACATTAAATATTAACAGCTGGATATTAATAATGAAGGCTGACAGCTCCTTTCCCAGCTCCTGAGGTTGTTTCTCCCCCAGCTGCAAGTCCAGCAGGGTTTGTGTTTTTTCACTGCTTGAGCATTATGGTCGGGGCTCTCTGATCTCAAAGGGTCAGGGGAGGTAGGAAGAATAGCAAGGAGGTGTCAGTGCTGTGAGTAGCAGTGGTCACTGCCTGAGTGGGGCTGGCACTGCATGGGCTCTGCCTGTCTCTGGTCAGCCTTGTCACACCAGGCTGGCTGGAAAGCAGTTCACTGTTAGAGGCTGAGAAAATGCAGGAGGTTAATAATAAAACAGGGGAGGGGGAATGTGGCACTGGGAGACCTTCCTGCATTGCTTGAAGCCAGAGGAGAATAAGGTATTCCAACAAGTTTGTGCTTTATTGCTGTCTGGCCTGTGCAAATAATGCAGTCAAAATTTTCATACTGAGCCCTCCAAAATTACATTTTTCTCTCTTCCTTCTTCTTTTCCATTTCTTGTTGTCAGCTGTAGCTTCTCCCCAGCCTAGGACAACTGAAATGCCGCTTCAGTCTGCAGCTGTATCAGTCTCGTTCCTGAGATAATTTACAGGAGATGATAATGCACAAGGCAGACGATTCCTTCCCACCAGCAGCACCACCACAGCTGAGGAAAGTCACATCTATAGCTCAGATCAGGTGGCTGGAGGACAGAGGAACACAAGTCCTTTCTTGAACTTGTGACCCTCAGGCCCTGCCCTGCAATGTGCTAAGTGTTGCTGAAAAGTCACCTCAGAGGAACCTGAACAGGGCTTTATTTGAATAAAGAAATATGGCACAGAGCACACAATGGTTGCTAATAAATCACAGGTTGGTTTTATTTTGCTACTGCAACTCTGCCTTATTTTTTTCCGTATTGGACTTTTCTCCAAATTACAATTTCCCAGTTGTGCACTTTTGTTCTTTTTACTATGTGACAAATGGAGGTGCTGTTTATTATTTATTCTTTGGCTTTAATGTTGTGCAAGCCAGATCAATTCAGTTTTTGATAAATAAGTCTGCTTTTGCAGAAATTACCTAGTTGGATCAGTACTCTTTTGTTCTTTCTCTGCAAGGGCTGACCTCTAACCCTGTCTACTCTACGGTGAAAGTCCATTTATCCAGACCACTTCTAAACTCTGTCTTGGTCAAATCTAGACCACGTCCTCTACTCTGACCCCTGCATCAAATACCAGCCTAGTACCCTTTTATGGAAATAATTCCTAAAGTTCCCCATGCCCATAGTTAAACAGTGGGCTGATTCTTTGGATTGACAGGGCACAACTTGGTGTAAAACGCAGTTTTATTCTGTGTGAAAGTAACTTACAGAATATTGCCAAAAATTCATGCAGGGAGAGCAGGACAGAAGGTTTGGGCTGCATGAGGTACACCTGGGCCACGGTGTGAGGTGCTGGGAATGAAGACAGACCTCAGAAAAAGGTAAGGATGCTTTCAGCTTCTTAACTCTCCTGTGTGCTAAGGCCTGCCTTCAGTTTGATATTTTTTCACATCTGAACACAACTGTGTTTTTTGTGTTTTTTGACAGAACACTAGACATAGATTTTGGGTCAGTCAGAAAGTAAAAGGCATTTTGGTAGTTTACCTGTTGTCTGTATCTGAATTACTCTGCTTATAGTACTGCTGAGTCCAACCAGTATAAAATCAGAAGTCCAGTTGCTTCCTGGGTCATGAGATAAAAAATCTTGGTGAGGAAGAGGGTGTCCCTCTATTTTTTGAAACATTAAGGTTCACAAAATCAGGAATCTTTATGAGAGAGACAAGAAGACAGAGAAGTGTATCTGGGAAAGAGCTCAAGGTGTCATTCTTGTATACCCAAGTCTTGGAACACAGGCTTTAAAAAGTATTGGGCATCACCAAGTCCTCAGTAAAATGAGGAGAATTTGCAACACAGGGGTGAAAATTGATCCAAATTTGCTCTTGCCTGTGCATAAAAACAAGATTTGTTCAGCCATAGTGATGTCTTGGTGGTGATCCTGTTTAAACACAGTTACACGCTGTAGTAAGACTCATCCTACACACTTATTTTTTCTGTATTTTCCATCCACGTACCTGTACCCTACTTGGAAGAGGTACAGGCTGCAATGAAATCAGCACTGGCCTCACCAGCTCTCTCTAAAAAGAGGGCCTTGGCTGTGGCCTGACAGGGATGAGTATAGTGGGGAGGAAGAGTTTTTGGAGTTCTGGCTGCAGATTGTGCCTCTCCACTTAGCTCGAGGGATTCTCTCCCCACCCACCTCTTTCCTTAAACAGCAAGAGGCTGTGTTCCTCGCTGGCAGGAGCAGTCTAGAGCTTGTTCCCTGGAGGCAGAAGTGGCAGAAGAAGCAGGATGGAGAGCGTGGGTGAGGATGATACCCAGCCCTGGTGAGACTTTTGTTGGAGAACTCAGCCACAGTAGTAGAAACCCTGTGAGAGAAAGGATGACAGGGTCCTAGGGGGCTCATGGCAGTCCCTGGGGCAGGACAGGAGGAGGGGGACAAATAGTCTGATCCTTCTCTACTTAGGACAGCAGTGATTTTATGGGAAAACCCTGTGACTGTGCTGCTCTTGATCAAGAAGATTGGCAGGGCAGATGGGTGCTAGAGCAAAAGCAGTTTTAAAATTAAATGGAGACAGAATGTTTCTGTAAGGGAAGAACTCGGGGTCAAATCTGTGTGAAGCTAGGGACACCCAAGAGCCTGCAAACCAAAGGATGACAGAAGTTTCTTGCAATCCAGTATCCCTGAAAGCTGCTTCTAAATCAAGAGGAGCAATGGCAGCTCCAGGAACTGTGCTAGAGAGTGTTGCCCTATGATCAGAGGCAGGATTGGTCTGCAGGGAAGGGGTGGTGTCCCTCCTTTCAGCCCGAAACATTTCACTTGCCTGTGTGCAAATGTTTTGATGCCCAGGGGCTGAAAGAGTCCAGGCACCATGTTATAAAGGCACAGGGATACAGGGATCATGCATCAGGAGATGGCTGCTCTGGGTTTCTGTTCCAGTGGCTGGAGGTTAGGGATGAGAGGCAAGGGGAAGCTAGACGTGTTTAATTGCCTGTAACTAATCAGGCATGTACACTCATCCTTCCCCTCCTTGTTCCTCTGAAAAAAGTGCCCCCTCAGACTCTCCTGATGCCTGTGGAGCCAGCAGTGAGGCAGCTCATGCCGACATGGACAGTGAAGTGCAGAGCATCCCTGGCCTTGTGCTCAGCCCCTGCACTCAGCCTGGATCATCGGGACTGGCACCATCAGGATGGTCATCCTTTCTCTGCCATCTCAGCAAAAGGAAGAGCAGCTTTGACAAGCCCCAGGAATCATTAGGAGAAGGACTTAGGTCTATTCACCATAAAATCATGTAGTGCTGCTGTGGCATAGTGCTTCACTGAGACCCTGAGGTGGGAAAGGATGTAGGATGAAGGGATGTTTGCTCATAGCAGGAGCTTAAAATGATGTGCAGTGAGTTCCTTCATATATAATATTGGTTTTGAACATCTTGGCACCTGGATTTTCAGTGGAAATAATTAACTTTGACAAACTGGAAATTATAAATCAACTTGGACAGAGGTAATTTTGGGTAAAATGGGAGCTGTTCTTCACAGGGAAAATGTTGACGGCACAAATCCCAGTCCTTGTAGTGACAGTGAGCAAAAGAATTTTTTTAAGAATTAAAAAAATTTAAGAAAGGTTCTGGGGGAAAACTCATGGCTCCCATTCACTTATTTAGCTGCTCCTCTTCAAAAATAAAATCAGTTTTTCAGTATGAGTGTGCCTCCTCAGCATTCATACCTTCCCTTCCTCAGGAACCTGCCACCGCTGCTGCTCCCTGGCAGCTCCTAGCAGGAGAGGAAACTGCTTGGAATGAGGCAGTGGGCAAAAACCTCTGTGCATCCTCTCCAGCTTTAAGCTGGCTGCTCCTCTGAGTGGCTGAGCTGGGGAGGCTGCACCCCTGGGCTCAGAGCAGTGAGCACCATCCCTGATTTAGGGTGAGACTCTGGCTTAGAGACAGACACGAAAAGCAAACACACAGCGCTGCCCTAGGGAGGCCGCTTGGTTGGCAGCATTAGCAGTGAGGTGGCTATATTAGCATTTTAATCAAATAACTAGATATCCTAGAATTATATGTTTGAATCTCTGTAGGCTAAACATAGCTTCAGAGGCAAATAATTTCCATGTAATTTTAGGGTGGAGAATGTCCTTTGGGTAGCAGCTGCCTGCTCTGCATGGGCATTAAAAATCCTGTGGCACTTTATTGAAAGCAGAGGTTTGTCTCAGGGGCCTTGCTTCAAACATCCCTCAGCGTGCTGGCTGTCTGCCTGGCTGCAGTCCTGACACCCAGGAGGGCGTGCAGCTCAGGGGGAGAGACTGCAGCTCCTGTGCCTGCCTTGTTTGTAGGGTGCCATGGGAGCCTGGGGGTAAACATGGAACAGCTTGCCCAGGTCACAGCAGCAATGACCTTACTGGCATGGTCTGAGCGTGTTTGCTTATGTGGTACAGTGGGTGCCCAAGCCCCTGGAAGAGTGAGATCTTTGAGGACAGGAACACAGATTGCCCAGTCACAGGCTGGCCCAAATCCTGCCCCATCAGCAATATCCAGGGGCTGGTTCCAGTGACCTGGGGCAGGCCCCTGGTCCCTGCAGTGGACACACATCCACAGCCCCAGCTCCAGGGGAAGATTTTCAGCAGGGCTTCCAGGCTGTGCTAGAACTGACCACACAGATTTCTTTTTATTTTTCCTTGTTTTTTTTCATAACGTCAGAGATTAAAAAAAGTTCTAATGATAAACCATCTGGAATAGGTTTCTTTTCAAAAGAAAAGAATGAAATAGATGTGAGTTGGCAGGAGCTTTCAGAGAGATTTCCCCCACCCCCCTCTGTTTATATATTATGCAGAGAACTCTACAGGAAAATGGGATAGATGAAGTTGAGCATTTCATGACAAGTTGTCACATTCTGTGCATAAATTTCTCTAAAGTGTTAGGCACCAGTGGTGGGAGGAGATATTAGGTCACTCAGTGCTAATCCTGGAAAGTTTAGAGGACTTTGCATGTCCTTTGAGAGTGTCCCTTTTATGGAACAAACATCACCTGTCCAGAATTATTCCTTCATGATGCATATAATCCATCCATGTATTTGATAGAAGTACTCATAAAGAACCAGAAACGACCCAACAACACTCCCAATACTAATAATCTGTCCTATCCTGCTGTTCATTTTTTATACCTTCTTGCTTGCTACTGCATAAAGTAATGAAGAACTAAAAGCAATACTCTGTCTGTTTTCTTCTGAAAAACATTACAAATACTAACCTTAATTCCTCTTCTGCTTGTGTTCAGAAGGTTAAGCATAAGTTTTTTTGGAGGATTTAAGTACCCATGGTGCATTTGAGGGGTTTTGAGTGACAGATGTTAAGAACCTCTGAACATCTGAGTCCTATTAAGTACTCCCCTGGTTCATATGAGGGACATATCAGAACCAGCATCAGAATTCGGATTGTCCTGGCTCCAAACCCTGATCTGATCACCCCTCTCTCTTTCAGATGCTGTTCTTAGATAATGGTGGAAGGGCATCACATTTCTGATGACTCAGCTTCTGCAGGGGAGGCTTGCTTCAGGTCGCAGCTCTTCTGCAGTTATAAGCTCCTGTATTACCCCAGCATTACTCCTGCATGGCATCATCATCTTTGATCCCTGCGAGGAGGGTAATACTGGATCAAGTACTGCTATAGGGGGTTAGTGGGAAAAGAATTGATTTTTTTCCTCTTTGCTGCATTAGGACACAATTTCAGCGTCTAATTTCTCATACCCCCTTCCCTCACCCCTGTATTTCATGAAAACCTTTCATGAAAGCAATAGTCTTTCTGAAGGTGTGTTTGGAGTGTTATTGCTTCAGCCCGCAGGGAGAGCACATCCCTCACATAAATTGTGCTTGATGGTGAATCTGGGCAGTGCTTATACTGCAGCACAGGCACTGTCTAGGTGCAGGTGTGAATTGCTGAGGTCTCCAGGCCTGCACTTTGCCCAGACATTTTTAGTGGTACCCTCAGAAAACAGTAAGTACGGATACAACTTGGAGCACTGCTCTGCGGAGCCCAGGATGCATTTCCCTCTGACTCTATAAAACTCCTGTCAGGCAGAACTGCCCTGATCAAACCCCACTGCTGTGAGTGCCCTCTCCACAGCCTGCCCAGCTGTGGAAAAGTCCCTGGAGCAGGGCACTGCCAGGAGCACGTCCAGCATGGTGCACTCAGCCCTTCCTTGGTGAGAATGAGTGCTCCAGTCACCCCAGAACTGAAGGCAAATCCCCTTGGTCAACTGGTTGGCTCCCATTGCAGCCTCAGTCATCTTATTAAACCTATGCCCCCTTCCCTGTCCTGCTGCATCTTCTAGGTGAGGTGGAGAGGAGAAACTTTGTTTTCATTCCCTTGAGAGTAATTAGGGATTGGTGTAGGGGAAGGGCTCATCTGTTGTATTTCTCTGGGACATAGTTTGTCCCACCCCAGAGACCCCTGGAGTCTGTAACCATGTAGTTTAACCCTTCCTCCCCATTCTGACCCTACTGGCTGAGCTCCAACCATCTCTCCTTAGCAGGAGAGCAGATAAAGCTCTCTTCTTCCTCATTCTGTCTCTTTCCCCCTGGAAACCATCTGGAGTAAAGGTCTTGGACTACATCTGGGGGTTAGAGCTTCTTTTGGAATTCTTTACCCTGTCCCTGAAATATTCCTTCAAAGCCTTCTAGGATCTGAGCTAGCATAGGAACTTTGGGGGGCTGCAGGGGGGATATTTCACTCATCCAGGCAGCAACAGGGGTTATTGTGTTTCATAACTGCATCTGACCAAGGATGTGTTGTGTGGAATTCAGAGTCAACAAGAGACTCTGCTATCAGGGTCAAGCCAGTACATTCTCTGTAACCACACTAATGCACCTCAGAATGATACCTGTGGGTGAAAGGACTGGGTGGCCCCTCAGATTTCATCTCTGAGAACCCTGGTGAGGTATTGCTCAGCAGCACACACAGCAGTCCCTTCCAAATCTGAGCTCTCGCTGCTACATTTTCTCTTTGCATATGTCTCATCAAGAATGCAAGTGGTTAAGATTTCCTCCTCCCTTTTAAAGATCACGTTTAATTTTTCTTTTTTGCTCTAATGATTTAGATGAAATATTTAAGCTCACTGCTGCAAATCCCCCTGGGGCACCTGCCAGAAGGTTGTGAAATCTGGGTGAGGGATGGTGGAGGGGTGTATGCTGTTAATTACTGGAGGTTGGCAACCCCCTAACACTTCAGCTCACGCTCTTGTCGGCGGCTCTGAGGTCTGGCTTTTCAGGAGCTGGTTCATGCAGGCATTTGGAAATAACTGGACTCTGGCAGCAGCTCCCACTCTGACAGAAGAGACCATGACAGCCAGCAACCAGTTTAATAGGTTGCTGCAGCCAACGAAGTCCTCCGGTGAGGAGCAGTGAAGTGAAGAAAACAAAGCTCATTCCAAGCACTGCCACAGCAGACAACAACTGAGAGCAAAGAATCATTTTATTGCATATGGAGGGGAGGAATGAGGAAAAGAAAAGAGCATGAGATGGCATTTTTTTTACAGATAAGGGTTTAATGGTTTCTTTCCTTTCCCCCCCTCCCATTAAATGGGATGAAAATACATAGAAAGAGAATTCCACAAATTTTGATTCTTATTGTAAGAAAGGACGGCGCAGCCGAAGCTTCTTCCTCACATTAAGTTTTCAGAAGGGAAGTTGGTTCCCCTTTCTCTGGCTCCTCACAGCAGCATTTTCCTGGCTCCAGCAACCTAATAGGTTGATTGCTGAGCCTCTTCTGTTTCAATTACTTTTGATTGATTCTCAGGTCTATGTCAGCCACTCGGTGCAGCCACCATCCCAGGAACAAATCTGTGGCAGCTGAAGATGAAAATAGCTTCCATGACCACTTAAAAGGGGAGTTCAAGCATCTTTTCTAAGCTTGAGGTTACTGTAGCCTTCCCTCAAAATCATCTCTCTGGCCATCTCTCTGCTTATGATGAGGTTCCTGTTCCTGATGGCTCACTGAGCTGTGCTTAGCCTCAGCCAGGAAGGAGGGTGAAAGAGCTTTAATATCATTAGACTGCTCAACTTGCAGTTGCTGGAGGGCACTGATGTTACCCCCCAGGAGAGGGACTCTAGCAAAAATTCCTCAAGGTTAGGGAGGGGAGGGGACAGGGAGATGTGGGACACGGACTCTGATTCCTGGGAGCTTGTTTTCATGTTTGGGTATTTACTGTAGGAGCAAAGAGAGACAGAGAGGAGAGAAAGAGCTGGAAAAGGAGTGGAGGAGATGGTGATTGTTTCCCTACAGAAACAGTCAGCCTTTGCACTTGCTTTGTACACATTCAATTCTTTTCTCAGTAGTAGCAGCCCTAAGCCTTTAGACTGGCAAAAGAGTATTTAGGATAGATCAGCTACAGTCTGGATTCCTGCATGAGTCAGAACAGACAGAGGATGATAGCAGTCTGGAGAACTGGGGTTATTTGTGTCAACAGTGGGATTATATTTCTGTATTTTTAATTTCCTACCGTTGCTACTCAATTCAGCTCAGCATGGGAACATAGCATAATTCAGGCTGGGCATGACCTTGAGAGGCTCAGAGCAGGGTCACCCCCAGACCAGACCAAGCTGCTCAGGGCTGTGTCTGGTTGGGGCTTGAAACCTCCCAGGATGGAACTGCAGAGCCTCCTGCACTGCCTGCTCCATGGCTGCACTGTCCTCATGGCAATTTCACCCCTTTGGATCTAACCTGATCTCTCTTGGTCCAGTTTATGCCAGCTGGGTCTAGTTTTGCTGCCACACAGACCAGTGAAGTTCCCAGCTCCCTTTCTGTAGGTATTGGGAGGCCTTCTCATTTGCCTTTAGTTGTCAGGGAAATCCCTGGACCTTCACAGTCTTTGGAAAATGTGTGAGGAAAATGAGTGGTGGTGTGAAGACATGGGCCAGCTCTTGTGGAACTCTTGGATGCAACTTTTGAGTCTCATGGACTTGAAGAGATGTCTCAGGCAATCCCTGAGTCAACACCACTCTCCTTGCTGGTAGTTTTCCTCAGGCCCAGAGCCCTGGAAACCCTCATTGATGAGGACTGAGATAGAGAAGGCATTGAGTACCTCAGCCTTCCCTGTGCCCATGCCACTAAATCACTTTTCCTGTTCCTCAATGGGCATACATTTCTCTGTTTAGACTTTTTTTTGGCTACTGTAGTGGCAGAAGCTCTTCTTGTCATCCTTGATGTTCCCTCCAAGTGACAACTCTAGATGAGCTTTGGACCACAGGCAGCTGTGGGCAGCCCTCATCACATTCCAAGGGCTGGGCTTATAGTCCCAGCCTGAGCTGGACAGATCAAGAGGGTGCTGCTTCAAGTGACCTTTGGGGAGAATTTTTACCATTCTCTAAAGCAGGAGCTGTGCAGCCATGGAAACTTTCCTGCAGGAAAACCTGGTGCACCCAGAGCTTGGAACAGCTCTGCCAGGGACATTCCTATCTCCTGCTGGTGGGTTGTCCTCTGCCAGGCAGGAGAGGCATGTTCCTGTGCTCCTGACTGCTGAGGTGCACAGGTTCTGTCTCGCAGGTATGGGTTCTCTCACAGTTAATGTGTCCTCTAGAAATACCCCACTGTCCCTGCTGGGAGGATCTGGTGCAAGGCAGCAGAGGGACATTTGGGGTGTGGGCTCACAGATCTCCTTGGAGCCTCTTTCCTCCTGAAAAAGGCAGCTGTGGTGCCATGAGGTGACCCAGCCCCACGCCCCATGAGCCCTGGGAACCCTGGGGTCCCTCTGTGGGTGACCAGCCAGAGATGGGGCACTCCCTCCCCTCCTGCCCCTCACTGCCCAGGGGTGGCAGGGAGGGAAACAGACTGCGAGGCCAGGTTAATACAAATGGACATGCTGTGAAAAATGGATACTAAATTATCCCCCGATCCAATAAACCTCTCAGCCCGTGTTCTCAGAAAAGCCTCGGTGAGTAGACAGGCCTCAAGAGTTGCTCAGCAGCTCAATAAAATCTGTCTCTGCCCTGTCAGATTGAAAAGGAAACAAATGGCAGAATTCGTGTCCCTCCCTGGAGGAGGCCTCACTACTGCATGAGCAGCTCTGCTGGTGACACCAGCTCTCTGTGACACCATCTCCCTGTGTCACCATCTCCCTGTGTCACCAGCTCCCAGTGACACAAGCTTCCTGTGACACCATCTCCTTGGGACACCAGCTGTCTGTGACACCATCTCTCTGTGACACCATCTCCCTGGGCCACCAGCTCCCAGTGACACCAGCTCTCTGTGACACCAGCTCCCAGTGTCACCAGCTCCCAGTGTCACCAGCTTCCAGTGACACCAGCTCCCAGTGACACCAGCCCTCTGTGACACCATCTCCCAGTGTCACCAGCTCCCAGTGACACCAGCTCCCTGTGACACTAGCCCTCTGTGACACCAGCTCCCAGTGACACCAACTCTCAGTGTCACCATCTCTCTGTGATACCAGCTCCCAGTGACACAAGCTTCCTGTGACACCATCTCCTTGGGACACCAGCTGTCTGTGACACCATCTCTCTGTGACACCATCTCCCTGGGCCACCAGCTCCCAGTGACACCAGCTCTCTGTGACACCAGCTCCCAGTGTCACCAGCTCCCAGTGTCACCAGCTTCCAGTGACACCAGCTCCCAGTGACACCAGCCCTCTGTGACACCATCTCCCAGTGTCACCAGCTCCCAGTGACCACACCTCCCCGTGCCNCCAGCCCTCTGTGACACCAGCTCCCTGTGTCACCAGCTCCCAGTGACACCATCTCCCAGTGACACCAGCTCCCAGTGTCACCAGCTCCCAGTGACACCAGCCCTCTGTGACACCAGCTCCCTGTGTCACCAGGTCCCAGTGTCACCAGCTCTCTGCCTGCAGCCTGAGGCAGCCACATTGCAGGCAGTGCCTGCAGCAGGACCCTGAGCTCGGGAGAGTTCCCCTTCCTCCTCCTGGGCCCCCAGGTGTTGTCACAGAGGGATTTCACCCACACTGTGGGATTGCTTGGAGGTGCAGGAGCCCCTAGAGTCTCTGGGTGCATGGGGAGGCTCAGGTCCCTGCCCCACACCATCCCTGCCACACATCCTGCTGGCTCAGGGGTCTGGAAGCTGCTGCCTGGATGGGAGCACTTTCCAGGGCTGTGTTTGCCCTCACGAGGAGCTCCAGTCGATGCCCTGTGTGGAGAAAGGGCTGGATCCTGCTCTGCCAGCACCAGCTCGTTGTGCTGTCTGTGGTGGGGGCCTGTGCCCCTCTGCACACGGGTTAGGATGATTCATGAGCGTGCAGGAGTGTTGTATCTGCACTCAGGCCGTGCTAATCCTGTTTAGTCATTTTTCAGAGGATTTCATTTAGATACTGGGCTGGGGCTCTGCATGCCCTTGACAATACTGAGCAACACCATTGCTCATATTTAAACTCTCTGACATAGCTAGTGATGGTGAAATTAAAAGAGACAATGACATAAAGCTCTCAGCCAGCAGCGGTTCTCCTCCTGCCAATCACTCCTCTTGCATTTCCCTTCCCTTGCTGAAAGCCAAGGATAAAGGGCAGATTTTGCAGTTTACCTGGGAGACCAGCAGGTCTGAGCTCTTCTGGACTGACCTGCATGCCCAGCCTGCTCAAGCCAAACCTGCAGAGCACACACAGGACTGGGCACCACCTGCAGTGAAAACCCACAGCAAACCTCTAGCAGAATATAGTGCAGGTGATTTGTGCCAGCAAAGACTTTGGGCCCTGCTGCTGCTGTGGGCAGCTCACTTGTGCTCACCCAAGCCTGCAGCAGAGCCAGAAACAGCCTGGGCTGCTTGGGCACAGCACCCATCCCTTGCCTCCAGTCCAGCTCTGACTGTACACACCAGTTTGCTGTCATGGCCCCTCTTGCTGGCTGGCAGAAGGAGAGCATTGCTCCCTGAAATGACAGCTGAAAATACAGATGTTCCGTGGTTTATTCCATGGCTTTTGATACCCAGCAAGTAAGTCACAGCTGGTTTGCCACTCTTCTATTTTTTTTTCCTTTTTTTTCCTTCCTACTATTATCAGAGCTAAAAATACGGCTTTGATTAATGCTGCAGCAATGGGAAGAGAGGCCTTGTCTCGAAATTCTGGTTTAAAAATAAAAACAGCTAGAGACAAATATTTTATGCGCCTTGTGAGTAGATGGAGTCTTTAATTTCATCTCAGGTTTCTACCATCATACCACTCAACAGCAAGTGGTGTAGTCATGAGCATCTAGATTAGGAAGGGCATGAATAGTGTCTACTTTTCACTGGTTTTAGTGAGCAGCAGGTACCTAGAAACATTTATTATCTGGTCTAGCATTTCTGTGACTTTACCCTACTTCTTTCTATTAGATACGTCATTTCCTTTCCTGTTCTTAAGGACTATAGAAAGAGGGCTTTGTGAAACTTAGCAATTAATAGTAACTGGCCATAATGTCTAAGTAATTATTAGCTACCCACAGAATAAATGAAAGATTAAAAGGTAGTAATCTTCTTTCCTCTTTGTTGCTCGCTATTAATGGCTTCCTAGGCTACATACTAAATGGTTATCAAGGCAGTGCTCCATTGCAGAAAATCTGTACCATTAAAATTCAAATTTATTGAGAGCAGGGAATGGATCCACTGGAAAAGAGAAGAAAAAATGCTAAGGAGTTTTGGTTTACAGGGACTTTGCCCCAGTCTAAATCCAAACATTGCCTTTCACATATGGTTGTCTTTAGTGTCATTTGAAACTGGGAACAGACAAAGCCTTTGCAGGAGCCAGGGGCTTGGCAGTCCATGGACCTGTAAGGTAGCCCCATGGCTACTGAATTTCCAGAGGGGGTTAGTTCTACTTTAAAAGATACACAGGGTTGACAAATTAAAGAAGTTTAAAACCAGGACACTAGGAACAGAAGAAAGTACTTGGCATCCATCAGACATGGGAAATATTGAACGCAAGATGAGGAGCCATGGCTAGGCTAGTCATTGCCATGTAATGAGGAGAGAGAAAAAAAATCAAGTCTTTCCAGCTCCATGCCTCATAAAATCCAACTGAAATCAATCCACAGTTTTGCCAGTCATGAGTTATTCAGCAAACCCAAGGTCAGACCAGTGGAGTCTCCATCACACATCATTGGCTGTTCTCTTTATCCCTGTACTGCAGACAGGAAATCAAGAGACAGAGCTTGATCACTGCAATATAGGCAAACATTTGGGGCCAGACTGCAAGGTGATTAAGTGTGCATTAAGCCCCACTCCCATTTAAAAGCAAAGCCTTTATGTACATGCTGTGAGTGCCACTGGAGCTAGAGAGACACAGAGAGACACCTAAATTCCTTCCTGGATCACTGCTAACTACAGCATAAACATTTAAGAATAGATTTAAAGACTGTCTGGGTTGAACACAGCTCTTACTACATAAATGGGGCTGGAAGAACTGGGAGCTGCAAGTTGCCGCTGCAAGTTGAGGTGCATGGCAGGTGCTGGAGGTGAGCAGTCACTTCTATAATGGGGCTTTCTGGGGCAGCAGGAGAGCAAAAGTGAGCCAAGAGAGGTAGCCAGGGTCTCCAGAATTACAAGTGCGTTTTATGTGTGTTCAAGTTTTAATGCTTACATGGGGGTGATCCTGGGAAATTAAAAAAACAATGGCCTCTTTTCTCCCATGATGTATTCTTTTCTTCCCTGATCCAGCCTCCTATTTTCAACAGAAGTGAAGGAGGACAGGGATCCGATGCAGGGATTTGAGCTCGTGGGGTGGCAGTACAGTGAGTAAATCAACAGCAGATATATCAGGGGTGTATCACCTCTTGCATGTTAAAGCACACGTGCACATTCATCCAGTTAATATTCTTGGTACAAATGGAAATGGTTTCCTGAACTGCTAGAAGGGGAGGAGGACCAGGGCCCTGCCCTGAAGAGTTTGCAGATGAAATGTGAAGAGTACGGTGCTGCAGGCGGAGCGGGAACACAACATGAGCTGAGGCACAGTTGTTATTCCTGGCACACTCTGAAGCCTCCTTCCCAGTCTGTTGCCTGCCTTTGATGTGAGTCATTCCTCCTTCATTGAAAACCTCCCTTCCTGAGGTGCTCCAGAGCCTTTTCTACTCCTGGTTTTCATCCTGCCCCTCTAGGTGTCCTTGCATTGTCTTCTTTACCTGCTTTTCTCCTCCCTACTATCAGACTTCCCTAGGACATCTCCTCAATCCTGGCTTTGTCCCCAGGATAGCTCTATCCTGCCGCCCACTTCAGTGATTGTTTTTGTGCTGACAACTCACAAATCTATTTCCTCAGCATTACTCAGTCCATTCTACAACAGCTCCTGCAGCATCTTCTCCTTTATGTCTCTTTTCCCCTTCCCCCAAGAATTCTCTCTTTCCAGGCTGGCCCTCAGTCCTTCCTTGCATGTCACTGTGGCAGTGGTAACAGCCCTCCTACATGTCCCAGAGGGTGACTGGCTGACAAGAATCTGTCTTCTCTGTCCCCTTCATCCCACTCAGAGGCATGGACAGCATTAGGAGCAGCCACGTTCTCAAGGTCACCGGGCTTTGTGGTCCTACACGCCCTGGGGAAATCCACCCCCTTGGAGAGCCTGCCTTTGTTCCTGCTAGTTTGTCCTGGCTGCTGTGTCCACCCAGCAGAACACTCAAAAACCCTGCTTTTCAGCTAAATTTCATGCCCTTCTGGAAGAAAGGCCTCTATTTAATCATTCCAGCAGTGTCTAAAACCCCTAATTCCTTCAACATAGTGACAAACAGTTCTGATTATTTGTAGAAAAGCTTGAAAAGCGTTGAGCATATTTTATTAGCCACAAAAGGTGCCAGACTGGCAGTCATGGAGGGTTGTCCTCTATTTATCCCTAGAGCTGGACAGCACAAGCAGCACACATTCCTCCAGAATGTCTCTCTGCTCACATTTTGAAAGGAACCTGGTGGCCTGTCAGCATGAGAGGATGGCACTTTCTGCTCAACCCACTGAGTATTTTTTCAGTGCCTGGGACAGCAGCAGTCAGGTTGCTCATGGGAGCAGATGGGAAAGGCCCAGAGGGGCTCACCACAAAAACAACTGTCCTCTCAGAGGCTGTGGGTGATTCAGTGGGGACGAAGCTGCATCTGCTCCTACCTTTTCAGGCAAGCCAGGTCTCATCCAAAGTCAATTATGATCTTTGGAAGTGCTGCTTGAGGGGCTGTGAATTGTCATCTGGGGATGTATGGAGGGAGCAGACCCCATGCTTCCTCATTAAAGCAATAAATGCAGTAGATTTGCTGGAAAAAACCCTGGAGCTTCTCTTTTGCCACCAAAAGAAGGATTAGAAGATTAATTCTGAGAACACTTCACTGCAAAGCTTAGCTGTTACTGTTGTAAACCCGCAGAAAGGCAAGATACCACAGATTTTATCTTCAGGAGAAGCAGCAAAGGTTATGGGCAGCCTCACCAGCTCCTGGTGGCAGTGCTTCCTCAGAGACCAAGTGCTGCAGCAGGGCCTGGAGCCCTCCTCCAGAGCAGTGGCACTGTCCTGCCCATGCAGGAGTTCAGTGTTTGTCTCTGCTTTGCAGCAAGGGCCAGGGAAATTACTCAGCAGAGAGGTAAATAGCTCACAGGATCTCTACTCTTCATGTTCCCCCTTCCCCTGCCCCACTTTGCAGCACCACACATGAAACACAGATGGGCAGTGACATTTTTAAATTATGCACTGATTTGTTAGGGTTATGCAAAAAGAATATTAAATACTCATTGCTGCTATTCAGGCTGGGCCTTATATTTGCTTTATGTGCACTGATGTTAAAAATAAAAAGAAAAAACTTTCAAGCACAGCCACTCTGGATGGAGTTGTTTTTGATTCCTAAAATGAAGCATAGCTTGGTTAGAGGACTTTTTACTTTGTCAATAATTAAACAGCTCTGCACTTGTTGAGGCAGCCCTGAACGTAGGACCAGGATCAGCCAGCCTTGACCACAAGAGGCTAAAACTTTCTACCCCCTCTACAGTATGGATTTTTTTTTTAAAAAAAAAAGTCCTTTCAGTATTAACCCTGACAACTTCACTGGCAAGAGCACACCTTCACAGCAGATGGGGTACCAGGGAGACGTGAACCGAAAGAGATGTTTGGGTTGTGCCTGCTCTGAGCTGAGTTTCATGTGGAGGTTCCTCCTAGAAACAAACCAGGCACAGCTGGTTTCTGCTCAGCCTTTTGGTGTTGAGGTGGAATTCAGCTGCTGCTGGGCCTGCTGGGGTTGCACTGGAAAACACCTTCAGTGCAAACAAAGGGGAGGGATTTCTGTCAGCAAGTCAGATTTATATTTCCCTTGGAGTGCATTTTTAAGCACAGTAATGAATGATCAAACAGTATCACACTTTTTGCAAGTTCGTCATACCCTTGAGGGTGTCACTGTGAACTCAGCTGAAGATGGGCATGTGGGAGTGTTGGTACAGAAACAGGAGATGTCTGACCTTTGGTAAAGGCCCTTGCTTTAAGGAATAATAATGAAAAAGGGAGGTCTTCATTTTTGGTCCAGAACAGTCAGGATAGTGTTTCAGCAGAAGGGACCCCGTGATAAGGACATGATTTATTTATTTCAGAGAGCTGATGGACTACAGGCCATAAGCCTGTACAGGGCAGGGGAGCAGGATGTCCCTGCCCCTGTGAAGGGTCAGTCCTGCAGGGCTGAGGGGCAAAGGAAGAGGGAGTTTTCTGTTTGCCTTCAGGCAAAGCCTTCCTTCTCTACACCACCATCCTTGTCCATCTGTTCTTTTGCCCATCATCATCTGGCAACACAAACCTTCCTTGTTCTGTGAGGGACTCTCACTGTGTGTCCCAGTCAGGGGGAAGGAAAAATGGGTGAAGGAGAGCTGAGGCAGAGATGTGTGCTGTCTCCTTTGCCCATGGATAGCAAAAAAAGGTGAAGGATTAATATACCAGAGGGAAACTCCTGTGTAAGGGCAGGTCCCTGCAAGGCAGCAGGTGTAGGAAGGTGTTGAAGGGGCTGCACTGGTGTCAGTGTTGGAGGGCTGGGATCAGGGAGAGAGCCCTGCTTTCCCCTCAGACACTGAGCCTCTGGCAGATACAGTCAGAAGAAAGCTCTGATGGCCTGAAGGCTGCTCCCCCAATGTAAATGCTTGGAAAATGTGGGGACCTAGGGTTTCCTGTGGCTCACCTTTCTTCTTCTCAAGGCCCGTGGTTCTGCAGATGGCTTCATAAAATCCCCTAACAACCAGACTCTTCTTCTGTTACTCTTCAAAGTATTATGCCTCTTTGTCATACTGGTTTGTGGTTATCTGGCCATGGTTCCATGTCTAATTATCCCTAAGCAGGACCATGGGGCTGAGGAGGCTGATCCTACCTGCTGGGAGCAGATGGGCAAGCTGTAATGTCCAAGCATGGCTCTGTGTCCTCCCTAGAATGGTGAGAAGTCAGGGCTGCTACCAGTGGAGACAGGTGAAAAACAGACCTTTCCCCTCCCTCCTTTCCTGATTTCTATTTCTCCTCTTTATTTATGCTAATGTGTTCTGCACTGGAGTCATAATTAAATACATATTCATATAGAAATGTACAAAGCTTCTGCCTGTGCTGTGAAGCTCTCTGGAGCTTAACTGCTTGAGACTTGTCACAGGAAAATATTTCTCCCCATGAAAACAGGCTTCCTACAGCTGGGCTATATTATTGTCTTTTAATATTGCTGGCTCTGCCTACCCTGGGAAGGATTTTCTGACAGACTCCTACTGGAGATACAGCTTTTGCCGGTATAACTTACACCAGTTTCCTAAAGAAACTGGGGCTTTCATTGCCAGAGGTATCTCACTGATGTTGTAATTTGTTCCCACGGTCTTTGCTATGCTGGCAAAACTTGAAAGTGCGGTTCACTGTTTTTCTTCCTCGGTGCTTTTTCTCCTAAGTTAGCTTTTCTATCCCTGTGCTCACCCCAGCTGTTTCCCTGGGCACATCTGATCATCTATTGTCTTCAGAATAACTCCAAGGAATGAGAGGGGTGGGAAGCGGATGCTGTTTGGAGGGTCTAATCAGATGCTGGTTCCTTGTAACAGAGCTGTATCAAAACCTGGAGCCTGGCTGCACTTCAGAAGGGAATGCAGGGGTGGAGGGGGCAGCAGAAACAGGGTCTGGCAGTTGGGTTTAAGTACGAAGTTGGGTCAGGATGGCTCAGAGGAGGCAGGGACAGCCTCAGTGGAGGAAATTTCCAGCAGAAGGCAAAGGCTGTGGACAGTGAAGGCAGCTAGCAGAGACAGAAGCATTATCAAGCCAAGGCAGACCATGCTCACCATCATGTGTTAAGGCCATTTCCGTTTTCAGTATCTCAGCCTGATGTTGATATCAGTTTTGCTGGGATCTGGCAAGATGTCTGGCATCATACATAAATGGGCTCCATCTCAGGCATTTCACATCCTTAGTCAAGCACTGCACATTATGAGCTGGGAAATGGAGTCCTGAATGTGTCAGTGATATGCCAACCCCCCAGCCAGCATCACTGCTACAAGCCCAGCATCCCAGACCCTTAGCTCTATTAAATAAATCATTCTATTCTTTCTCTTTGGGCTGCTGAGACTGAGGAGGAAGGCCTGAAAGTCTGAAGTTCATGAAGGCTCCTACAGTTGAATTGTTTAAAAAAAAGTGCAGTGAATATTTTCATTGTACTGCCTGGAGAATGGAAGATGTGCTGGGATTATGAATCAAAAATCTGTTTGGTCTAGGGCTACTGGTTATGACACCTAAACCCTTCCTTTACAGCAACCATCCTATCTAAAAGGGTCAAAGCCCTCCTCTTGCACATGCATATCTCTCCTCACTTCCTGTGGTCTGACTCATCCCCATAGATGTGCTGCAAGCCTTGGCAACCTACAACAGCCTAACAGTTGTGTGAGGAGGTGACATACCAACCCCCCAGCCCTATCAGAGACATGGCAGTGGTGTGTGGGAGGGAAAGGAGCAGCTTCCTCCATCCTGAAAGGAGACTTCCCATGCTGTGCAGCATGACAGGTCAGCAGCAGCAGCTTCCTGCAGCAGCTCTCTGCACTGATGCCCTGATCTCTGCAAAGCCATGTTCAGCTCCTGGATGCTCAGTCTGCTGGAATGTCCTTGCTAGTTGGCAGCTGGCTTGGCACAGTTCTGCCTTGAGGCTTCTGGCTCAGTAATGGAGGGCTCAGAAGATAATGTTGAAAGAAAGAGATAATTTTTGGGGCCTCATGATCTTGTTAATGAGAAAAAGTGATGTGCTTTTGGGTAACTCTTTGCTGTGACGTGTTTATTTCAGAAACTGCACAAACACCTGTTCCCTGAGCAAGACAGTGATTGATCAAGCCTGAGCTTCACTCTCATTTAAAGCATATATGGCTACTGCTGCTGAAAGCAGTGGTTGCACACACAAAAAGATCAACCAGACTGAGTCAGAAGAAAGCCAACTGTCCTATTGGTCTTTGCTTTGCCAGTCACCAACAAAGCAGCTGCACACAAAATGCTTCAGTACCTGCAGCAGGCTGTCCTACAGTACAACTGCAAGAAGTTTAGGCTGTCTTGGATTTCCAGCAATGGGAGAAATCAGCTTTACACCTAGAAATTTGTCAAGCCACCAGAGTCAACATGGGATGTGACCCCAACAAGACTGTGGAGCCCATAGAGTATGCTCTAAAAGTTCTATGGGGTTGTCCACAGAAATACACAGTTGATCCGTGTCTGTGTCTGTCACTTGAGTTTTTCTTAGGAAGACAAGATCACTGTGTTTGTGTTGGGGCCATAAGCAGTAAGGCAGAGGTTGAATGCTGTGTCCTATAATTGAGAGTTCCCCTTTAAAAACCCAAACAACTCCCCAAAGTCTCAGTGGCAATAAGCAGTTGCTATAGGAAGCAAAAGAAAACTCTCCTGCTGTCTTGCTTCCCAATGCTCTCTTGCTGGATGTGAAGCATGTGTGAGGTCACACAGTGACCTGAATGAAGGAATTAGCCTGCATTAAAATTCACTGAGAAGAAGTGTTTGTGAGGGATCTGTTCTCCTGAAGCAAAAAAGAAAGATGACCAAGGGATGAGGACTAGTGGCAGGAGGCAGGGGAGGCCAGGACAGCTTCCTCTGGCAGGGGTGGCACAGTCTGGGATCACCAAGCCTTAGTGTCAGTTGTTATCCCCTGACAGGGCCAGGTTGCAAATCTGTCCCTCCCTGGCCTCACCCAAGACTACAGCCCACGACTACAGCCCCAGTCACCTCCTGCAGATGAGTGAATGCAGAAATGTTTCCAGATGAACCATGTGCTGCTGGTAGCCTCACACTCAGGAGTGTGAACGCCCCTGCTCCTGCCCCAGCTGCCTGTGGTCTGGAAAGGGTCCATCTGGGCCGTGCCTTTCCCTCTGGGTACCTGCTGGCAGCACAGAACCTACATTTTCCCTGTCTGACTGGAAGAGTGGGTTGCTTTAGCCTTTTAAATACGTCTCTAGCTGAAGTGGTTACGTCAAGGGCCAAGCAGGGCTTGCGTGGTGGGTTGAGAGCATTTCCCTCTGAGGTTGTGTTATTGCAAAGCACAGCTCAATTAGCTGAGAGAATCTGTCCCAAAAGCTCGATGCTGATGCAGGGGAGTAGCACAAGACAAGACAAAAGTTCTGTCTCAGTTACCATTTTCCTAGCAGTAGTTTCTTATTTGTTAGGCATTTCAGACTTGCAGAGGACACAAGCAAGCTCGAGTGTATTGCAATGCCTGCATGGGTGTCTTGTAACCTGACTTCACCTTCCTCTTGGGCTTCCTGTCCTGATGTGTGGATGTGGACACAATTCCTTCGTGTAGTCTGAGCTCTGAGGGTATGAAAGCTTTTACTGTATTTCATGTGAGAGGGTTAAGGACTGGTTTCTGAGAACAAAAGCAATTGGACTCGTGTGACTTTTATCTCTTTACTGACCAGGAGAAGATAATCAATACTTCAAACACACTCAGTAAGACACAGAACTTCACCTGCTCCTCCTTTGAGCTTAGAGCATTCTGGTCTGAGTCTTGGTCATTTGTTTTGTTGCTCCACACTGTGCTACCTGCCAGGCTTATGTCTTTACTAGGTAGTGCTTCTGATGCAGTAGTGTATGAGAAATCACCTAATGATCAGGGTGCTGTGGTTTAGGTTTGCTTCAAAACCAAAACCTAATGCTTGGGATTTCACTCTGGGTTGGGGACTTAAAGGCTCTGGAGCTACTCCTTTGAGCCCAAATTTCCCCTAGTGGTGGATATTTCTAGGGCAAAGGCATTTGTCTAGAGACCATGTTTAGTCCCTTACCATGCTGAGCCATTGCTGGCTTGTAAATTATACTAAAATAAATAAGCATTATTATCAATTCCTAGGTTCATTGCTTACCTGAACAAGGTAGATAACAACAGTTATTGGTGAGTCTAAAACTCTGCTCAGGGAATTCAGAATAGAATAGATTTTCTAGACAGGAAAAGAAGGATAATCAATGATGCACATCAATGGCTGGGGATGGAGGGTCCCAAATAAAAAAATGATCATGTGCCTCAAGCTTCAAACATTGTTAAAATTAGAGCTGAGGTGGGCTAGTCCTTCTCTCTGCTCTTTTCACTTCAGAGGAGAATCAGAGAAGGAATCAACCATCACAGCTCCCATTATCAAAATCACCCCTGGAGAAAAAAAGGCTCAGGACGTACAATGGGCTTAAAGACAACCAGACACACAAAGAGCACAGAGGTGGCAAATCTTGAGCTAAATAAATAAACAAGCAAACAGATAACCTTGTGAGGATGTCTGCTTGAAACATGCACTTAGAGAAGTTTCCAAATCCTGGAAAGTCCTCATTTCTCCCACCTCACACATCTCTCCCTGCGCTTCATCCCCTCAGACAGCTACAGAACCCCCCTGCCTTTGATTTACAATTAAATTAAGAATTACTTTGGTAAAAAGCAGTGCTTTTCCCCGCCTGCTTTGCTCTGTGCCTCCAGGCTGTGCAGACCCCTACTGCTCACTGTGCAAGAGACAGCGTCACACGGCGTGTGAGGAGCTGCAGGAACTGAAACCAGTTCTATGATTTATAGCACTAATAAGGCTCAACTGCCATTTCTTGTGGTTTCCTCCCAAGTTGTCTTTGATAATTTCTACTTGTACCATGGTTATTGGTACTGCTGCTAGGGTTCAGCTGGCAGGTAACTTGCACAGTTTCTCAGGGTTTGCTCCTTTTTGGCTCTCTTTGTTGTGTTATTAATAAACATTTATGTTTGGGGAGTGCCAGAAGGGGTCAGCTAGGCACTGTCCCTGTGCTTTCCCCCCTCACACTCAGGTTTGTCAGAGGGATGAAAGATGTGCCATGTCATGAGGAGTTTACAATCACATGGTGACAACCTCTCTTTCCAGAACACTTCCACGGCAGGAAGGCTGTGGCAGCTCTGCTGGTGGCCATCTCACAACCAGCCAGCCTGTGTGGGGCTGTTCAGGCTCACTCCAAGGGCTCTAGCTCCTAAAGCCCTGCCAGGTCACACTGGGATGATTTCTGAGAGTTCATGCCTTGGTGTATTGCCGGAGGGCATCACCTCTGCAGATGACACCTGGGAGGCAGATGGAGCTGCTTCTTTCTCTCCAGCACAGATTAGCACCTTGGCTGTGAGATGTCACAGCAAAGACCAGGCACATCTGCCACTCCTGCCATCCGTGTGGCAGAGTCAGTGACCCTCAGAGGAGAGGTCTCATGGACAATGTGCAGCTGCCTCAAGCTGCCCCAGCAGGAACTTGCAGGGTTGGCATGAGGATTCCTCACCCTGGCTGAAGCAGGTCTCAGTGGTGGGGTTAAGTCCCAGCCTTTTTGTTGTGGGTCATAGTTGGCATCAAGAGGAGAAGGAGGATCCTGCTGCTGCCTGGAGGGGAAATGGTGTTGGGGGAGTGGAGACACTTCTTGGGGAATGGCAGTAGGGGAGGGGCACTGTGTTTACTCCATTCTGTTGGTTGCAGCAGAGTTGGGCAAGACAGAATCCGTATGTACCCTGTGATTTAAGTATTTCTCTTGTGCTCACTTTTGGGCTGCCTTCTGCCTGCTTTTGTTAATTTGGCTGGAGTAGAGACTGTGAAAATAACGGAGCATTATCACCCAAGGACACTGGAGAGTCTTTGCTGACACTCAAGGCTCTGCTTTGATAATTTGCCTGGTTGAACAAGTGGGGAGGATTACAGGCTACGCCACAAAGATGCTGATGAAGAGTGGCTGTGCCATTTTTCCTTGCTCCTGAGCAGCAGCAGTCTGTGGCTGGCTGCAGCTGCACAGATCTTGGCAGAGCTGGGGCTGGGTTTCCCCAGCTCCATCCCAGGCTGCACACAGCAGGAGAGGGCACCGGCAAAAGTGGAATCACTGCTGACCCAACAGGACACTCTGGCTGAAAATTTCAGTGTTGCCAAAGAAATACAGCTGCCTACTCTGCTCTGCCTGGATCCTTGTGCCTGTGAGAGGCAGACAAGGCAACAAGAGGGTTGAGTGAGGAAGGAGATGGTCACAGAGATGAATTCAGAACTCTGTGCTGTTTCCCACCTGCTCAGATCTTCAAAGCTAATGAGGTCACCAAACTGCCCCTGATTGTCTGTTATCTTAGCCAGGGCCGTAGATCTTTCTTCTCAGACTCTCCCATTTCAGTTTCCAGCTATGCAGCAAACAGAGGTCTACTACATGTTTGTCTGGAGGGCACAGGAGGGCCCTCAGTGTCTGGTTTATCAGGGCAATGGTGTTGCCATCAAAGTGATGCAACCCTAATGGCAGAGCACCTGAGACTTGGCAGCACCTTGTACCCAGGAGAAGATAAAACCACAGAGGAAAAGAGAAATTAAAAGTGTTGTAACATGAAGGCAGCAACAGGAGTTTCGTAATGTAAATTTCGGTACCTGAGTGAACTGCATACATATATCATATATCTGCTTTCTGGAGCCTGTCAAGGTTCAGGAGGTGTCTGGTTTTAAAAGGCTTGTGAAAACTGAGATCCCTTTTTTTTTTTTTTTCCCCTTAATGGCCTGACTTCTCAAGGCAGTTGGTAGCTTCTCTTTGAGCCTTCCACTTCTTCTCCAGAGCTACTTCCAGGAGAGTTCTGGCTGTGGCCATAGCATCTCACTGAGTCCTGAAAGGAGACAGCTGAGTCAAATCAACAGCTCTAGGACCAAACGCTTCCAATATCAAGGGAGTTAGATCCATCTGCTGCTTTTTGGAAAGCAGTAAATTATTGCTTCTTCCCCTGCTGCACACAGACACACACAAACACCCACAGACTTCACAGTCTGAAGATCTGCTGTCTTTCCTGCTAGAAGGGCAATTTCTACACTCATTTTCTATGCTCATTTGCCAGTAAAACCAGCTCTTCTCTCATATAAAGTTTTGAAATAATTCTTGCAGGCAGCTAAGAGGACTTGCAGTTATAATACTTGACATGAATCTTCATGACACTGTGCTGGGGTTCATTTCTCTTTCCTTCTATCCCAGTGAAGATGCAGTGGGACAACTGAGGCCATTCTGAAGGTCAGCAACAGCATCACCATTCATGGCTCTCTACTTTGCCTTCCAGACCATGTAGGAGGCTCTAACCTGGGCTGACGTGAGAAGCTTCACTGAAGTTTCTGCCATCTGATTGCTTGTGGCACAGCAAAGCTTTTGAATCAGTCTGCCTGTTGCTTATACTTGGGGAAAGAGCATTCATGGATGAGCTGGGGAGTTTTCTCAGCATTAGGAAGCAGAATAGATCAGATAAAAACTGCCAAGTCACTTCAAACCAAGGAAAATATTTTGCTGTAAATATTTTTATAGTTCTGATTTTTTTTTTGGGCTTTTTAAAATTAAAAAATGTTCCAAGTTTTCCTTTTCTTTCTTTTATTCTTCTTTATCCCTCTTCCTGTTAGACTTTTCCCACTTTATAGAATCATAGCCTTATAGAATAATGGCTTGTGTTGGAAAGGGCCTTGAAGATCCTCTAGTTCCAGCCTCCTTGCCATGGGCAGGGGCATCTCTCATGAGACCAGGTTACTCAGACTGGTCTGGAACACTTGTGGGGAGTCCTTAACATCTTTGGGCAATCTGTTCCAGTGTCCCACCACCCTCACAGTTAAGAATTTGTTCATAATATTATAATATCACAGTCTAAACCTACCCTCCTTCGGTTTAAGCCATTCCCTGTTGTTCTGTCACTCATGTTTTTTAGGAAAGTCCCTCTTCAGCCTTCTTGTAAGCCGCCTTCAAGTACTGGAAGGCTGTTCATAAGAAGTTAAGAATTATATAAGTAAATTAGTAACTAATTTATTTAGCTTTGTTACTCAGGAAGTAAGACACACAAAGAGGAAAAAAGGCTCAGAAGAGATTAGAAAATTCAAGTGGCACATGAAAATAAAAAATTAGTGAGATTCATCTACGTAACCTGAGGCAACAAGAGATGTATGAGATACTTCAGGCCTCCCTCCAGCCACAGCTTTGTGAAGGTGTGGTCTCTGTTAGGTCCTCTGTTATGTCTGCAGCTGTGTGCAGATGTCTCCAATGCTCTGCCACATCCCAAGGGCAACAAACACCCTGGCCTGGGCAGCAAAATAACCTTGGCTTCTTCTATCCTTGCTGAATAGAAGAGGAATTTTCCGACAGATGCATGGAAGTTTTAGGATTCAAAGAAACACCTACATATTCTGAGGGACTGAAAAAGAACATTCTCCCTTGTACAAGTTTATTAAAGTCTTCTTAGAATCAGTGTCAAGGCAATAACTTGTGCTATGCCAGCCCAGCTGCATTTGCTGCCATCTTCTATAAATGTGCCATTAGCTGGCAGGCATGCACAGAACAGAGGTTTCCATAAGCTGTTCTTTTTAATGTAAAATTACCTCTTAGTGTGTTAAACTCATTTTTGCCTTTAGCTTGTAAGGTGTTAAATGCACGAATATGGCTTTTCTCTGGCAGGCTCAGCCCCTTGCAAATATACATGCCTCAAGGTATTGCATATATAATGATTATAACTATAATTTTAAAGGGGTTCTTTTGTATTCAAAATGTGATTGGTGTTGCCCATGACAGGATATTCACCATTTGCCTGAAAACCTCATAACCTAAATAAGCATTTACCATCAACCTAATCTAATCAAATCATAATCAATACCGATACTGTGGGATCTTGTAAAACATGACCCACGTGGCAAGTTCTGCCACTTGTTAATTACGTCCTTGGAGGCAGCAGTCAATAACTCCCAAGGGTTAGATGGTTCCTACTTAGTCAGGTGTTTTCAGGGAGTACCACTGACATTTAATAAGGACTTCTGCAACCGTGGAAAACTTTATACTATGACAAATTAAAAGGCTTAGGAAAGATAGCAATTAGAGAACTGTTTAAAAAAAAAGAAAAAGGAAAAAGAAAAAAGGTTGTCCATAGATCCCTGCAGAGCAGGACTACAGGGAACTGACAAGACAATTTTTCTTTTTTCAGAAAAAATGTTTAAAAGAGGCTTGTGTCTCATCCAAAATCAACACGCAGCCTGGACCAGCGAATAAGTCACCGCAAGTACTTCTTTCAAAAAAAGAGTCTAAACCTTTGCCTTGGGTATTTCAACATAGTTTCAGAGAAAGAAGCTCTTCCAACATCTGGCAGATGAGAATGTGTCCAAATTAGTATGTCTGCTGATATTCAAAGCAGATAATCTTGCTCTTTTCTCTACACTTAATAGGAGAGCATTTGCGGTGAGAGTAATTTATGAAAGAGAGAAACTTTGAAGAGGAAGGGATAAAAGCAAACATAAACTCGTTGCCTTTTCTTCTCCTGGAGAAACTTGTTTTTAATTTTGTTTTAAGCTGCTGATTGAAGTGACTGAGTCTTGTGAACAAACACATATGGTGGGGTTTCTGGGCCACAGCTTGACCACCTATGTTAGTTTAGACAAGTGTGAGGAGAGAGCTGGGTGGCTGCATATACTGGATGTCCATCCCAACGTTCAGTTATAGGTGCTGTTCTTTCCTGTTTTCATTGATTTATCTCCTTACAGGAACAGACTGAATTGCTCATCTATGCAGAATGAAGGAAATGCCCCCTGGAAACAAAGACTGGGGCTGTACTTCTGATGAGAAAGCAATGGAAAATGCACAGGAAAGGCGAAGTGAGGGGAAGCATTGTGATTCATAAAGACCTGCTTCAAATGCAGTGTGGAATTCCCAGGGCATCCAAGCAGTGTCTGCCCATCCACACCCTGCTGAAGGGGCAGGTCCCAGCTTTGGGTTTGGTTGTGAGTGCAAATTCCCACCTGCCCCTGTCCACAGGCAAAACTGATGTAACCCATCAGCCATGTGGGTATTCCTGCAGCGCATTTAAACTCAGCCTGCCTTCTGATGGAGCTGCAGGTCATAGCACAATAGCTTTAGAAATGTTCCTCTCCACTGTTGCTGGAGAGGGCTGGCTGCCTGGAAAGAGGTGAGAACTGTGTGCATTCCTGGTCTATTGCAAAGGCAAAGTGAAACAGGTTCGTTTGTTTCCATGTCAGAAACTCATCTTACTTTGCAGTACAACAAACTGAGAGCTTGCAGATAGCCAGTGACTGTGCATCATCTACGAGGCATTTCTCTACTAGGTGTGGTAGCATTTTTAGCCCTTTATAACATGGTCATAGGGATAAGTCTGGTCATGTCCTCAAATGTCTTTCTTTGCCTTACCCAGTAGACAGTGGCCCTTTCAGAACAGAGACAAGCAATGTGACATTTCAGGTACTACTGCAATCTTAATCACAAATCATTCTAGCAGCTGAGGTGACTAATGTAATACAGACACACACGTGCATTGACACAGACAGGACACAGTCCAAAAATGTTTTTGCCAGTCATTTCTCTTGACTAACTAAAAAATACCATGATGTGCATTCTGTTGCTGAAGTCTCTGAACAACATAAAGCTGGTGCCCACACTTAAAAACAGCAGCAAGGTATGAATAAATGCAGGTTGGTTCAACAGGAAAGAAGAAAACAACACCTCTCAGCAGGAACAGAGGAGTTTAGTTAGGTTTTGTTTCTCTCGCTGACAAATTGCTAAAAAAATAGCTTTGTTTCAAAATGAAAATTGCCTTTAGTTCAAAGTGAAACATTCAAACACCCACAGAAGAGGGAGGAAGGGGTTAGATTCAGAGGGGGAGTGTGGAGGTGAGATGGTTGTCCCTCTCCTGTCTGGAGGCCTGGCTGGCAGGGCACAGTCGTGTTCACTTCAGGGGAAGAAGTAGCCTCAGTGAGTCAAAGATGCTAACATGACCCCAACACCGAGCAACATTAAACACTTAAAAAGGTTTTGGGTTTTGAATTCAGAGACCTCGGCCTACTTGGTTACCATGGCAAACAATCACCAGTAGAAGCCTTTTAACCTTTAATTAAAGATACACAAAAAGGAGGAAAAACAGTTTAAGCACTTGAAAAATAAAGTAATAAGTAAGACTTTCCTTTGTAAAAGTGTCCATTATTCCTCTTCCCTCAGCTGTCAGTAGTTCTTACAGCAATCTTCCTTCCCTTTATTTAAGTTCATAGCAGCAGAAACTTCTTGGGCAAAGAGACACTCATGGAGATAGACTGGATCTGTTGTTGCTACTCATTTTGGACTCTGCTCACTTTAAGACACACATATGCACAGGGGGAGAGAAAAGGGTAGCAGAGAAAAAGAAAAGTCACTTCCTTTTCTGATGTTGACTTTTACCTGCTCCCTCACTGCTAGAAAAGGACAAGCACAAAACCTGGCCTTAGCCCCTCTGAGATCTAAGAGACTTGTACCAGTGTCTGCCTCTTTTGGGCACTGTTTTTAGGAGTCTCCCTGACTGCTGTTCACAGCTGGGTTGCACAACCCTTACCCTTCCTGTCTAGGCAAGTTTATTTAAACAGAAGGTGAAGGAGAGAGAACGAGGAGAGAAGCATGTGAGGAAATGACAACACCACTAAGAAAGGGGTCATGTCAGGACCTCATCTTCCAAGTGGGTTTCCAGTGAGTTGAAGCTGGTGGAGATAGCAATGACATCTCTGTGTCTTCTGGCCAAAATGTGGCCAAAAGGTCTGATCAGATCTGGTAACGAGGTGACAACAGTGTCACCCTGTTAAATCTCAAAGCTGGCAATGACAACTGTCCAATTTCTATTTTCTGTCAACCTGACCTATCACCAGTATAAAAACAGATGTTTCCAGAAGATGATGCACATGCCACTAGCCACAAGTCAGGTTTAAATCCTGACACATCTGTTTTGGTCCATTGGTTTTGGCATCCAGAGTTGTGTTTTTTACCTTATGATCTTTATTATACAGCCTGGGCTGACATAGTGCTTGTACAGGACATGCAATGCCTGCTGCTGCTGTTTCTGCCCTTCTGATTTCTGAGGAGGGTGTCACAGCCTTGAGCACAGGGGGGCTCCTGGTGGGGGTAACATGTTGACTTCTGTGCTCCTTAATAGTTCAGTGCTCATTAGCACAGCTTGGGGAAGCCAGGAGAACCATTTCCATATGAGGGCCTAAGCTAAGGGTCTAGAAAGATCTTCTTGCAGACCAAGACACACCAATTGCAGAGAGTGAGAACAAGTACACCTTAGTATGCAGCACAGCACAGCCTTATGGTATTCTCCTGAGAGATAAGTGATGCTGGTTCAAGTTCCCCCAGGCAGACAAGGAAATTAAACCCAGGACTCCCACATCCTTTATGAATGAATAAAAAGTGGCTGTCTTCCTCACAGCCTTGTGAATATAATCCTGACTCTTTTTTTTTTCCAGGAAAGCAATTTGGTAAGTCCACACTGAATCTGACAATCATTTCTGGACAATGGAGGAAGCATTTTTCAGTGAGAAGAACACTGACTAAAAAAAAAGTCCTCATGAACATAGTGACAATAAAACAACTGGACAGACCCCCACTGTCCTGCTGCTTTATATCCAATAGCTGTAGGACATGAAACCTCTATGGTTTTCAGGCAATGAGGGAACATATCTGGCAATGTGAAATCTTGGCCGGCAAAAAACATTTTGAGGAAGTAATGAAATGCTCCAGGAATGGCAGACGAAGCCTGAAGACTAGTGGGACTGCTCTGAGTCCACAACTGTAGTGGTGTACAGAAAATTGTGGGGATCACACCACTCTATCTGCTAAGGTGTGGGCAAAGTCCCTTGTTCTAATTAAGTGCTGAAGGCCTGAGAAGGTTCAGACTCTGTTAAAGTTCAAACAGATGCCTGTATGAGGCCTTGTCAGCACCTCTAAGACTGAGAAAGGAAGCAGAGGAAAAAGGGTTCTTTACTTCTCTGACCTTCTTTACTGAACCTAGAACTGTGTCTCCTCGTGGCCATGTCCAACATCATGGCAGATGTTGGGGGAGAGTAACAGTTGTCTAGAAATGGGCTGTGTCTCAGTAAAAATAATGTTTGGCTTTTTTTCAGCCAGATGAGTTCCCTGTTCTAGCTTCCTGCTAGGCCACCCAAATGTTACCAGCAGCATGAAGGAGCAAAGAAAATGTGTGTCTGGAGGAGAGGATGGAGCAGTTTCTGTTGGTCTTAGACTACATCACAAGCCTGTCTAGTATGACCAGGCAAACATAAGCTCCTCTGCTCCTTTACCTAGAACTGTTTGAAATGCCACACTGCTTCATAGCTCCTTTATTTTAGGGAAGGGAGAGACTTCGTCAGGTGAAATGCAGAATAAATTGGATTGCAGATGGCCAGACCACTGTGCAAGAGCCTGTGGGAAAGCCAGGTGGTCCTTAGCAAAGAGCAGTGGATATGAGGCTGCAGGTTTGTTCTGAAGGGCACCTTCCTCACCCCACAGCCAACAGGAGCTCATTTCTGCACCTGTACACACACACAGGCTATGGTACTGCCAGGTGTGACAGGGAATGAGCAGGGACAGGAAAAGGAGGCTTGTCTGGCCCCAGTGGCCATAAAATAGAATTGCTGTCGTGTTGGCAAGTGGCAGCAAAGCTTTCCTTATCGTGCCTGCTCTTGGAGCTGTGCACTAGCTGCACTGAATGTTCTGGGTAGAGAAGGAGCAGAAATTTGCTGAAGCTCTGCTTAGAATCAGATCTGTGCAGGTACAGCAGTAACAACTCCTGGTGTGCTCACAGCTCTGTTCTGGGGATGGTGCTGTCACTGCTTTCCTCACCTCCATGCTGGGACACAGGACAGAAAACAAAGACCTCTGTGATGAGCTGTACATTATCATCCCACTCTGGGTCTAAATGAAGGTCAATAAGGACAGCAAGGCTACTCACTGGTGCCCTCAGACACCAAACCACAGCTCTGCCAGAGGCAGTACACACAGCAATGGCAAAGTCTTACAGACTACAAACCCAGTCCTGCAGCTTTAACACATCACCTTTGATCAGCAAGGCTGGAGCTACTGTGGGGTCAGGGTTGACCTAAACACAACCAATCGAGCAAGACCACCTACATATTTAAATTGACCTGTATTCTTTGGTGCAATATTATTTTATTTAAGGATGTTGTTCTTTTCTCCATGCCACTCTGCTTGGCACTGTTTGTCCCTGCACATCATTGCTGTGATAGATGCAGCATTGTCATCCAGGTACTTAGGCCCTTAATACTGTAGAGGAGCAATAGCAAGGTTACCAGACATTTTGTTTTAAAATAATCTTTGGAACTCAGGGAACTTTCCAATAATTGCAATGTACTTTTGCTAAAACAAAAAAAAAAAGGTAGTTAAAAAATTGAAGAAACCAACCCCCAAATGTTTTTAAATTTTACATGTAATTTAAAAAATGCACAAATATTCTTTCATTTCTTTTTTTGCAGAGAGGGAACAGAATCAATTTGCCATGGTTATGCCTCCTGCCAATTGTTTAGAATTTCCAGGATTTAATCTTTCATCCATGTGTGTATCCACTATTTACCTTTGAATAAGATAATGCATAATGCATTGGGCTTTATGGAAATGAACCAAGAAAACCTGGTGGTTGGTTGTGTTTTTTTTTTTTTTTTTTCTTTTAACATAGAATGTTGTTCTCTCCCTCTCTCTCTCCCTATATTTTTCTCTCCCTAGAAAAATTAGCATCAATGTTACAACAACATGGAAGGCACAGGGAAATACAGATTACCTTAGTATGAACTCAGGAGAGGTCACAAGTGTGGGGAAACAGTGCAGTGGTCCTGCATCCTTCCTCTACCTGAGGTCTAGTACTGGTGAAGTAGCATCACTGTAACAAAAGTAGTAACAAAAGCAGGGGTGGGATGTCTTCTACTCCTGAGTGGGGCTAGGTCTTTGCTAGTGCTTAAGAATCTCAGAGAGGTTAAGGAGCTGTGCAGTGATGTGATCAAAATGCAGAAGGAAGCTGTGGAAGTGTGTAAATGCACTGCTACCAGTAATAGCACTGAGGACCTTATGGCTAACACGAGGCCACAAGAGGGTCATTTTGAGCAGTGAGTACCAACAGAGAGTTGTCAGGACACAAATATCCTGATTTGAATGCTGTTTTTTTGCTGTACGTGCAGCTGAGAATTAAGTAACTGAAATGGATTCTTTTCTTTTCTTTTTGAAGGAGTGGTTGCAGCAGCTTTGATGCAAATCAAACCTGATGCTATCTCATGCCCCAAGTGTTGGTTCTGTCTGCAACCATCAGTAGGGAGAAAGCCACCCTTTGACATTCCTCTTCTCTCTGCTTCTCACATGAGCATGTACATCTACAGGCCCTCAAAGAACCAGAACTGGCAGAGGTTTTCAAGAGGCTTCCTGTCTAGCAGTGGGTATGAGCAGTATATGGCTTTTCATGAGGGATTTTGTCTTTGCTTTCTTCTGATGCAATGATTTGATGCTTTTTCTCTGCTGTCAGATGATTTTTTAAAAAAACTTTTACTGGCTAGAGTAGGGGTTAGACTGTTCCTGAAGCACATGCACAGGGCAATTGCTCATTTCTGGCCTATCTATTGATACCTTGCTAACTGTGACAGAAGCAGAAGGAAAAAGCAAAGAAGTCTTTGTCATGGAATCGACTGGATCAAATCAACTGGATGTGACACACTGTGCTAACCAGAAGTTGGAAAAAATGGTTGTGGTCTGTTAAAGCAGCTCTCCTCCTCTTACTGAGTGATCAACCAT
This sequence comes from Cisticola juncidis, assembly GCA_013400215.1. Classification (NCBI taxonomy): domain Eukaryota; kingdom Metazoa; phylum Chordata; class Aves; order Passeriformes; family Cisticolidae; genus Cisticola; species Cisticola juncidis. The sequence goes on along the minus strand of VXBR01008347.1, from coordinate 657,036 downwards.
ACTGTTCTTCCTCTGGAGAGAGGCCACAGAGGCCAGACATGCTGAGATGGAAATGGAGAATTTTTGGAGTTTGCAAATGGAGTTTCACATCTTTTCCTTGCAGCCCTAGGTGAAGAACGAAGTTATGGTGTGAGGAGCACCACAAACACCTAAGGAGGATTCTCTTAAAGTTGTCCCTTTGGAATTAAGACAGAGTTGTGCTACATTTTGCTAGAAATGCTATTCCTTCCTTTTTGAAATGGTAAGCCTGTGTGTGTCTTTCTTCTGGAAGGAGAGGGTGAACTTCACAGTCACTGGGGGAACACTGCTGGAAACCAGCATAAGAGCAAAGATATTCAGGACAGCAGACTGAGTTAATTGCATTGAGTTAATTGCACCATGGGGCTGGTGGGCCCATGCAGCTGTATCTTCCACCAAGAAATCATTCTGCAGTACATGGATGTGCTGCCTGATGCCACCTTATCATTCCAAATCAAGAAGGAGTCCTTCAAAATAGATTTTATGCAGACAAAGGCATGGAGATGTGAATTTTATCCAAGACAAGAGAGCAGCTCTGGCCTTCCCCTCATTGCAGAGTTCTAACAGGAGGCTCACACATGGTCCTGGTTTCAGTCCTCTGACCAGGGCAGAGGTGGGAATGCTGAGCCTGAGCTGTGTTGCACACAGGGGAACTCCCACATCTGCAAGTCACCCTCCTGATTCCACACTGGGTCTACCCAGGGCCCATCAGCTTGGTTGGTTTGGACTTGAGAAAGCTGAGCATGGTAGCCTCAGAGAGAAATAACCACACAGAAAGAGGTAATTTTAGAGAGAGCAATCAGTGAGGGACTGACTGCTGTGGAAAACATGGACTTGGAGTTCTGGCAGGAGATTAGTAACTTGCTAGCAAGGTCTCCCTCCAGCAGGCAATTTAAAAAATGACCTTGGAGAAGAATACAGGAAATTAATTCATCTCTGATGAGAGGTTTTGGAGAGCCTCTTGCAATTTTATGCATATTGGATAGACAGCCTTGCCTTGGCAAGCACTCTTCCCTGTGCCAGGGACGCAGATAGCTGCAGACTTTTCCATTGGTCTTGAGAGAGGCTTTTAAAAAAGACTGGTCCTGAAAACCAGAATAAACTGTGAAAGGTTCTGGCAAGGCATGCCTGTTGTGCTTGTAACTGGCAGCTGCAGATGGAAGGAAAGCAGAGGGATTGTTGGATGGTCAGGTTAGGATATGTGTCTTTACTGTGAGGAAGTCTGTGATATGTGGAAGGCCTTTAGTGTGCTGGTAGTGAATTAACAGCTGGATTACTTTGATGTCCACCACAGGTCTAGGGATGGGGAGTAGAGTGAGACTTTCAAGAACAGAGGTCAGCCAGTTGTAAGCATGACAAGACGACTTAGGCAAACTTCTTATGCCTGGCTCCCTCCTAAACATCACATTTAAGAAGACTCTGTTCAGTATCAGGTGTTTTCCCTTCTTTGTCTGAAAATAAGTAAATCAGTCCTCAAAGAGAGGGCTTGGAAGTATCTGCTTGTCCCAAGGAGAAGAATAACTCCCACAAATTATTTCCCAAAACAGAAGAGAGACTGAGTTGCAAGGTCTTCAGAGCTCACAAATGGAGGAGATGCAGTCTTACCTAGAAGAGGCTCCTTGAAGGCAACCTGAAGAATGAGCCCCATTCACTTCAGCACCTACTGTTATCCTCTTTTTCCCTTCCTGGTAGCCAAGCACCTACTCTGAGAAGGGCCAGTAATGTCTCAGTGAAGCTTTCCCATGCACCAATCACTCACTCACTCACTCACTGACTCTATTTGTGCTGGCAGAGAGTAGGCACAGTCCTACACCTCTCTGTCACCAGGCACTTGTCAATGACTGCAGTGGCTGGTCTCAGCCAAGAGTGGCTAATAAAATACCCATGTTTGTCCCCAGAAGATGCTTGCACCAAGCTGGCTAAGGTTTGGAGTGAAATAAAATAAAGCATCTAACAGATGACACACTTGCAGTGAAGTAGAGTCACATCAGAACTTTTTTTTGGTGGGGGTAGGCAGGATTTAGCCCTCACTGACTGAAGGAGTTACTGGTTTAGTCAAGTCAAGAACAGGATGAGACACATTGGTCTAGTGCACTGACATTTGCATCTCTGAGTGAGAGTGCTTGTTTTCACTGAAAGAGCAGCAAGACTGCCTTTTGAAACATTTAAAGGTAGTTAAGCTTTTGGAAGAAAAGAAGAGAATATATTCTGATGGGAAGCTTTGAATCTCCCTGGGCCTACCAGAATGGCTACAGAAAGGCTTTAGCATTTCTGTGAGTGCATCTTCTTAGACTGTGTGGTCTTTTTTAGGGATTGTAAATAAACACACTTCACTTTTGCCTGACGTAAGAGTGTTTTAATGGTAACTGGCTAAGAGCAAAACATCACTGATCTAAAATTAAATGAACCTGTCTTTTTGAAGCAGGGAAGCTCAGGTTGAGAGCAATTATCAGAAGGCTGGGAGAGAATGATGTTTTTTCCACTGACTAACACTGGCTAGGGGACCTCTCTTGCATACTGTAAAGGAAGAAAAGGCATGCTTGAATGGTTAAGTCCTGAATGAATTTTGCATAAAGAAAAAGAAGAGCCAACTTTTGCCCAGAAAATACACCCCTTCCCTCCCTGCTCTGAAGTCCCTTGATCCTCCAGTACTAATTGCTGGTGGCTAGTGCCTTGCACTGGGGCTGCACTGTGTCAGGCAAAGGAGAAAGAAACCTGCCAGGGCTGTGTGGAAGAATTCCTGGGCATGTCCAGTCTCCAGGCACAAGCACAATCTATATCTCTTCCTAGATTTAAAAGCACTGTAGAGAAGCTCTACACAGGCACAGTCCTAAGAGCTAAGTGGGACACGAAGGAAGACTTAATTCTTTTGAAATTTCAAGGCAAATATATACCTTTCCTCTAAGGAAAATAAAACAAATGTTCTTTCCTTCCATAAGGGATGGAATCAAAAGCAACCAAGAAGTCACCCTTACAGCACATGACAGCTGCACAGCTGGATCCTGGCTCAGCCTTTTAGCTCTCTGTGCTCCACGCCATGCTCAGCCTGGGGACTCCAGGCCCTCAGCCACAGAGTGTGGCATTATCAGCACAGAGTCCTCATGAATTTTGCAGGGCAGCAACTCTGCACCTTATATTACATGTGAGCATTTGTGCAGAAGACAGGGAGTAAAATTAAACGGGGTATGTAATTAGGTATTTCATACCACATCACGTCGTACTAGGGTTTAAAAGGCATATCCAGCACTGGCTAATGACCAAGGTCCATGTGCTTCCATGTGTCTGTCTCTCAACTTCCATATGATACAGAAGCCTACAGACAAACATTATGAATTTAAATTTGGGCATGGCCTGTGCTCCTACCTGGACAATTTTGTTGTTGTGCCCCAGCTCTGGGGAGCTGCTCTCAGCAGGAACCAGTGCCACAGCTCTTCAGAGCAGTGGTAGTGAGGCACCTGTGAGTAGAGATGCAAAAATGGCTCACCTAAAAGTGACCAGTGAGCCACTTCATTGTTAATGTAGGCAGGCCAAATATTATTTGCACTATTTTTACTCTGCAGAACTTCAGAAATTTTGCTTTTATTCTATTCCTTGCCTTCCAATAGCATTCATGTTGGCAAATGCAAGAATCATACAGGGAGAAGAAGCAGGTACATGGGCTCTTAAAAATGCTGGGATCTCCTGCCCTGCCTGTGCCCTTGTCTGGTTGGTGAAGAGCTTAAAACAATACCAGGTGCTCATAGTGTGGCTGACAGGAGTCACTCACCCCTCTCTGGGGTTAATAAGTGGTCCTGGGTGCAGCCAGTTTGTGCCCAGAGAGTGCCTGAGGATCCTGGGTGTTGCAGCAGGGCTCACAGTGTTCCTGGGGCTGTGCCTGTGCCAGACCTAGTCAGGAGCATTGACTGCAAAATATTCCAGGCATAGAAAGAGCCTTTGGAGAAAAGGGAACAGCTGCCTGGAACAGTGCAGGGTGTGTTTTCATCTGGGAGCCTTTGCCAGCCAAAGTGGCTTTCCCTACCCATTGCAAAGGCAGCCTCATCTTGTGGACAAGCCCCTGGTGTGGCTGAGCAAGCTGTTTTCAGGACTGAAGTTTTCCAGTACTGGCTTTTCAACCAAAGTCTGTGGTAAAAATCTCAGGCCTGGCCTGAGCTGGCAAGAGGAAAAGTATCTTACCATCTCTCTAATGCTCTGGAGCTAATCACAGTCTCTGTGACGAAGGTGATAATGCAAACAGGGTTTAGCTTATTTTTAACATAGTTTGTGAAACTGCTTTATGCAAACCAGTTTTAAAGAATAGTTGAGTTCCACCTCTGGCAGCCAAGTGAAACTGCTATTATCTCTGAGGTAAGAAAATGTTTATAGCAATGTTTTTGAATAGTATTAGTGTGATTTTGCAGACCAGTGTAGACTGTCCTCTGGAGCTAAAACCATCCCCGTGTTTTTTTAAAAAAACAGCAGAAATAGAATGGATGTCACAGAAGTTTCTGGAAGATTTTAATTAAAATGAACACTGAGAAATGCAAAGCATCGTTCTGGGCTGGCTCAGCTTGAGGAGGTGATGCAGCAGTGTCAGTGCAGTGCCCTGTTTCTGCAGCCACTGCTGTCTTTGAGGACACCACAGCAGCTCTTGCAGCCAAGGTACTGGGACAACCTCCCACACCAGTCCTGAGCCAGCACAGCTGAGGCTGCCACAGCATCCTTCACTCTGCTCCAGGACTTGGAGCAGCAGCAGGTCTGGGGCAGCAGCTGTTGGATGCCAATCCTGTGTTGCTAATCTTCACTGTAAAACCAGAGGAGTTGTACCTCAGTGACACCTGGCTTGATAACATCTTCGATGTTATCTTCCCCCAATCCCGCTCCCCACCACTCTTCCCCCATCCTTTTTAAGGAAAATAAAAAAAAAGAAGGCAAGGAAGGAAGCTTGCATTCTGATGCTGGGTCAGTGGATATGGAATAATTCAAATTCAGCACCTTCCTCTGAGCTATGTGGTACCCAAGGGACAGTATCTTACTCTGCTCCTTCCTATCACTGTGCACTTGTGGGGGCTTATGGTATTACTGCAAAACACTCTAGACATGCACAGCATGAAGAAACAAGTTGAAAGGTACATTTGGATGCTTCAGACTCAAATCAGATAAACTCACAGCATTCACGTGGCCTCTGACACCAGGTGATTGCAAATGGTAATAAATAGAATCCAAATTCAGGTTGGCACATGCTTTCCTAGCAAGGGGACTAAAAATAACTGCATTTTAACAGACTAAGTGGTTAGAGAACTTTGTTAATTCAGACATAAACCTGTTAGCATAAAATATTGCCGGAAGTCTGAAATAGCCTCAGACAGTTTACATTTTTCATCAGGATTGCTGTTAGAGACAACTAACCCTTTCTTTCCCTAAGAATAATGATGCTTTTCCACAAGGCAACCCAAAAGCCAATCTCTTTGTACACAAGAGAAATGCCTCTAATCTAGACTTTATTAGACTGATCACTATATAATGGCTTTAGAAACTCTGGACAAAATAGAGCAGTGGGTTTAGCTGACGGTAATGTCAGATTGCTGTCAATAATCCCCAGCAGATGCAAACGTGTGACCCTTTTTCCCCTTAATTGTTGAATATTTATTTTTATCTTATAATGTTAATAAGGTTTATTGTGCTACATGGAGAGCTGATATCACATGACCTTCATCTTCCTGACTCACAACAAAACCAGAAACATTACACTGCCTGTCACGTCCTGTTGCTTAATGATAATGTGTAGGTTAGTTTCTTTTCTTCCCCACACAATATTATTTATTCCTTTTGGACTGCCTTCCCTTATTTGGAGTTGCCCTCATGCTGAGAGAAAGGCATGATTGAAACAGGGGTTCTGGAGCATCTTTTCAGTGTGAGCAGAGGGAACAACAACAACAAAAAAAATAAATATGCAATTAGTCTTTAGACTTGTTCTGTTTATGAGTGGCATTATATGATGTGGTTGCCTAAAAGAGCAGGGGACTGGTGAAGCAGGAGGGACCTAGCAACTCAGTCATCCTAAATAAGACCTAGATAAAAGCCTGAGTAACCCTGGTCTTAATAAACAAAAACAGACTATGCAAGGGACATGGGAGGAAAAAAAAAAAAAGCCAGACAATTTCAATTTTCTTTGGAACAGAATTAACTCCACTCATGTATATTTGAGATGGCAGACACCCAAAGTAAAGGTTTACATCTGGTCCTCTATTTGTGCTGTGCTGAGCCAGGATCCCCAACTCAGATAACTCATTTTGGATCAGCCATATTGGTGTTATGTAGAATCTAAGGGCCAAATTCATACAGACAGAAGAATGCAACAGCTTGGAGAGTTAGGCTGTAGCTTAGGCTGCACTTTTTCACAGCACTGCAAGGAAAGGTGAGGCTCGTGTGCAGGTGGAATAACTTGAATTCCCACACCCAGGGATGAATGGTTGCATTTCTCAAAGCAACATTACCATGTCCATCTACTGCTTCCCACTCCCTCCACAGCAAGGGGAAAACCAAGATGTGGCCCAGCATCTCCTCCCCATTGCTGGGGGAGAGCAGCCAGGGCATCTCACCCCTCAATTCTTGATCCCAGGTCTAAACTAAGCAGAGATATGGGAGCCTTTGTCAAAATGCTTCAGAAAAGCACGTGCAGGATGGAGGATGCACAACAAAGAAGCACAGAACACCTGGACAGTTCAGCCCCTGGGGCAGCTGTCAGCAGCCTCTGGACATGACTGGCTGTGAGTGGTCTCACTGGGAGGATTGGGGCTAAACACAGGAGGTCCCCACCCTCTGTGGGCAGGCAGGACATGGCTCTGGCTTTGGCAAGGGGTGCAGTGGGAAGCCTGCAAGATTTAGCATTTTGTCTGTGCCAGAAATCTCCAGCTGCAGAGTGCTGAACACAAACTTTGTATACCCTGAAAACAGCGAAGATAAGTGATTTTTGGGTTTGTTATGTGTTTTAAATGGAGTGAGAGCCCTCAGCTATTCCAGCACATTCCCTTTGCAGGTTCATTAATGAGACCTATGGGAATTGGATTGGGTTCTTTTCCACTGTTATTTGGACTGCAAGAAAAAAAATTGCAGAAAGGAGACACTATTTTCAAACCTTGTTTTTTTTTCTGTTTCACAACTGAAATGTTTACCAGGTTTCTGTCATTAAGTCCAGATATTTGGGGTATATATTAGAATTGAGCAGAGACCAGTCTAGATTTTTGTGTGTTGCTAATTTTACTGAGACCTCTGTGATCAACTCTTAACATTTTTTTTAAAATATTATTTTTATGGTATGAAAATAATATTCTGCACTATAAAAATAACGTTTCAGTCCATATGGTCATGATACAATATAGTATTTTTATTTCATTCAGAGTGCTTTGTAAGCATTAGTGAAATAAATGTTAGGGTACACTTGTGAATTAGGCAGCACATCCCAGTTACAGTGACTTAAAAAACATTCTGCTTCCCAAATGTCTTTGCACCAGTATCACTAATTTGATGAGGGGAGGGGAAATAATTTTTACCACGCTGATAAAAGCCCCAAAACCCCCAAACCTGGTTGTAGTTAAACCAAAAATGAAAGTATCATATCTGTCTCTGGCTGCAGCCCAAATCCTGATATCAGCACTCGTCCCCTGACTAAAGTGACACAAGCCAGGTCTTGGTTTTCAGTCTGTTACCTCAATACTGATGTAGCTAATGCATGACAGATGTTGTGGTGAAATCATAGATCCATTGAAGTCACTGGCAAAATTCCCCTCATTCAGATGGTCCCAAGGCTTTGCTCAGCACAATTTAGGCTCCATGTGCAATACCCAAAACACAGGTCACCCTCAGTTCCAGCATGACTGTTTCCCCAATCCAGGAACAAGAGTGTCAGAAAGTGGCACTGTGCACAGTGCCAGGATGTGCTCCTGTAACTGGTATCCTCAGGCAGCTGCACATGATGGGCAAATCCAGTGGGGGCAATTGCCACAGAAACACTTCTGCCCACTACTTCTCTCCTGTCATCCTGCAACATCTGTGTAACACCTACAGAAGTCACTGGGGTTGGCAAAGAAAGCTTTAGCTGGTTTTGAGGCAATTTAGTACTGAAAAGGAAAGAAGAAGGGCTGCATTAACTTTCAGTTTCCCACTGGCTGCCTACCAGATGCTTGGGGACTGGAGATTTGGAAGCCTTGACCCTGCTGTGTGGCATTTCACCCATGACATGAGGCAGGGGATTCAGTGCACAGCCTCTGGGAATCACGGGAAACAACACTGCAGCCACATTCCCTGAGCCAGGAAACAGGTACAGATGCCCATGGGCTGGCTTGTATTGCTGCATTTTTCCATGCTTTTGAGCTGTGTGGTTATGCAAACAGAAATGACCTGGCTGCAGAGCCACAGCTGCAGCTCTATCCTGTGTGCGGGCACAGGGAAAGCTGTTCCATGTTCCTCTTAGGGGAAAAAAAAAAGGTCTGGATGTTTCTTTGGTGACCCTCCTTACAGCAGTTTGCACACCATAAATAGCATGCTTACTGCTCCCTGGGAATCCATGGAAGATGTTGATTCCTCAGCTGAGTGCTGTTTAAGAAGAAATAAGATCCACCTCTGTGTGGGCTGAGCTGCTGAGAGCCCTGCTCATGTGCTCTGGCTGGGCTTTGAGATGCAATGGTGCTTTTGATACTCAGTTTGTTTAAAGCTGAGCAGGGTATCTCTGCCATACAGAACACACTGCACCTATAGGGATAACTTCTTTCACTGATAAATTAAACCAGCTGGCACTATGGACTGCAGTAGAAAAGATGACACATCTGTTTTCTGCAGAGGCAAAAGCTGAGTGCTGGACTTTCCCATCCTCACACCAGTTCTTATCTCCCACCTCAGTCCTTTCAGGATGCTGCAACGGGAAAGTTCAGCAAAGGGAAAGGAAGGCAGCATGTCTAGCCCTGCCATGTAGAAGGAAAACTCCTTACTAGTGGGAACACCAGCTGAAGAGTGAAACGGATGGATCACCATGGCAGTATGGTCAGGATCCCTTAATGAGATGGGCACAAACCCAAAACTGTATCTTTCAATGTAGACAAACACTAGGACTTGCATCCAGAAGCAGAATACAAACAACAGTCTTGTGACTGCAGGGAACACCACATCTAGAGAGGATTGATGAGAAAGATAAATGTGTCTAACAGTTCAAGAAGGTTGTGGATGAGGTGAGGACAAATCCAAGAAAGGCCATGGAACAAAGTGACTAAGTACTGGAAAATGTGGCTTGAAGTGACAGACTGGAGAAGACACTCCATCTGTTTAGCCTAACAAAGACAAAGTTGAGAGGATAACTTGATCACAGCCTCTAAGTACTGACGTGGAGAACAGAAATGTGATAATAGAAGGCTTTTCAATCTAGCTGACGCAACTATAATATGATCCAACTGGAAGTTGGAAGCCAGACAAATTTTGAGTACAAATAAGGTGCAGATGTTTAACAGTGAGGGTAATTAACCAGTGGAACTAATTACCAAGGACTGTGGGGACTATCACCAACAACTTTAAATCAGGATTAGATTTCCTCCCCCTGCCAGAGATGTGCTCTAGTTCATTCAGGCATGAATTCAGAGATGTCCTTCAGTGTGTGTATTGAGCTCAGTTTAGATTATCAAGCCAGCTTAGAATTTAGATTATCAAGTCTTTGGAATACCCCTGTGATTCACAGGCCTTTGAAGTACGTAGACACCTTGCAAAAACTTGCAGCACTTGCCCAAATTGACTCATGACACTTCATTTCATACCCTGGGCTGCTAAGTACTAAAGGGACAAATTGGTAAGAGTGGGAGTAGAAGGGCGTGGGCGACAGGATCACAGATCCCCTCCATGCAAGCCTGTGCATTATCTTGGTGATTCAGTTACTTCTTTAAAGACATTAAAAGAATGAAAGAATTAAGATGGCAAATGTAATTTTCTGCCCTCCTAAAAGCATTGCAGGAAAAATGAGCTTTCAGGAAAGATACTGATAAAGTGTACTTTGTACTCCTCTTGCTGTGCTCTGATGAATTTGGCCGGGGCAAGGAGCATCCCAAAATCAGAATGGGAAGAAAAAATCCCTGTCTGGAGTGAAGTCATCCTGGAGAGCAGCAGTGAGCCAAGGCATAGCTCCTGGCCTGTCAGTGACAGACCATGAAACTGCCAGGTCTATGTGGACATTCCATGTGAAAAAACAACCAGCCCAGCATCAGCGATGCAGCAGTGCATCAGCAGCAGCCAAAAGTGAAGCACAGCAGCTGGCTTGGGAGCCTGCGATGGATGGAGATGGATGCCTGGCCTGGACCAGCACTGTCCATGGTGAAACCCCTGTGTGCTCCAGTTCAGGGCAGATGGAGGAGAGGCCAACTACAAACACAGGGCATAGACACCCTCTCCCCAGCCATGAAATGGGTAAAATCAAGGAAAGATTGGAGGTGTTTGCAGTTTTGCTGTATCCACAATTTTCCCTCCTGACATGATGGCAGGGTGCAACTACAGCTGGAGGACAGAGGGACTGGGAGAGGCTCTTAACTTGCAAGTGTCATCTTGTCCCAGCTTGGCCCCAACAGCCTTTTACAACCTTGCAGGGCCTCCTAGAACCATCTGGGACCTTTCAGAACCCCCTAGGGCCTTCTGGGACCCTCTCCAGCCGAGCTGACACTGAACAGAAATGCAGGAGCAGAGTGGATGCAGTGAACACCCCGCTGCCACGTGGTGCTGCCCCGCACCTCTCCCGGCTCCGCAGTGCCCGGCCGTGCCCGTGCCGGGGCAGCCAGGGCTGGGCTGGGCTGGGGGAGGAGCTCGGCTCCTCAGCTGCCTCAGCACCTGCCGGCGCTCGCTGCCGCAATTAGCTGCACCCGGTCCCAGCCAAATGGAGGCCCCTTTCAAACCGCAACTCTGTGCGTTTTGTTTCCAAAGGGAAGTTCATCTTTTATGTGCATGCAAAATGGATAAAACCCGAGGAACCCTTTTTTTATCCCCCCCTCCTCCCTTCTCTCAGTCGGGCAGGAATTTGTTTAAAAATGCCCGCTGCTGCGGAAGGAAGATGCAGCGGGCTGGGGTCTGTAGCGATCCCTCTTTTGTGGCATGGGAAGGGCTGGCTTTTTCCACAGAGCAGGCTCGGCGTGTGGGCTGCTCACGGTGACGGGATCCCCGGTGTGGGTGGGCAAGCTGGGCCTTCTGCCCCATAGGGGAAACCTGTCCCCTTCACTCTGAGCGAGGAGAAGCTGGAGAAAAGGGGGGTGGGTGAGCTTCTGGGGAGGAGATGTGCTCAGGGGCACCGAAAACGCCTCTGGGAACCAGCATGGGCAGGAACTGATGGACACCAGGCAGCCTTTCCCTCTCCCTCCCTCTCCTTCCCACCTCCCTTGCCCCTCCACACCCTGTTCTCCTGCATCCACACCCTGCTTCCCGCAGGTGTGGATCCCCCTTCCCACAGATGTGGATCCCCCTTCCCACAGGTGTGGATCCCCCTTCCCACAGATGTGGGTCCCTCTTCCCGGGCTGCCCGCGGTGGTCCCCAGCCCGGGGATGGTTCATGTGGAGGCAGAGCCCCTCCCGGGTGAGTGCCGGGAGGATCCGGCAGCCTCGGCATTAAGAGGATTTACAGCGCAGATAAGGCGCAGCGCCGAGCTTCCCTCGGTAATCGCGGCGCTCACAATTCGGGGCTGCGCGGGGAATTTCGGCGCAGCTGACAGGTACACAGCGCTGATCCAATTGTCCTCACAGCCCCTATTAGCCAAAATAAGGGGCAGCGGGTATTACAAATGATTCCCGGGTAAATGCTTAGCCCCGGTGCTGAATGATCGCTCAGCAATAATCCACACATAATCCTCAATACAGAGACTCTGCTTTAAAGGCAGCTCCATTTTGAGCAGGCCTCAATAATGTGCGGATGTCCTGATTCACAAAACAAGGGGGAGGAGGGAACAGGAAAGCCACTTTTGTTTTACAGATTTTTTTCTGAGTTGAAAACAGTGATCATGTACGTATTATTTATTAAGAGAAGATTACCTGCTTGGTAATTATTTCTTTGGGAGAATAATTTTAACTACAATGACTGCATATGACTGCTTCAGGCAAGTCTGATGTATCTAGAAAATAAACAAATGAACAAAAATCTCCTGTAATGACTTAGTTCATGATGTTTATCCCTCAGAACACTACTGGTGACTTAAAGTGAGGGAATGAGTGCGCTGATAGTTAACACCTCTCTTCTCTGCAGCTCCTGATGTGAAAGGTTGCCTGGTCCAGTGGCACTTAATGCAGCCCCACTAGCAGGGTCACAGAGAGCTCTGCAGTATTTGGTGCATTGGGTGGCCTCATCACAGCCCCACAGAGTGAAGCAAGAAAATATGCTGCTGCTCCCAGAGGCACAAATCCCAGAGAGGAGCAGGTGATCCTTCCTAAAGCCATCTACTCATTTTGGGTGCCTGGTGCTGGCGTGAGACCCAGGGCTGGGTTTTCAGAACTGCATAGCACCCACTCCAGCAGTCATGCCTGGCTATTTATCTTCTTTAAAGAGTGCTCTTCCTACAACAACTTGATTGTCAGAGAGTGGGCATGGAAGAGTTTGAGTCTGCAACAATTACTGTGTGAGTAATTCTTGGGTAATCCTGGGAGGCTTTACCTGGCTGACAAAGGGCTCTTAGCATTTTACCAAACCATTGGATATATCCTCTACAAATATTTTTGACCCACTGCTCCCACTAGGGCTTTCAAGGGGACTGGAATAGTTTTTGCAATCTCTGGTAAACTTTAATTAACATCCATAGGACATTTTAACCAATAGGCTCAGCTCTTGGCTATACAATAGAAAAGTGTTGGAAACCATATCTGTTCATCATGAATTACATTCTCCTAGCTACCTGCTATAGATGGGAAAAGAGACCCTGCAAAATGCTGCAGAAAAAAATTTAATATTTCTCTGTTAGCAAATTCTAAAAAAGCAAACAACATTTTCATAGTTTGTTTACTCATTTGTTCCTTAAAAGAGGCAAAGGAATCTGTGAATCAGAAGAATTTCCATCTCAGAAAACTGCTTTGGCAGCCAGTGGCTTGTAATTTAAGATTAAGTGATTGAATTTCATGCAGCCCTGCTTAAAATTCACTACCCCACACCCCGTCACCGTACGCATAAAAAACCCCACACAACAGTCCTGCCACCACCTCCCCCAGCGTCTATAAGATCTACTATAAGTATGTAAAGAAATGTCCAGTCAGCTGGGAGGTCACAAATGTACTTAATGAAGATGTTGTCTGCGTGACTGCTGGATTTTTCCCCTCGCAGCGCTCACAGCCCATCTGGCAGTTTCCGTTCCGATGCAGTGCCAGTGCTGGGCTGACTTCAATCAGGCTGCACAAACCAGCAGAGAAGAAATGCCTCCTTCCCTCCATCACCTGAAGCCAATCCTGATTCATCTCTTCAGGCCCATTCCTCCTGCCCTTTCTCTGAATTCGCTGAATCATTTTTTATTCCTTTTTCTTTTCTTCCCCCCTTCCCCTCTGGAGTGTCCCGGCACTGAATGCAACACGCTTCATTTTGAGATCTGACTGAAAGGGAATATGGAAATTAATTGGCTCAGGCTGCTGGCAGCCTTTTCCACGTGCCTGTACTATGTAAGAGGTGCAATTGCCTTTCCTTTGTGGTTCCCCACCAGCCACCTGTCTCCTTGCAAACACTGCCGCGGCTGCTCTCAGCCTGGGCTCTGGAGATGGACGTCCCCTTCCTCTCCCTATTGTGCAAGAGGGAGGGCAGCTGGCAGGGCTGTCCTCCTAAGGGCTGGAACTTCCCTGTTTGACTCAAAATAGGCCAGATTTAGTGAATTCTCTGGCTTATGGTAAGTAGCGTGTGACTGGTGCTTTGGCAGAGGGGTGTACAGTTCAGTGTCACTGCTGCTGAAATGGTTATTTGTTCTGGCTACTGGAAGGAGAGCCCAGCTGAAAAAGAGCAGACAGGGGACATGCCTTCTCCATGGGAGGGTGGTACTGGGACCTTTGCAAGTTGGGGTATAACCTCGCTTCATGAGTGTGCTCCATCCCAAATGTGCTGTCCCGTGGTGCTGTGGCTTTTCCAGCTCCATGAGAAGGACAATGCTGGGCAGGGAGAAGGCTTCATCTTCATGTCATGCAAGGGGGAAGCACAAAAGGAACAAGATCTTACAGCCAGCCAGGAGGGCAATGTCAGGCAGGCCAGGAGCACTCACATAAAGCTCAGTGACAGAACCACCTCAGCACTTGCTGGGGGACAATGGGCTCTTCTGAAGGATGGATGGTACAAAACTGACCCTGACTCAAACCCTTGCTGGAAGGGAAAATCTGAGCTCTAATTGTCAGGAGGACATTGGTCATTTATGCTGATGGTTTTCTGTCTGGAGGCATTTCAAGAAGTGACTTTTGGAGTCCTGAATAACGACTTCCTGTGCCCAGAAGAAGTCTGGTTTGCCCACCTGTAAAAAGATGTTGTCTCTACAGACAGACTTTGTCTTACCTATGTCCTTTGACCACTGCAGTCACCACAAAACTACTTTGAGGCTGCTATGGCATTCAGCAGCAGATCAATGGCACAAACACTACAGATGTCTGCAACTGCTCAAAACCAGGAATAAGAAATTTTAGGTAGAGACATCCTCTCCTATGGCATCAGCCCTTGTGTCCTCATCTCAGCAGACCGATGGTGTGAGCCCCACTAGGTGCTGGTGAGTAGTTTTTTTTACTTGCAGGGTCTTGGGATGACTCTGGCAGCACTGTAGGTCTGATGCTGCCTGTGATTTCTCTGGCATGATGCCCATTTTTCTCTTCCATCTTTGCACTGCCTCTTGCCCAAGGAATCATGGCCTACAAGAAGGACCACTTCCTATTATTAGTACAATAGCCATAAATGAAAGAGCATGCACATTTCTAATGCAGAATCACTTACACAGAAGACATGATCTCAGGCACACTGGATGTCAGAACCAAATGAGAAACTTTTTTTCTAGTTTTATCACCATTTTTTTCCCAGAGCCACTGCTACTTGCTTTCTGGAAATTTACAGGATGAAGGATTTTGTCATGATATCTAATTCTAATCTAGAGTGATTTACTGTAAAGTTGAAAATCAAGCCTGTGCATATGCCCCCTCCAAAGTGGTTTCTGTGACAGTTTCTATTAACCATAAAAATGTCACTTGCTAGGAAGTATCAGCCTTCTTATAGGCTTTGCAATCATCACTACCAGATGCACACTTACTGAATGGAATAAATAATAGTCTCACACAATTAGCCTCGGATGCAGGACATGTCTGGCTATCTCTCTTGGCTCCAAAGTGAAGTTTTCACAAGCAATCCCATATATACCAGGAGATGAGATCTATGTGGAATCTCTGGAGTTCTTCAGAACTTGAAATGTTGTAAAGCCTTAAGGATAAAGCTAACAGTTTTGGTGCCTATCTTTGTGGTTTCAGACTGTGTAAGCAACTGAAATACCCATCTTACTTCATTCTGATCCAGTAAAAAAAACCAAAACAAACCTTTATTCTGTCACTTCTAATGTGTTTTGAAATACTCTACTGGCTCTGTGGTGTTTCCTGCTGTTGCACAATCACAGTAAAATTTGTAGTGTGGGATTACACCATAAACACCTCGTCCCCATCTACCCTTCAAGGAAATGACACACAGAGCTTTTCTGGAGCCTGGGGCTGTGGATGGGGGCTGCTGTCTGTGGGTTGTGTTAGCAGTGCTGAAGACACAGATTTGAGTTGGTCTGGTCCTCAGGTATGAGCTGAAATGAGAGTTTGGGTTTGTGTCATGTTCTGCCAGTGCTCTGAGCCACTGCACTGAAGGTCTCTGCTGTTGGTAGGGAGCTCCAGAAATCAGTCTGAGTAGAGATAATGACACTTAATGGTTTCCCACATTTTAAGCCATATTGTGAGCAGAAGCATAAAGAAAGTTGTAACTTGGACCTTCATTGCTGTGTTTGCATCTGAGGATTGAAGTCCAGGGGGCTACAGAGCTGAAATGGTGGATTTGAACTGCACGAGACACATTACTCCTGCAGCAGCAGAAGCAAGCAGTCTGTTTACAGCTGTCTAGAAGAACAAAGTCATGTTCTCCTCTTCTATGCATCATTCTGACTACCGAGGTCAGTGAACTTTGACTTGTGTGTCAGGGAAAAAAATTCACTGTGTAGGAGTTTGCAGCTGGCACAACGAACAGAGGGGAGTATCAGCCACCTCCAAGAGCACCTGGATCCCTTGATGAAGTGAACTTACAGAGAGAGCCTGGATAGATCTGAAAGAGTGAGGGGAGAAAGACAGCATTTGGTCACATTTCAAGAGCAAGGATACTGTATTTGAAGGTAGAGGCTCTGAGAGGGACACGTGCAGTGAGTTCAAAAAACATCTGCTGGTACAAGGAGCACCTTTGGTGCAGGGAGCTGGGTGCTGGGAATCATGCAAACAGCAGCTCCTGTGCTGTGCTGGGCAGGGCTCACAGAGAAGATAAAGTAGGCAACAAAGGGGTTTGGTTCCTTCTCCCCTCTTTGTCTGCTTTGCAAAGGCTGTTGTGAAAGGGGAAAGGGTTAAAAAATGTCTGGAAGAATGATTTTCCACTTGTCAAACCTGCTCTAGAAGGAGAATATGAAGAAGCTTGTCCTGTTAAACTTCAGGAAAAGAAATCTTGAAGTATGATGTAACTTCAGCACAGGCAGAGGCATCTAGTCTGATGCTAGAAGGCTCTTTGTCTTTTATATATACCAAATACATATATATTCCATAACAAAAAGCCCTTGTGTGTCTCTTGCCCATGGAATTCATAAAGATTTATAAATTAAAGTTAGAATTACAGAATATTATACAATATATATTTCTAAATGCTGTTGTCAGAGGGAAAAGTGCCTGTGGTCTGTTTGTGACTGCAGAATCCGTGATGAATACCTAGAATGTTCCTCTCCTGGAAATGCTGTTAATTGTTTTTTCACATGATGAAATTGGTTTGAAGCAATTTCGCTGTCCCTTGAAGTCTTGTGAAAACAGAAAACAGAATACATTAGTACAGGAAAATACGATGCTCACAGTTGTCTAAGAACTAAAAAGCCATGTGTATTCTTCAAAGTCTGTGGGATGAGGCTGCTTTCTTCACTGCAGTGTTAACACATGCACCTTGGAGACTCTCATCTCAGCCAGCATCTGAGCATGCTCTTGCATTTTATCTGATGGCTCAGGAGCAAAAGCACCAGCTCATATTCAGCAACGTGTAGCTCCAAAATCAATGTCAGCTAAGCATTTTCACTGCTAACAAATGAAACATTTTCACAGCTATTATTTGGACTAAAACTTGATAAATAGAATTGGAGGACTCTGATGAAGCTAAATTCTCCAACCTGTGAACCTTCTTCTCTGACTGGGACAGATGAGAGAAAAGAAAAAGGTAGCTTGTGAATATTTTCAACCTTACTTTCTGTGACGTGGCTCTTGAATGGATGGATGTCACCAGAGAAAAACTGTCTTGGTGAGAACTTTGTATGGAAAGATCCAGCTCAAGAAGTGAGATTTGCAGACCAAGCAAAAGGAATTATTTGTGTTTCCAAATTTCAGTTCAGTGGAATTTTGGGAATTAGTTGGGCCAGTGACTTTTCCACACTTGAGAATGATAGCAGGTACAGATACTCATGCTGTGTACAAAGGCACTCCCTGAAAAAAATGAAACAGAGCTGAGATATTGGAAAGGTGCCAGACTGATATAAATGGGAAATCTAAGACATTCATCTTCAGAGCAGGTGTGTCAAATGTACTGGCAGCCAAAGCTTCTCCACAGAGTGGAAAACTCATTGGCCAAGTTCTGTTTCAGTGTTTGTGAGGAGATATTTGGTACTCACAGCATCGTCCCAGCTCACTTCATGACTTCATGAAGTTTTACCATTATCATGTATTCGATTTCCCCATAGCAAATAAAATACTGAAATTGGAATAAAGTATTGAAATTGCAGTGGAGACAATACATGAATTTTAACTATGTCATAAACCATACTTTAGATGGCCATAATAAAAAAAATGTTTGAGACCCAGATAAGCTGAAGATTTTGTCTTTAAAAAAAAAAATCCTAAGCAACCCAAGCCTGCTCAGTCTCCGGTTCTAAAAAAGTCTGTACAAACAGACTTAGCATCGACTTGACATTGACTGATCCATGTTCAGGCCACAGGAGCATGTAGAGAGAACCAGCAGTTTGCTGGCAAGCCAGACCACAGCTTTTCCTATGGCAGCTCGTGGAAGAGGGTCCTTGTGTGAAGATTCCCACTCATGCCCCATTCACTTTATGGATGTCCTCAGGATCTTGTCTGAGCACATCTGAGTGTTTGCAGAGCACCTGACGCGAACAGGCCTCTGTGCCACTTCATTTATCAAATGATAAATAAGATGATAATACTGTAATTGAAGTCACTCATACAGACAGTAATCACCTTGTGATTCAGTACAACACAGACCTGTGAGGTGGAAGACTGCACTAAGCTTGTGCAGAGATTTCTATCATGCCCATCAGTTTCTGCACTCTAAATATATTCTGACTCTGAAGTTTTAAGGTGAGATTTTCCCTGCTTGGGCTAAACCCAAAGTGATTAATTTTTGTAATGCCAGAACAAAACCATTCAGCCACTGTTGAGTTATGTGACACTGAAAGACAAGGTATTGATAATGTTGCTATTAACAGCTGAATCAAGACTCACTGATAGCACATATAATAATATTTTTTATTTATTGAGCAGGGAACAGCAATACAGAGGGAGGTGGAAGACAGGAAACTTCAGAGAGTTTATGCCCTCCAGTGAGCAACACCTGATCCCGAAATCAGGCTCTGGCAATGTACAGTGCAAAGCAAGTACTCTTGAATTAATGCCTAGGACCTGGCTGATACATACCTCATAGCTAATCTGGTTACACGGGGTTTATTTCACAGTCGGAAGTTCTTGCGCTGGAAGAGAGTCCTGCTGGGGTTTTCTGAGCACGCGGCAGAATTAATGAATGAACGAACGCAGCTTGCCAGCCCAGATTTAAATTGCTTACTAGATCAAAATCTGTTCATTTTCTCTGCCCTTATTTCCAGCCTCCCTGTCTTTTATTTATTAATTTATTTGAGAAAACAGATAAAGAGCACAGAAGACCTCATCAAGGCAGCAGATGCAGATAAAGGGCTGTGTTTTCACCCTGGCCTGAACGCTGGCACCAGGCTTTGAGCAGGTCCCGGGCAGGCAGCAGAAGTTGGCTGGTGATGCTTGTGGGGCTGGGCTGTGAGGGACTGTGGCTGCACAGCCCCAGCCCTTACAACCCAGCGCCCTGAGCCTCTCTGGCCCCAGCAGCCCTTTTCTACAGCCTCTGGGAAGGGGACGGCATTAAAGCAGTGAAAAAGGCAAGAAATAAACCCGTGCTGCTTTGCAGGACACGTCACGTTTGCTCTATCTTTCAGATCCATGCTGCCTTTGGAATTAGCCAATTCTCAGGCTTTAATGGGCGCTTGCAAACAGGGTATCTGGAATATTTTGATTTATTTGGCCACTGGGCAGACCTCCAGCCTGCCGCCTTGACTGCGGTGTCCCTATTTAATAGGAGTTTTCAGAAGGCTTAGTTAGGGGTATTTAAGGTAGTCCCTGAGTTTTCATGCAGGCTTTTCAGCTCCGACTTAAAACACAGCACCAAGGAGATGCGGCGGCAGGTTTTTTGAGAAGGAGAAGGATCCTAGAAAGGAGCCACTGTCACTGCGCTCCCAAAGACCCTTTCAGAAGAGCGAAGCTCCTCTCGCACGGCCCCGGCTCCCCTCGTGTCGCGGTGTGCGGACTCCTTAACTCGGCGCCCCCGCGCTGCGCAGGGCCGGGTGCGGGCAGCGCTCCGCGGCGGGAGCGGGAGCGGGAGCGGGGAAGGAAAGACAGATCCCTGCTCGCCCCACGGCGCTCCCCGCCCTGCTTCTCGGCGGGGCCGGGCTTCTCCCTCCGAGCACACCGGGGTGTGCTGCGGGGAGGCGGCGTTCGGCTGCTCCCAGCTCCAGGCAGCCCGAGACGCCTCCCCGGGCTCCGGGCTGCGCTCTCCGGAGCGAAGGGGAAAGCAGACTGATGTCGCTCATTCAAGGTGAAGGGCAGTGTTGGCATGACGGAAAAGCAGCCTGTGCTCTCTGCCAAAGACTGGGGACCTTCCTGAAGATTCACTGCTCTTCAGTTTGGTTTTTTTATGGTCTTATTTTAGAGCTTATGGAAGAAGAGGCTGATGATCAAGAGAGAGATTCTGCCAATATATCCAGGTATCCTGAGCTGCACTGCCCCTGCTCTTCCTCACTTTCCTCTCGCTGTGCTGCCAACCCAGGCTGAGCAGGGATGGATTGCTCTGCTGCCTGGTGCAGTGCAGGCGTGCAGGCATCTGCTGCTGCAAGATTGACCAGGTTTGCTTTCCTCAGCTAGAGACTGCACTGTGAATTACCTGCAGGTCTCTGGAGGTGCAAGCCCAGTGTGCAAAGCACTCTGCATGCTGCTGCCTTTAACCCTGCCTTTGGACCCCAGCCCCTGAGGAGGATGAGGCACTTTTCCTCCACACCATCCCAATAGGAGCTGAACAACTTCAGAAATAAACATCTGCTTTGAAGGTGTCACCATGGTCACCCCGCTTCTCTGGGAGGCAGTTTGGTAAGAAAACCAAACTGGGGATCAGAGCCAGGCTCCCCAGCCATGGCCTGGAAGAAACTAAAGCAAGCAGGAAGATTTTAAAAGGCCCCTCAGAGCCCAGCACATCAGTTATTTAGGTGGAGGTTTTGTCAAGTCTCTTCTGTTGGTGTGAGGCCCTTCAGAGCCAACAAGCTGCAAGCAGCTGCCCTGCTTCCTCTCCTGCTTCTCCCCATGGGGCAGGTGGAGGGGAACAAATAAGAAGAAGGGAAACTCATGGCCTCACTGCAAGCTTGAGCTGCTCTGCTCAGTGTGCCCACCCCCACACACCTCTCCAACAGCAGCCAGCTGCCCCCAGAGGAGAAGTTGTGATCCTGGCACATTGCCTGGATCCATGCAGAAGGATGGGAACACTATCAAGGGCGACTATCAAGGCTTGAGAATATACCAAAGTTGAGTAAAGACTTGCCTGGGTGATGAAATGTTCGTGAAGCAGCACATTGATTAAGGAGGAAAGGTGCAAAAGGCAGCCCATCATAACTTCACCAGCTTGTGCTACCAAGCATCCCTTGAAATGCTAATTAAAACGAGCAGAGGGAGAGGAGCCTGCTAACAGGATCACAGCCTTGCTTGGATTGAGTCATAAGTGTGTAGTAGGCATTTGTGTTTTCCTCTACGTGTGTCTTCCGAGCCGAGCTGACTGAAAATGTTGCAGTTTTTTGAAATCCACAGAGTAGGATGCAAACACAGACTAGGTAGTGAGGCAAGGTCTAGGCATGAAGCTGAAAGAGAAAAAGCCATGACGGTCTTCCGCAAATAAATAAATAAATAAATAAGTAAATAGCTGCCCGAAATGAGTGTTAATTACCTTGCAATAAACCAACTTAACCACTTAGGGGCAGCGTTAACACAGAGTTAACATGCAAAACAAACCTGTAGTTTCTCACCTGGTTAATTTAATACACGCCGTGAATATTCATAGCGCATGAAACCCTGATACATCAACACACCAAACGATGCAGTCTGTCAAAACCGGGAACGCGTGGCAAGAGGAGGAACTCAGTGGCGCTCGCACGGCGCTGGCTTTGATCAGTTCCTGTTTCTAAACACATTCAGAGAGGAGGCAGGACTCTGCTGCTTTCCCTCCGTCGGGGTCACAGAGTGTGTTCTATACAGAGATTAAAACCAAAAAAAAAAAAAAAGAGATAGGAAAGAGCTTCACTTAAAATAAACATAAAGAATATCAAACAGGAAAAAGGTGTCTTTGAGAAATGCTGCTCTTGCATACAGGAGCTGAACACCCCATTTTATCTCCGTGGCCACATTCAGCATCACTTTGCTCTCAGACAATACGTTTCTTTCTCTACATTGCATGCAAAAATAGCCCCGGTTCCTTGGATTCCTCTGAAACATTTCCTTGCATAAAAAGGAGCCCAGACCTGTTTCAGGTCTGTTTACACTTCCAGATCAGAACATGTAAATAACAAAAAGGTGCCTTGTTTTTTAGCATGACTTGACTAACTTGAATTAGCTTCATCAGAAAAAACCCCATAGTAACATGGGTTTATTTATTTATTTATCTATCTATTTATTTATTTATCTATTTATTTTTAAATGGGGGTAGCAACTTGAATTCAGACTCAGGTAAATGTCATCTCACCTCAGTGTCCTTTTAACCTGAGGTATTAAAGGCACAACTTTTCCCCTCCTCTTCCTGCCCCTCCTCTCTCCTTTCCCCTTCCCTTCACACACGTTTACAAGCTCAGGCATGGCTTGTCGGTGTCCCAGCCTCACCTTCACAGCCACCAGGTGCTGGGGCTGGGCTCGCAGGGTGTGCCCGGTGCTCCTGGCAGCTGCCCCAGGCACTGAATGCCAGGTCCTTCACCACCAGGGCACTCGGCAGGGAGAGCAGCCCCGGATGAGGTGCAGGCACACAGGAATGTGTGCTCGCATTTCTGCTGAGCCAGCCAGAGTGCACGACAGGGAGCACACACCAGCTTTGTGCTCTGTGCCGGCTGAGGGAGGACAGGCGATACCTGATCTGGCATCGAGTGAGCTTGGTGTGGAGAGCAGATATTGAACATGGCATCAAGTTAAAGCAGGATGGGTAAACTATATCTGAGCTGGCAGAAGAAGCTGCTGGTACAAAGTTGGCCTGTCAGAACCATTAAAATAAATCCAAACCAGTGGAGTGAGTGCCACATGGCCAAAGTGCTTCAGCTGCTGAGTCAGGGTCCCAGAGAGAGATTCCCTGTGCTGTCAAACTCTGCACTCGGGAAAGGGATGGGAACTGTGTGCCCACCCTTGCTGGCATGGCTGTCTGAGGAAAAATGTTGGGGTGGGTGAGGAGGCAAAGGACCAAGGATGATCCTTCAACCCTGAAGGATGCAGCTACAGACCTTGGTCAGCAGTGGCCAGGTCCCAGCGGCTGTTTGACAGTGGATCCTGGTGTGGACAGTGGATCCTGGTGTGGACAGTGGATCCTGGTGTGGACAGTGGATCCAGGCTTCCCCTGATGCAGGAGGTGGTGCTGGGAGGCAGAGATGGAGGAGGAGAAAGATGTGCAGTACTGCTGCCAGCACTGCCTCCGCAGAGGAGGAGGGGATCAGGCTCCAAAGCCATCACCCTGCCAAAAACATCAAACTGACTGAAATAAAGTCCCGCAAGGAGAGGAAGCAAGCGAGCTGTCAGAAGTGAGAGAAACAACAAGCCCACTGTACAGGATCATCCACAGACCACCCTTCTCCACTGAAGTGATATTTCTCCTTTCACCTGTCTCAAGTGGATGAAAAAAGTCAATGTTTAGGCACTTGCTTCCTTTGCTTATACAATTTGAGTGTTGGCCCTGTCTTTTCTTCCAGGATGGCCAGCGCTGCCCTGGGAGATCCAGTCCCACAGCTCCTAGGAAATGGAAGGAGAATGACGGGCCTGAGTCGTCATGCATTATGCTGAATATTTACCCCTCATGCATGCTATTTTATTTTAAATCTAGCGTGTAATATGCTTTGCATCTAGCGTGTTGCTCTTGTGTGTTTTTCCCTTGCCCTGCCTGTCTCTTGCTGGCAGCTGCCATCATGAAACAAAAGGCAGCTGCCAGTTTGAGTGAACATCTCTCTTTCTCACTCACTCTTTTGCCTCTTGCTCTTGG
This sequence comes from Cisticola juncidis, assembly GCA_013400215.1. NCBI lineage: Eukaryota > Metazoa > Chordata > Aves > Passeriformes > Cisticolidae > Cisticola > Cisticola juncidis. Next base: position 633,245 of record VXBR01008347.1, on the reverse strand, counting down.
AGCTGATGCAAAACCACTTCACAGACTGGGTGGCAGGCGGTGATGCAAGGGGGGGTTTGCTGCCCTTGGGATGCTTGAGCATGCAGTGCCTCTGAGACTGGCTGCCAGAGCTCAAAGCCGTGTTCAAGCTCTTGAACCCGGCTCAGCAGTAGCCAAGAGACAAGCAGCTGTCGCTCTGCCAGCACACCAGCTCAGGCTATCTCTGTTGCAACAATTGCCCATTCCACAGGATTTGATTATGCTGCTTTTGGCAAAGGTGATGGTTTATTAAATACCACTTTGGTCTTCTGCTCCAAGATGTGTAATCAAACACAGGTTCTCTTGCTCCAAACCAGTGGTATTCCTACATCATCTGAAAAAAGCCTGAAAGAAGCAATGTTGAACTGAAACAGCACTTGGAAGAAGAAATTTTCCTGTGTCAAGTTTAAGTAACATGGGGAGAAAGCAGGAGGAGAAAGCCAGGACCCAGACACTCAGGCCAGCTGTGGGCCTTGGATGCTGCAGTCCTTTGGCCAGTGACTCTGTGCAGAGTAAAAAGCTGCTGTGTGTGAGAGTGCCTTCAAAACTCAACCAGGATCCTTATCCCTTGGCTCCTCTTATGACTCTATAACTCCTTGTTCTAGGAAACTCTGGAGACCGTCAGAGGGGCCAGTTCTGTTTTTTTCCAGAGCTGGAAAGTATGGAAGAGATGTTTTTGTTTTTCTTAGGAAGCCTTTCCCCTGAGCTATAATGAGAACATGCTTTGGGAAAACAAGTTGAACTCTTGACTGCTGTAAATAGCCATGGGCTGGGTCACATCTCTGGGAAGGGACTGTGTCCTGCTGGGAGAGGAGCAGGGATTAACTGAAGTTTGCTGAAGCTGTGGCCACTGGCATGTCCTCTGTATTTTATCTCTCTGGGCAGTGGTGAGGGGTCTGGTGAAGAGGGTGAGGCACAACAGGCAGGGAGGTTGTAAAAAATCAAGCAGGACTCCAAATGATAGCATAAAATGAAAAAGCCAAGTAAAGGCAAGCCTCGGTTCCAATCAGGAAAGTTAGGAAATGAGATCTGAAACGCCCTCCTGGGAGTCTGGTGTGTGCTGAAGAAGCATACTGAAATAAATTCTCATGCAAGCTGTATCACTCTGATTGTCAGAGAAACTGAGCCCTCGCTCCTTTCCTTTGTGACAATTTTCCTTCAGACTGCTCCTGGGGTTTTTGTTGCATGCCTTTTTCTTTTTTCTTTTTTTTTTT
>VXBR01008347.1:606212-631973 GCA_013400215.1 Cisticola juncidis | reverse complement strand
TTTTTTTTTTTTTTTTTTGTCCATAACAGATATGGGTATTTTCATGTCACTCATTGTAAGCTCTTTTGTGGAAATTATGGCAATATGGATTTGTTCATAGGGACAGTTTGGAAAGATCCTGGTTTGTCTGATTTGCCTGATATTTTTTTCCTAAAACACAGAGAAAAATCAGGAAAATGACAGGTCCAGAGTCCCTGAGAGCTGTCAGGGCAGGTGAGAAATCACAAGTGCAGGTGAGGAGGTTGTGATTTTTATAAATGAAGAGCAAGCTATAGTTCCCAAATGAAGATGACTTCCTCTAGATTAAGCAGGCTTGCAAATAAACTAAGAATAAAAGTTCATGTCCATGAGCAAAAGAGGGCATCTGGCACTGCTCTGTTTGCTGGCTAGCCTCACAGACAGGCAGGTGGGCACTGCAGGAAAACACTTCCACCTGAGCCATTGCAATCCCTCTCACCAGAGCTCCTGGATGAGTCTAGAGGTTTTCTCTGCATCCAAAACCACACAGAAAGTGGAGTTTATGGAAATATTTCCAGTTTTATTTATATGAGACACCTTCTAGGAAGTGGATTGTGAAGAAGCAGCAGCAGAAATGAACAGCTGGATGCCTTCAGGCTCCACTGTGGCCCCGTGATCTTGTGCTCTGATGTGCCACAGTTGTGCTGTGACACCTCATAGTCCCACTGCCAGGAACTCTGTGGCTCTGACAGGACACCGGGCAGTGGCTGTTCTAATCCGCTCACTGGTTGTAGCACAGGTGAAACATTGTCCTGCTCTGAAAACTGTGTATTTATTTTAACTCCTGCAACACTGCTGAGTTAACACAGCTGTGATAGAAAGTGGATGAGACAAATCCTTTTCCTTTGCCACCATCTGCATTGGCAAGCCAGGACTGACAGCTGGGCCAAATCCTGCTCCTGAATTTTGATCCTTTGCCATTGCTTTGGGTTCTTCTCTCTGCCAGCTAAGGAGCTTTTCCTGATTTCCCTTTAGGGAGCCCTGTTTAGCAGCAGTCCCAGGTTCTTGCTACATTTCCCTCCATGCTGCAGGGGCGGGATTCTGCTGGGGACTCCAGTTCCCCTGCCCTGGGCACAGCTTCCTTTTCCAGCTCAAACTACACTGCTGAACCTGTCTGCCCCTTTGCTTAAGTGATAATAATCCTTACAAAATGATTCTAAAACATCTTTATAAAAGACAGAAAAACATAACTCCTCTTTCTTTCCTCAAAAGTGCACCCACAATTTCTGTAAACCTGTTTTGGTCTATTTCATCTCCAGTCTATGTTGAACCAATCCTGCCCTGTTGATAGCTGGGGAGTTCCTTCATTCCCAAGGCAGCTGCAGGGAGCAGAGCTGTGTTCTGCTGTGGGTCTCTCTCTGGGATGTCTCAGCTCTTGCACTTCTGCCTCACCATCATTCTGGTTTCCCTTCCAACACCCTCTGTTCCAGGTGCTCTAGAAAAGGACCTCCCTGGCCCCTTCTTTCTTCTTGTCCCCTCTCTGCCTGCTACCCTGCTGCCTGTGCCTCCCTGGGGAATCCCTGGGGATTCACCCCTTTGTCCTCCCAGTGCACACTTTGTCCCCTTGGCCACATGGGCACCGGCAGAGAGCAGCCACAGCCCCTGAACAAGGCTGGTTCCATCTATGGCAACCATCTCAGGGCTGAGCTCAGCAATCAGGAAGATCTGAGAGATGATCTTGTAAAGGGTGGGAGGGTTGTGGCCATGGTGCATTGGGGTGGACACAGATCCTGGAAGAATTTACCATCCTCCTGCCTGGACCTCTGAACATCCTGGTGAGAGACACTGATGAAAAACAGAATCAAAGCTACCTGCCTCCTTCTCCTTCTGACACTCCTTGCTCAGGGAGGAGGTGGCTCATGTATGACTGACTGCCTCTGTGAAAGGGAAGAAGCTCACTCACTGCACTCAGATGGAGAGTCAGGAGTGACAATGAGGATGAATTGGACTTCTACCTCCTAAAACAATTCCACAGTCTTTCCCTCACCAGGGCATCAAGCGAGAAAATATATTTCTTCTTCTACAACCCTTTACTTGCCACTTCTTCTGCTGCAACTAAGGTGTACCTAGCAACATAGAAACAGCCTTTGCTGAAGCCCATCCTGGGGTTTGTTTTCCAGTGGTTATTTGCCAAGCAAGGGCATGAGGTTTCACTGCAGAGTCTCAGATCACCCTCCTGCCCCACTCATGTTCCTAGGCTGCTGGGGTGATGCAGGTCCTTTGGGACCTGCTCACTGCTATCCCCTGAGCCCTGGAGGGACCAGCAGATCATGCTGCTCACATCCTGAGATGCCCTTTGCCACCCAGACCCAAAGAACTACTTTCTAGGGACTCACCCTGGGGCTCAATATGAACTTTTGAGGTCAGATTCTCCCCACCAGCAAAATCACTCTCCTACCCTACCCTTTTGTGTTTTCAGCTTTTAACTAAAACAAGTTGGGGGCAGACCTTAAATTCACTTTTGATCTTAGGGAGAAAGATTGGAGATCATTACAAGTTATGAATACCCCAAACATTGGAGAAGATAACAGAAAATGCCAACTACCTCAATGTTGTAAGGGATCCAGACTGTCTGCATTCAAGTGGGACTGACAGCCAGCCGTGCCATCTGGGCAATCCCAAGCTCTCCCACCCACAGTAATGTCCCTTCCAGAGACTGGGGTGGATAATGGCCTGGGCTGTGCAGCTGGGTAAAGCCCAGGTACACAATGAGATGTAAAAACCTTGCTAGAAAGCAAACAAGAGCTGACACAGTGCAGGGCACTCGGGAGCCCTGAGTTATGGGGGTCTGGATCACACAGCTAGGGCAGGTTCTAAAAGATCCCAGCAGTGGGAACCTCTTTTGGGGGGGTCTTAGAGTTTATAGTGACAACAGGCTGCCACTCAGAATTCTCTGCAGTGGGCTGTGAGGACACAGAGCTGAAGCAGAGTAACCAAGAAAAACAGTAAAGAAACCAAGCCTCAGCCATCTGTAAATCTCATCAAACCATGGAAATCCCCTCTTTTTCTCCAATAAAAGGCTCTCTTGTGTTGGGAAGAGGAAGGCTGAGCTGTTGATCTCAGTGTTGAGGCATACCTTTTAAGATTCCTTATAACATCCCATTTCTCATCTCTACCCCCAACCTGAGACCTGCCTGCCTCCTGGAAATGCATGGGCAAGGTTGAATTTTGAGAGCTCTCTTGTGGCTCTCAATTGCATGTGGTTCCTCAAAAAGAGAGCAGGAAGTGGGGGGATGTTGGGGGCTAGAATGCAAACAGTCTGTGTGTGCTGGGTGGTCACAGCTTGCTCTCCCTGAGCTGAGCTCCTGCTCTGGCCAGGTCAAGAGCCCTGCCTGGCACAGCCTGACCTCTCCGTGATTTCAGCCTCGATACTCAACATCTGGCCTGTGGATTTTTCTTTAAGGAGATGAGAGGAGTGAGGAGGGAAATAAACCCTCACAAAGCCTCCTATAAAAAGCCAGATTTCCCAAGCCGAAGCCAATAAAAAGCTTCCCAGCTGTTCCCGCTCCTCCGAGCCAGCTCGGGCTCTGCAGGCAGCAGAACCCTCCCGGCCAGCCGGGGAGGAGCGGGGTGCCGGTGGCCGGGGACGGGGCAGGGACCCGGGGCCAGGGCCCCCCCGGATGTCCCGTAAAGCTGCTGGGGCCCGGGGAAGCGAGAGGTGCCTGAGAGAGGGCTGACTCAGCGGGAGACAGCGGTTTGTGTAACCTCCAGCAATCCATTATTACAAAGGGGCTTTCAGGAACTCCTCCGTGCCAGGCGCAGCGAGGGTTATTGATTGAGGAGACAGTGCAAATGCACAGAGAGGCTCCATCCATTAGGGCCGCTGCTCTCCACCAATTAGAAAAAAATCATTACTCAGCAGCCATCAATGGGCTCTGCGCAGCGCTGGAGTGCGTGCATTCAATCTGTCTTCTCCCACCTCCCTGAAAACTTAATGACAACTATTAGAGCTCCGCTGAATGCCCGGTGTGTACAGAAGCAAAGATTCATTTGGTAATCTTAGTAATTATGATGCCATAGGAGGACACATGCTAAATTAAACCGAGGGTGTGAGGGGGAGTCGAGGGGGGAAAAGCCTGAATTCCTGTGTTGTGAAAGCCCTCGTCTTGCTCAGCCTCCCATCCCTTCCCACCCACCTGCTGCCTCCCCTCCCCTTCTCCCACAGCCTCTCAGTGGGCTTCCCGGGCTCACTTCTCTGGGGTTTTTTTTCGCCTCCTCCTCAAAAGGGGAACATCATTTTGTGAAAGTGAATTGAAGTGGGGCGGCTTGGGAAATGTTTGAGGCCTCCGGATGAGGCACAAGCCTGGCAACACTGTTTGACAGCACTGCCCTGAGCGATGGAGGAGGCAAATTCCCATTTACAAAAGCCCGTTGGAACCGTTCTGGAGCCCTGCTGGCGTAACACAGGCAGGGTGCAATTTATTTACTCTGCCACAGGCCTCTCCTATCCCCAGCCCCACCACCCAGCCTTTTCATTTACACCCATCAGGCCTGAGCTGAGCGAGACCCTCGTCTCCCCCCTTGCCAATGCGTGTCACTCCGAGTTATGGGGAAAGCAGAGTCCCAGGAGGGAATTTTTGGAAGAGCTCAAGGATGGATGTGACGTGTCATTGAAGCTGAAAGGAGCAGTTACTTACAAGCTGTGGAGCTTTTCACAGGCCCTCTCTTCTCCAATCCAGGAAGAGGTAAGTCATCATTATCTGACGGTGCTCATCAGCAGCCAGAGCCTGGCCACGCCGGCGCTCAGCACCTCTCCTCCCTGCAGAGAACATCTACCACACCAGCCCTGCAGCTGGCAGATTGCATCAGGATAAGGGACAGCTCAAAGAACAACTTTCCTGTTTCCTTCTCAGTACCCTCTACAGGAGCTGATCCTGCCAGCCTGCACAGAACCAGCCAGTCCCATGGGGAAGATGACCAGTGAAGGAGAAGATTGGCTCCCAGTGCCTGCTTCAGTTCAAGCTTGCAGGCTGATCTTGTAGGGTGTGGAGAAGCTGGGTCACCACATCTCTGTAGCCACCCTAGGCTTGTCTGGGCTCAAGACATTAGCCCTGAGCCTCACAGCAACAAGAAGTCTTGATAGCAATAAAGAGTGCTTAATTTTCAGCTGGGCTTAAAACCACGACAACAGCACAAGGCTTCTTTGAACTCTGCTTGAACTCCTTGATCTTCTTCACATGGACTCATTACAGGAAGAATGCAGAAGTTCCTATGACACCCAGCAGATGGAAAAATATGTCAAAGGCAAAATGGCACAGACAATCATTGGAAAATGGGAAAAAAAGGAAGTAAATCCCAAAGACTCTACTCAATTTTTATTTTGGCTTTACTCAGGGGAGGTATTTTTAAGTTCTGCAGGATTTATTAAGTACAGAGTGAAGGCCTCAGACTTCAGCAGGTTGTTAAGGAAAATGTAACCTCCAAACTTTCTCAGAAATAAAAATAGAAGGTATTAAAGTATTCAGTGGAGAGAATAATCTTTCTCATCTGAAAGTATGAGAAGGGCACTAAGAAAGAGGTTACTCCTCTGCCATGCTACACAATTTAGGACAGGCACCGGGAACCCTTTTGCTGCTGAAGGCCAAACAGACCTTCAAAAACCTTGGATAAGTTATGTATCAACACCCTCCTTGATGTTATCCAGAAACAATGGTGGAAAACCACAAGTGGCTACAAACTACCTGTAAAATGATATTGCAGCCTGTGTCTGCCCCTTGCAGACCCTCTCACAGAGGGCTGTGCATCACATGGCAGGAGGCACCCTTGTAAAGACAGCAGACGTGACTCTGCCCTGATGAACCTCTTACATCTGCAGCTAAGTGGCTTTTAATGTTAAAGTTTATTAAATAAAGAAGGAATTCTCAGCCAAGCAAAAGGGCATGTCTTGGTAAAATGCAGTGACAAGATCAGCATGTGCAAGGCACCAGGAGGAAGAGAAGATGGACTTCATTACAAAACCCTCCAATGCCTTCTCACATTCCTTCCCCCGATTCTCTGCCAAAAGGCACAGCCCATCTCCCTTCCTGCTCTCTGGGGAGAGCCCCTGCGGCAGGGACGCTGCGAAAAGAGAGACCACAGCAACCAGATCAAAAGACAGGTGTCTCCACGATTTCTATCCAGCCATCCCTGACCTTGAGGCATCCCGAGTGACTGGGAGCCAGGAAGGGCAATGTGTGAGAGTCCATCTGATCTCCTGCTCACGGGGAAGGTGCTGGCAGCCACCACGCGGGCTGTGGATCCGGCCATCTGCCACAGACAGGGAGGAGCTGAGTGCAGGCCCAGCTGGCAAACAGGCTGGTGCCTGGCTGGCCCCTCAAAGAGTGAGGAATGTCCTCAGGTTCAGCACAGATGGCCCCAAGGAATTGCTCAGACGTGGAGCATTTTCTGCCTCTGGGACACAATGGAGACAAAGGCCACAGGTGAGCCAGGTGAGATGTTTTGCTGCTCACGTCAAATGTTAGGTTAGAGGTCTAAGCACCACCTTGGCCCTTCTCCCTATTACCAAAAGCCATGGAATTGATTTCCCTGCTTAACCAGGGGCAGGCTGAGCTGAGCTCTCTGGTGTGCACAACTTTACTTATCCAAAAAGTCTCAATCACAGCCCTTCAGTGTTCCTCGTGAGGACCTCAACAAAGGGGAAAGAGCAGGTACTAAATAAATAGCATTGGACATTTACTAAAAACTGCAGGTTCTGGAGGATGGAGTAGGATTTATCAGACCCTTTGACCAGGGGACACTTGCTATGTTTCTGTGACCGGTCCTCAGGGAATGGTGTAGAGGATGACTGTCTAGAAATACATTTGCTGAGATATTTGCTTAAACTACAGAGTCACTTGAGCACCATCATCAGAAGGAAAGCCATGAGCTCCTTTGCCAAGAAACTATTGATAACAGCTTTGAAGAGAAATCTTAAAGCTCTAGGCCCATTTGCTGAGCCTCTTCTCCACATTAAGAGTGATTATAGTATTTAAGGAGTAAGGACCGTAAGATTTAGGGTCATAGTTTAAAAAACTCCAATTCAATAATGACACAAAGTCAAAGAGGGAGAAGAGGCAACCTATATTACAACAAATACTCAAAATATGGCAAATTCAGAAAATTTCCACGATTAAGACTACTTTTGTCTTGACTATCTAAACAAACAAACAAACAAAAACCCGACTCCACCATGCATCAGCAGAGAGAAAACACTGCTAAGATGTTCCTCAGTGTGTGCCTGGGGATAGCAGACAATTTAATCTCCAAGGTTTTAATTCATACTAAATGACAGATGCATGTCCTGAATGTCTTCTAATGAGATGACAATTGCCCAGATTCTCTTCCTTTAATACCATGGCTGTTCAAAGAAGCTGGAAAAAGAAATCTGCCCAGGGGCTACCTGCAAATACAAGTCAGTGTTTTCAAACTGTACAGTGTCCTTTGTTGTTTTGCAGGATGCTCCGGATGATTCATTTTTGGTGTATTTATTTATATTTAGAATAAAGTCCTCTTGGTGGTCCTATTAAGATAGGACCTTATCTTATCCCATTTGGAAATACTTCAGTTGGTGGCTCTTGTGGCTTCTTTTCAAGAGTTCTCTTGGCTTTCATTTTAGACTAAAAATATTTATGGATTCTTAGATATTTATTGGTGATTAAACTGCTCCTTTTGGATCCCTGAAACGTTTTAATTAGAGACAATATTTCTACTATGGGAGACCAGACTGGAGCCTTGTTTTGGTGGGATGATTGCTTAGGTGTCTTCCCCTCAACCCTTTCAGTATTTACTAGCTCTCTCTTAGCTGCAATATCTTTGCCTTTCTCCTAGAAAAGCATGTCCTCTTTTCTATAATTTCCCTTTGCCACCTACAGATCGTTTTCCAATCTGTCAGCCATTTACAACTCCCTCTCATCTCATGCTTTCTCTCATCCCACTCCACTGTGCTTTTGTCAGTCATTCCTTGTCTTTCCTAGCTCTTCTTCTGTTTCTGTATCTTCTGCTTCCCTCCTTCGCTGTCATGGCATCCCTCCTGTAACAGATGTCCCTCTGCCTCCTCCTTTACCCTCTGCACTGTGGCTGTCCCAGAACTACCTGACTTGCTACTCTGTGTAGGTCTTCTTGTCTTCTTATCTTCTCTTGGCCCTCGTCAGAAATGTCCTAAATGTCTGTTGTTCCTTTGGATCAAAGGCAAAGCCACCCCAGCATCCCTCAATCCTCTCCTTGTGTGAGCTGTTTGTGAGAGAGCTGCAGGCTCAGGGGGAGGATGCAGCCTCATCCCTCCTCAGCACAAGGAAGGACCTTCCTGGCCTTGGACTTTAAGGAGAAGAGGAGGAATGAAAGACAAGCTGGGTCTTTTCAGGCTTGTCACCTCTGCCTAGTTGCTGTTCCTCACATCCACCAGCCTGCCCTGCAGATACCAGCTATCCTTTACCTCAGATTATTCGGATGATCGGCATAAACCAGTTGCTCTCACCCCTATTTACCTTGGGGAGATTGTTGCTTCTCTGTCAGGCCTGAAGGAGTGCTTGCATTCCCTAAAGCTGGCTTGTTTTCCTCTGATATACTGTTTTGTTTAATTAAAGGTGCTACCTGTGCCTACATCTCTTTGATGCTTTTTGGCAAAGACACACTGAGGTACAATTTCCCTGGCTTCCTCCCTGAGATACGTTTGTTTTGTCTCCTCTCTACCACTCAAAGAATCTTCTCAGACAGGACAGGCTTCAAGACATCTTTCTTGATGAGAAGCAAGATCCCTGTTCTGTCTGTCCTGCCGGTGGAATTCCTGTCAGTGGAAGGGCCCTACCACACTGTCATGAACAGTAACAGGTCCCACATCAGCTGTCCAGAAAATCAGGCAGAGTCTCCTTCCAGCTGAGGTATGAGGATTACCTGCTGCCAGAGTAGGAGAATACTTCCAAGGTAGCTGACTGGAAAATATTACTACCAAACTCATCCCAGTTCTCCCTCAGGGTTTGAAGTTGTGGATTGTCAGTGCAATTAGACCATGACAGGGTTGCAATCTGAAAATTGTGCCCTACTCAATGCTACCAAAATTACTGAGTGCTGAGGCCACAAAGTTCACAAGACTCATTTTGTGTTCTGCTTTGTGCCTTTCCTCTGCTGACTCTGCCTCTGTCTCCAGCAACAGGGAATCCTTTTCTGCATGGATACTGGCCTCTGCTGCTCCTCTTTATCCCCACAAAACTGGAGGTGGGCAGAGCCCACGGGCAGGCAGGAGACCAAGAGGAGAGTGGGTGAAGAAGAGGATTACCCCGAGGAAGGGAGTTGCCAGAGTCTGAGGGTTGGGGTGTGAGGGAAAGGACAGGCTGCACCCAGCCTCCAGTGCCACGTGCTCCACAGGTTCTGCCAGGTGATGCAGTCTCTCAGGAAGGGTTTCACTGCCCCTGTAAACTGAACGAACTAAGCAGTACAAACTAGAGAGGGATAAAAGATGAGACTTGCCTTCACCTGGACCTTCCCAGCTTAAACCTTTGTCCCAGAGGCTCAGCAAAAGCATAATACTTGATGATGCTGTGGCCCTTCTCTTGGTATCGGTGTCATGAAAGATTCAAATGGCATTGTCCACCTACAAAGCTTTTGCAGAATGAATCAGTTTTCCTATGTGCCTGACTTGACACACATTCCCTGACCACTTGGAGGTCACAAATTTAATTAAACCTCAGTGAATAGTAGCAGACCTCACAGAAATAAAGGCCTTAATCCAATCAAGCCACATTTGTACTCCCTGTACAGCATCAAGCACGACCAAAGCAGAAGGGACAGACCGTGGCGAGCTAGAAGGGCCCCAAGAAGTTCCTCTGTACAGCACCATTTGTGGATGATAATGTGATTGTGACACTTGCAGACAATACCAGCAATTCCTCAAACGGGAGGTCCAACGCTTGGTATTATCATGCTCAGCTAGTGCCAGAAACATGGGAAAGATCAGAGCTAGTTCTGGGAGTAAAATGCCTATGGCTCACAGGAGAGCTATCATTTGTCAAGTGGAGATCAACTTTAACAGCAGCTGGTACAAATCTCTCACCAAAGGCACAGCCTTTTTTTTATCGGTCACTTTTGGGGGAAACTCATCCACTGTTTTCTGTTAAAAATAAAATAAAATAGGGAAGAGCAGAAGCAGCTTGTTGTCCTAGGAAGGGATTTTAATCTGCCTGTGCAATAGTAATTAATTTTGCATAATGTCTCATGCTGCATTCCACCCTGGAGGAGGCAATGCTTGATGTGTGGGCCAGGTGATTCACTGGTGATCACAGGAGCCAGCTGTAATTTTTTTTCTGGAGCTGACAGAAAAGTCTACTGAAATTTTGAGAGGAGGAAAATGTGACAATGTCATCATAAGTTGCTCATCTTCAACATATGCATCAGTCAAGATTTGCAGAGTGTTGAAATTTTAGCAAGGAATGGACAATTCCTTTGCTAAAGAATTCTCAGAATTCACACCAAGTATAAAATTCCTACTATCTCACATAGTAAATCTCACTAATCAGATTAAGGGAGATGCAGTCTGTAAGTAGAATTGTAGGGGCTTTGAGGCATTTTCTGGGTGTTGCTAACTGTCAAAATATAAGTAAATTGTGCCTTAACAGTATACAGGCAAAACCTAAACTATAACAGGAGCGAGATAGGTGTGCAGAGTCAGGAGCTGGTTCCTGATGGCAGGTCCTGGTTAGGAGAAAAGGCATCTGAAACAGGTAGCAAGGCAGTGTTAAAGGATCTCATTGCTGGACACCTCAAGGGAAGGTAGGAACTAAGAGCTGTGTGCTTCACAGAAGCTTCATCCATCCTACTCAGAAACCAGACTAGAAAATGGAATGGGAGTTGTTCCTACTCCTTGTTACTCAGACTGCAGTAGTAGATAGAGAGCATGCTGCTATTGCTATTTAATGCTCTACAGAGAATAAAATATAGTGCTTGTCACAAAATGTTTGTAGTGAAAGGGAATAATGACACTGGAGGGAAAGCACAACTTTTGCTTAATTTTTTTTTTGTAGGCAGAGCTGGAGTTTTGCTGCACCTATCCTTGTGCTGGTAGAGGAGTGGGGAACGTATGAAAATTGATTTCATTGGAATCACTCAGCTCAAAAGATGGGGCTTAAAAAAGGCGAGAGTGAACGAGAGAGAAAAAGTCTGATGAAAACTGTGATGTTTTACAAACCATTTCACCTACCTGATGAGCAGCCTAGGATCAGCTGCAATGTGCATGGGACATGCCCTGGCCATTCTTCCACAGGAATCTGCTCAGGAGAAGTCTCCTGCCACAGGCCAGACCGAACAGACTGCAGTCACACTCTGCTCTTGGAGCTGCTCTGGGCTCCCTGCATATGCTGGAGTTCAATAGGCTTTGCCCCTGTGCTCATTCTGCTGATTAAAAGTAATCTTTTTTTTGAAAGCCACCAGCATGTGAGCCACAAGGATTCGTTCATTATTGCTCAGCCGTGCTGTGAGATGCTGTCTAGAAGTAATTAATCGGGCAATGCTTTGGAAATGTGGAGGAAAAATATTTTCAGGGCAAAAAATTAGTGCAGGAAGAGGGGGAGAGGCTTGCATTTTCCCTTTGAAGTGAGGATCTTTTGCTGAGAGGGAGGGAGGCCAGCCAGAGAAACAAACCCGCTTATAACTTTACAGTGTTATTCTCCACAGCTGGATGTATAAACTTCAGCCTGGATTTTTTTTTTTTTTTTTGCCTCGTTTCAAAAATACCCCTAGGAGCTGGACTTTGTTAATGAAAATTTGTTGTGGGAAAATTTGTTTTTCAAGAGAGGGAACCCTGCCCCTGTTGCAAACCCTCCCCTCTAGGCCAGTGCATGCAGCCCTGGGAGGTCCACGCCACCGGACCATGTGTGGCTCTCGGTGTCGTTTGCAGAACATCTGCTGCTTTCTAGCCAAACCTCAAATAATCCTGCAACTTTAACAGGAAACACAAGTTCATGCAAGGAAAAAAGGGTGGGGACCCAGCAGCTGTCAGGCAGGCCTATTTATATCCAGAGTGCCAGTGCTGAGTGACATTGATAATTCCCTAGTGAGGTCTCTTGCCCAGCACAGCATCAGCTGCTCTGTTCTCTCTGACCATGGGATTAAGTGGCACCAAATCTGAATTAACTTTTTACAAAAATGCCTTTGAAAGCACAAAGTCTTCTGCCTTCTGCCCTGATGAGCCTGGGGAGTCTGGGTTCCATCAACTTTGCCTGAGAAGGTGGCTCTTAGCAGGTTGTTTTGCAGTCACCCATTTTCAGAGGGGTCCTGTGGATTGGGGATCCACCAGCACGAGGAAGCTGGCAGCACTCTAAAATGAAGTGATTCTTCATCCCAACAGGATGAAGAATGAACTGGGGACTCAGGTGCAAAATGGGGGAGCCCATGGAGAAGGGAGGGATATACCAGGAACTATCAAGGGAGCTAAAGGAAAAGGGGGCAATTCTTTCCAGAGGCAGAGATTGTGTGTCAGTGTATGTGCAAAGTCTCCAGGCAAATCAGGCACCGTGGATTCAAGTGTAGAGACACTGGCATGGAGTACTTTGCATGCCTCTAGTAGGTTTTAAACTTGGATCACATTAAGAAATTGACTTTGTTTTGCAACAGGGAATTTTGCAAATCCAAAAAAGAAAATTGAGTGTCCCTCTTCAAAGACCACCATCTCCTTTGAGTTCTTGTCACACTCACCTGTCAGAGATGGCATATCCAGAGGAGAAAGAGCTGTAGAAATTGCTGGGAGAAAGAATTATGCTAATATAAACAATAATTAGCAAAAATAAAATACTGCCACTCCCAGTGTCCACCCACTCGAGAGCCACCCAGGCTCTGACACTGTTTCAAGCAAGCAGCCTTGTCATCTGTGGCCTGAAAGAGGCATAAAAGTGGTCCCTCTGCTCCCCAGTGACAGGGGCCAAGCCACCGTGTCCCACCATCAGCTCCTTGTGACGCCAGGCTCCCTGCAGGCACTGTGATGGTAACGGGTTTGGCATGCTAGGAAAACAGGCAGCACTTTGGGATTTTGGGGTTCGTGGGTGATCTGGAGCTCTTTTGAAAAAGGGGTGATTTGGCATTGAAGTAGAAAGAGGAGTTTATACAGGAGTGGTGTTTATTCTCCGTGGCTTTAAACGAGCATTGGGTTCTGGCCAATAAGGCCCGGCTGGGGCTGCGAGTTCAGCTTTGTTTCCAGCCTGCCCGTTCTGCGGGTTGCGTTTAATTGCGCCGCCGCACGATGTTTCCGTGCTATTTTAAGGAAGCGTGTGTGCTCATCAACATTATCAGGGAAATGCAGATTCCCAGAAGTGCCCCTGGCCGCGAAGGAGCGGGCAAACCTCCTCAAACACCCCGAGAGGACCGGCTGGTCGGCCTCCCCCTCCCTCCAGCTCCCGGCCCTGCCCTCCTTGTGCCCCCCATCAATAATCCGCCTGCTTTCGCCAGCGGTGACGCTGATCGGACGGGGCAGCTCAGTGAACAGGCAGGGACGCGATCCCAAGGTCACCCGGGGATCCCCAGCCACGGGCCAGCCCAGGGGCAGAGGGCTGGGAATCAGCCCCACCGCCGCCCGGGGAGGGAGAAGAATAGGGTAAAGAGAGGGCAGAAAGAGAGAGAGAGCACAAAAGAGCTCGAGGCGCTTAAATAGCGCTTGGGATGGTTGTTGTGATGGGGCCTGGGCCCTTTTGGATGCTGTTGCTGACACTTTTAAGCGAGCTGACAGCCCCGGTTCTAGAGGATTATGTTCAGTAGCGACTTGCTGTCCCTGCCAGTAGGCACAAACAAATAGCTTATTACATCGGGGCCAATGTTATCGAAATGGCTTTAAAAAAGCAGTCAGCTTTAGTCTCCTCTGCTCATTAGAAACTGCGGTTAATCACTTGCTGTGAAAAGGCTCACCACCAACTTGCTTACTCCTCCAGCCCTTCTTTTCTGCCCTTCTCACAAGTAAATCCCTTATTCAGCTGGTCCGTCCCCCTGCCATCAAATAATTCCGTATGCCTGCCACCCACTCTGCCTGGATTAACCTCAGGTGGTCGCTACATTGCACGGTTCTTGAAAAGTGCTGCCTCTGAGCAATCTCTCTTTGCTTTTATTCCTAAGCCTGGGTTTTAAAATCCCTCAGTGTATCTTGAACCCGCAAGGCTCTTTCCCCCCAGGCTCTGCTAGCAGTTTAATCGCCTCTTGTTTCTCTTAAGTCCCTGCCTTACCAAGCTGGATGTGTGAAGAACGCCGATGGGGAGGCAATGACTTCTGGCTCCCCAGCTCTGCCAGGCACCTTCTCCACTGACTGCTGGCTGGACAGCAAGGGCTGATTTCTCAAAATCCTTGGTCCCTTGGGTGTGCTTGTGCCACCTACCTGAGCTTCTATGCCACTGGAGCCCAGATGTGCCTTGCACCTGCTGCTGGCCACCCCACAGCCAGTCTTGTCCTGATGTGGTAATGGAAGTCTCTCTGGGTAGGAAAGTAGATCTTTCTTTCCAATGTCTGATTTAGGCAGCTGCTGTGGCCACAGCTCCCAGTGTGGAAATCTTTTGGGGGCTTCCAAACACTTTGTGCTTTTGTTGTCTGGTGCTTGGTGTCTCCTCCTGCTCTGCTGGAGGAGGCAATGGCTTTGAGTTTGGCTGTGAGGAAGGCAGGAGAGCCCAACGTGTACTGTGACTGGAAAAGCAGCCTAGGATTTTAAATGAAGGCAGAGGCAAAGACACTGTCTTGTATGTTAGTGTTGCCTGATGTCAAGTACCCGGCTTCCAATGCGGGGACATTCTGATCACCTCTCTGCTCCATCTGGTTTGTTTACTGAAAGCACTAAGACAACAGCTAGAAAATGAAGAAAGTAGTGCTCTGGCCCCAGTGTGCTGCTATTGTAACCACAGTGGTTCTAAGCTCTGCCCAAACCAGAAAGACTTTCCTTTTGCAAGGTGCTGTAGGCAAATTTACAAGGAATCACTGCCCCTCAACAGTGTTTGGTGAAAGGGGCAGGGTGGGCTTTCACACCTCACAGGGTATCCATGATGCAGTGAAGCCTCTGACTGGATTTCCAGGAAACTTCAGGGTCTCACTCTCACTGATTACAGGAAAGAAAACTAGATCAGAGGGAAACATTAGAAATGCCTTTAAACAGAGAAATCAGTGAAACTCCCACATGTACTGTAGAGGCAATAATGTTTTGGGGAGTGTGGGAATTCTGTTTTGTACTGCGAAGTCTCAGCTATTGGGACGTGATTTTTATCTGTGTCACTGTGAGCCTGCCAGACCTCCTGTGTGGAATGGAACTGCCTGCAAAGGCTTGGCTGCAAATGGAAGTGTGACTTTCACTGAATCCCAGTGACAATGAGGTGAGGAAGATGGTCCATTTCCCTTCCAGGCATCTCTGGCTCGGTTATGGTGTGTGCTGCTGCCTACCTACAAGATGATGAGCAGAGCTGCCAGCAAGTGAACCTGTTCTGTTCACAACTGGTGCCTCTTCACAATTGGTGCCTCTGGTTTGTGATGGTTTCCTGAATTTGTAGAGCTTCTCTAATGTCCTCTGCTGAAGCTTTTGATCCCACACAGGGAAATTCAGCCTTTGGCTCAGCTCCCTTTCAGGCAAACCTGTGGCACTTGTGACAAGCCCCAAGGAGAGAGGAGTGCTGGTGGCACCATCCATGTGCCACCATTCTGACAGGTCCCCAAGAATTCAGTGCCACTTGGAGCAGCTGAGAGAGCCACCCACCCTGTGCCTGCCTGGGCTGTGTTGCTGCAGCTGGGCCATAAGGGCAGCCCTGGGGCTTTGGGGACAGGGACTGATTTCCTGCCCTGCCTTCTGGCTGCTTTCCAAGGCATCACTTGGTGGTCATGGCTGACATGGTGGCACTTGGAGGTCCTGCTGCAGGTTGTACAGAGGTGGCTGAGCAGCAGCCTTGAGCTGGCACATGAGGAGATCCCCTGGCATGAGGAGCAGGGGCAGCACAGGGTGGCTGGAGTGGCTGTGGGGCACTACCTCTGCCAAGCACTGCTCTATGGCTTGGCTGATGTGTGAGCAGGCACAGGGCACGGAGGGAGCAGCCAAGTGAGACCTCAGCACAGGCTTTCCCTGGTGCTCAACAGGCTTATCCTGCACGGCAGCATTTTTAAAGCCATTTCAGTCTTTCATTAAGTGCATTGCAGTGCAGCTGCTCTTGGAGTTTCAGAGGGTGTGCAAAGCTCTGCTCTGACTCCTAGAGTCAGACAAAAAGTACAAATCACCTTTTCCACAACTGTGTGGAGATTTTCCCTCAGTGAATTCACACGAACTAAATCACAACACCTCACTTGGGATATTCCTTATACCTTAGACCAGAGGCTCTCCTGCAGTCTCACTGAAGCCACTGGGACAGCAGCACAGCCACTGTGGGGTTTGCTGCTGTCACACACGTTTTGGCTGAGGGAGGAGGAAGGCTCACACGGGACACGGAGGCCCCTTTGCTTGGCAGCCTGCGTGCGGCTCCGGGCCAGGCGTGCAAGGAAGGACAGGCAGCTTTAAGACCTTCCTCTGCCGCTGAGGCAGCTGGGGCTGGCCTGATGCCCAAGTATAAACTAAAGCAGCTTCACAACTGGTTTAATTTATGTCCAATTGCCAGTAGCCCCGGGGCATTTCTGTCAGCCGAGGCTCAACCAGCTGTAGCAGCATTCTGGTTTCTGCTTCCCCTCTCGGTGCTCGCTGCTTTTGCCAGTGGCTGAGCAGGATCAGGGTGCAAGTGGCCCCAGTGTGGGTTCTTCTCAGCAGACCATCTTCAGGACAAGTGTGCTGTTCACCCTGCTATCTTCTGGCCAGGTTACAGCCTGTGTTTCCACCTTGCTGTATGGAAAGCACTTCTTTCTCATATTTGTGATGGTGCTTCATGGTCTGTATCCATACATATGACGTGAGCAGCGAACTCCTCTGCAAACCGCCCACAAATCACCCTGGAGTCAAAAAGCCCAATCACAAAGACTACAAAGAAATATGAAAAGACCGTCTGGAACTCAGAAATAGATGATGTACAGTAATTTTCCCCATCTCTCTGCTTTTGCTGGAATTAATCAACAATCTCTGCCTGCAATTGCTGGGAGTAATTTATTTCAAGAAATGCAAAGAAGGAGCATTTAGGATAAATATTTAAATTTCCTCTTCCAGCCCATCCTATTCTCAATCATTGTTTGTGTTCAATTCAGTCAGCTATGCATAAGCTGATGCTCGTTCTCTGTGCTCTGGATATTTGCATATTTTTTTCTCTGCTGAATCTCTGATCCCTATTTCTTTCTCAAGTGGGAAAGGAATATGTGAGGAAAATTCCCTCGGGGACTGAATTCTGGGTGAGAATACATAGGGTCACCTAGGACATGAAGAAACTCTTACAGACAGGTTTGGTGCTCCCAAATGCTTCTGTCTACCTAGGCCTTTTTGATTTACTCCCCCTCTGCTTGGGATGGTGAAAGTAGTGGTACTGAGGGCAAGGGAACAGTGTGAGCAAAAATACAAAAAAGCTTGATTCCGGAAGGTGTACATATGTCAAGTTGTATGGAGAACATAAAAAATTAGATTGGAATTTGATGTAAAAAAATATGCAAAGGCTTTAGTGTTGTGGGAACTATTTAAAAATATTCTGCAGGTTTTTTTTTACAGGAAAATTACATAAATTGAGCTGTGGGAATAATCAAACAAGAAAATATAAACCTCAAAAGCAGAACTTCATATTTTTCAAACTTAGAAGGCCAAAAAGATGAAGAGATGCGAATAAAGGATTAATTCTGATCTCTGATTGTTCATGCATGCATTGATCATGGGTTTCCCCCAGCTTCCTGTAGCCAAATGTCTCTAAACACAGTCTGGACAGGTCCTGGCTGAACCCCTGCCTAACCTGTGCTGCCCCACCAGGGCTGCGCTTCCCACTTTGGTGAGCTCTAATTAGCTCCTCCTGCCAGCAGAGGTTTGAACTGGAGCGGGCTGAGGGAGAGTCATATATAAACTTTAAAGGCAGCTCATCCACCACGTGCAATTTGTGTTTTACACCTCATGAATTTTAACGGCTGAAGTTATAACTTCACTGTAACCCCCTGTGTGCCGGCGCCTCTGCCTCGGCGCTCTGGGGATGGAGGCTGTGTCACAACTGCAGCTTGCCTGGCTCAGAGAGGCCTTCCCTGCATCCCTGCCCTCCCTCAGCCAGCAGGGCCAGGCTGAAGGTGCAGCTTTCACTGCCTTTCCCCCAGCTCCAGTGCTGCAGCAGCCAACTGCAATTCCTTTTCTTGTCCTAAAAGAGCTCAAGAGCTTGTTCAAGCCCTTCCTTTCACGCGGAGTATTAGAGTAGCAAATGCCCTCCAGATACCACTACGTGGCTGCTTAAAAACAGAATAACAAACATAAAAACACAGATGACTGCAGATGGAGTTCAAAATCTCTGCACTGCTGGCAGGTTTTGCAGAAAGCCGTGGCTGAACGGGTACACACTTGATCTTCTGTGACTGTCGTTTGCACTGTCGTTAAAAGTCGATGTTGTGACTCTATAACAACACCTCAAAACACTTGGTGGAATCAGAAAGAAGTTAATTTTTTACAACATGAAAACTGCACATGCAGGTGAGAGCTGGGACCTCTGCTCCCCAGTGGTGTTTCATTACAGCACTGAAACTATTAAACCAATTTCCTAGCGCTCGGGTGTGAGGTGCTTGTTGGATTTCCCTAGCTGAACAGACCAGCTCAGAAGCCTGCAATTCATTAAGCAAGTTATCAGGCAACAGCCTCCCCTGCTCTCTCTTTGGCGTGCCTGCAATCCCTAACTCACAGCTTGGATTTTTTCCAGTTTGGTATAGCAGGAGGGAGAGATTCTAAGTCTTTTATTTGGGGCCACGATGCCCCAGCAGGTCAATTAGTTGAGTGAGAGTCTCTCTGAGAGTGGGGGCTGGCAGTGCTGCCCTCAGCACTGCAGATTCAGCCTCACCAAGCCCTCTGCAGCCACTGGGGATGGCTGTAAATGAATCAAGCCAGGTAGCAAAGTGGCTGAGGCTGCCAGGGCTCTGCTGGGACCGTGTCCTGTGTTCCATGGCAGGGTTATCAGCTGAGCTGGCAGCTGGCAGCAGTGGGAGCTGGCTGAGAGTGAGCTTAGCTGTCTGGAGGGCACGGTGCAGATGTACCCTGTGGTCAGCCAGCCTGATGTGTGCTGTCAGACCTAAGTGAGCTGTCAGCCCTTAGCCAACACACACGAGCTAACATCCTAA
The DNA here is from genome assembly GCA_013400215.1 of Cisticola juncidis. Lineage (NCBI taxonomy): Eukaryota > Metazoa > Chordata > Aves > Passeriformes > Cisticolidae > Cisticola > Cisticola juncidis. The sequence goes on along the minus strand of VXBR01008347.1, from coordinate 612,779 downwards.
AGCAAGACAGTGCTTTAGGACATCCTAAGGCCTTAAAGGCAAGACATCGTGTTCCTTAATGCAACTTAAACCAGCCAAATCTGGCTTAGGCTTGCACATCAACACTCCCTCTCAGGGGGCAGCAGCAAGGATATGTTGCCAACAGTCCTTTATGTCCTGATTGCCACAGAGCTGTACTGGGTTGATTTTAAATTTTCAGTCTGTACAGGTTTTCTGGTGAAGGGGCAGAGCCTGAAAACTGCTGCTGAGTACTTGCTTTCCTTGGCTGTGATGTGGGGGACTCTCAGGAGCAATTGGTGGCCCGAGGATTCAGAGCCACTGCCTATAGGATGGGGAGGCATGAGTTACCCCACAGAGTGAAGGTGTCAGAGGAAAGTGGTACACCAGGTCAATTTTTACCATCTCTCATCAAACCTAAATTTGCCTATGAAACTGGGCCACGTGCTGCCATCCTGTAGCCACTACACATCCCTTGATGATTTTGCAGGAGGCTGTGCTGCCTGCTTGTACATCCAGCTGCTGCCTGCTCTACCCACCATGAATGAGAAGCAGGAAAAATTGGCTTGTGCTGAGGTCTGTGCGGCTGCAGCTGGATGGCTCCCGACGCTGAAGTTTGCCGGGCAGCCGCCGAGGCATGGCACCCTCCCAGGAGCATCCCTCCCAGGGAAAAATCTGGTGTTTTGGAAGTATTGCAGTCAGGCAGGGACAGACTCACCCTCCTCTTTGGCTCTCCTTTTGCCCTTCCTTTGGGTGAGGTGATGACATGGGACGACAAAGGGGCTGTGGATGCTCCTCAGTGCCGGGCTGCGCTGCGCACTTAGGCTGGCACTCCGTAGTGCGGGAAGGCCTTTTCTTCCAGGCCTTTGCATTTGCAATTTGAATTTAATCCCATGAGCTAAAGATAGCTCTGGCTCGCCTATTGTTCCTCCAGCTGGCAACAGCTTTATTTCTTTGATGCTTTCAGTTCTCAGTCGTTTCCAAGGAACTGACAGACGCTTCTAACACAGAGCCTGTCCCAGCACTGTGTCATGCTGGTCACCACGTTCACTCCTCTGGCCCTCCCTTCGCTGCTCAGCTTCCCACTGGCAAGGTCTCTGGCTGACACTGCAGGTCTCCCTCTTGCTGGCACGGGGTGACTTCGGGGCTGCTCCCCAGTGGCTCCTCCAGGAGCAAGAGTTATCCTCAGGAGCAGATCTTTCGTGAAAGTCTTGCTCAGATATTTGTTAATTGATCATACTACCATTACTCCATTGGAAGAAGTAAGTGATGTGATCCTTTCCTATATTCTTGGTGGCTGTGTTCATTTGTGTGCCTCTCTAACTCACTTTTATTGTGTATCTCTCTGGTAAGAATTCACTCTTCACTTTTTTTAGGAGCTTTCTGTGTCACATCAGCCAAGGAAATGCAGGCTCTGCAAGGTCACTGAATGCATGTTTATTTCTCAAGTAGTTGGAACAATGATTTCAAGTGGATTAATATTGGCAAGCTCTTATCTTTGTTTAGGTTTGTATGTGATGTATGTGCATCACATATATATACATCATATGTGTCATACATATTATGCTGTATATGTGATTTGGTATGTTGTAATCTCAGGGACAAAAATGGGGTGCCTTTCCAAAAACTGAATTTGGGATTGTTCCTTGCTAATTTGTGTTGTTAATTAGCTATAGCAGGCAGCCAATAAAACAACACAAATGATTTCAGGTTCCTTAGGAGATGTGCCAATACGAAGGCAAACACTGATTTAGATGTGGAATTTTCACAGCGCCTCTCGGTGAAACTCATTCATTGAATTTAATAAACGTGCCGTGTTTGCGGGCTGCTGGTGAACACTCCGCGACCCGGAGGAGGGGGATGGTGAATCCCTCCCTGGGCGTACCAGCAGCTCCCATCCCCCTGGCAGGGAGGGAGGGAGAGCCCTGCCTGCTGCGGGCAGCCCCGCAAACCGCAGCGGTGATTCCCGGCTCCGTCGGGACGCGCGGCCGGTTCGCACCGCTGGCGCGCTGCCCGAAGGGCTCCCGGCTGTCGGGAGGCGCCGAGCCACAAGGAGCTGCACGGGACATGAATGCAAAAGACATTCAACAGGGACACTTCCTTTCCTGCGGCAGAAAAAGCCGTTCCTACGTGGAAGTGTTATTGCAAAACTCAAACTCGGCACAAGGGGAATTCTGCCTCTGGGTTCTCAAGTAAACCAAAGGAAGTATACGGGGCAGGTAAACTGAGGGGAGTAACTGCAGCCTTTCTCCCTTTTCTGGAGGTTGTCCTAATGCCACAAAAGTCTGTATGTGAGAGCATAACATCAATGCTGCATTTAAGTATTTCTCTGCCCTCCATCTTTCCCCAGTTCCTGGTTTGGGACAGAATGAGGATCTCAAATAAAAGCACTCTGCAGCAGAGCACCAAGTGTTTGGGAAACTGGCCATGAAGGATTGCAGACACTTCAGCAGAGTGGAAGGAGGAGATGAAAGTTTTCCAGGAGAGGGTTCTGAGTGGCCCTAGGGATGGACAGACTCCAGAAGCATCGGTTATTCACTTGAGCACGTGTGTTTTGGGCTTTGGACATCTTACAGTCATAAAGCTGGGAGTCAGATCTCTCCATGCAGGCTCTAGGACTTCTTCCCACACAACTACTGGGGTGCTCTTCTCCAAGTTTGAGGAGTGTCAGACTGAGAGAAGCTGTGTTTTGTCCCTGAAGTCAAAGGAAGCAGACACAGGAAATCTCAATTGCCTTGATAAAGTTGTCAGTGAATGGTCATCCACATCAGATACAACCTGAGTATCCCCAGGGTGCTCCAGGAAATTTGTGTACCGGTGTTCACTGCTGTGCTGAGCCCATGCTTGACCTCTGCAAGTACATCCACCTGGTACCTCTTAAAAGAAAAACAGCATGTTGAAGTAAATTTTGATCATATGTACTACATGTGGGACCTGAAGACTTCCTGTAAGAGGATTCTGATGTTCTGATTTAAAGGATGAAATAAAACTGTTTGTGAAAGCAGAGTTTGCTCCCATGTTTGAGGCAGAGTGACACTGATGATTTTAATTGCTTATCCCCTTGGGGGAAGCAATGACAACAGCTCCATTGATTGGACTTCAGTCTGTGGTCAGTAGCAAGCACAAAAACTTGAGCGGAAAAGGACATGTCTGGCATAAAGAAAAATAAGGGTTTTCTCCCTGTTGGGAGCCTTGTGGAAGAGACATTTATTAGTGACATTGTGCAAGCCATGTCTGCACTACAGGGACCTACACTGGGCAGGCTGCAGACCCATGTACACAGCAGTATGAGGGAACATGCTGAGGTGCCTCGTGCTGTTGGTGTTGTGCTCTGGGGGACATCCTTAAGGAGAGAACCTCCTCATCTGTCAGAAAAAGAGAAATGATTTTGTTTGTCACAGAAGATTAAAGACACTATGGTACAGGAGGCAGACCCATCACCTCAGTGATGATAACTGTGGCAGTTCATCTGGAGGCCATCTAATGCAGCTCATAAATGGGGTTCCAGCTTCTGAAGGGACATAAGAATTACTTTACATTCCTCTTCATATTTTATGTTATTAATAAAGTGATTTTATTATTACTCTACCTGCTGTTGTGCCTTCCTTATTGACATCCAGAGAGACCCCTGCACCTCCCTGTGCAGAATGCCCTCTGGTGCCCTTGAAGCCCCTCAGAGGGGTTGGTTCATGAGGAGCTGGTCCAGGGTTTTTCATTCTGAGGAGGACTGGTGTTTGCTTATTCTGCAGACAGGAGCTCAGCCCGGGGGGCACAGCAGGCAGAGTGCAGGTAGAGTGCAGGCAGCTCACTGCTGCTTCTTGTGTGTATGACAGAGCCAGGGTGAGAGGCCACCACTCCGTACCAGGGGCTGGACAGCTGGGTCTAGGCAAGGGGGCCGCTAATTCAACCTTCTCACCTCTGAGGAGAACCAGCTGCTGCTGCTGCTGCCTGTGCAGACAGGGCACACAGCAAAGCCGTGGTGTTGGCTTCCCAGCCTGGGTGATCCTCCCCCTCCCGGGCTGCTGCCTGCCAGGATGAGTCACGCTTGCTGCTGGAGCCGGGGCTTGGTCCCGTGCCAGGAACGCACTCCGGAGGGAGACCGCAGAGAAATACAGAATAATTTGCAAATCCATAAAAACCCCATGGCTTCCCAGCGCGGGTCTCTCAGCAGGTGCCAGAGCGTGTTTGTAGCAGGTGTCACCTGCCCGTGTGAGCTCCTGGGGGACAGGCCCCTGTGCCAGGTGACCTGGCAGGTCCGTGGTGTGCTGGGGGTGTGCTGGGAGTGCCAGAGCACGTTGATGCCAGGGGCTGCACGGGATGGGGCTGCTCCCACCACAGGACTCAAGAGCCATTAGCCAGGGCACGCCTGGTGACGCCGTGCCGCAGGCGGAGGGGAACCCCGCTAGCCATGAAATGGCATGGAAGACCCCCAGGAGTCTTGTAGAACAGAATGGTGGAGTGTAATGAATAGTCAGACATATGGTAAAAATGAATTAATGTCGAGTTGCCATCCACTCTGCCATTTTTTGCTTTCAGTTTCCCCGCTGTGCCTGTCTCCTGGCATCACTGAATCTTGATTCAGGGAGAGGCAGCCAAGTAGCTTCCTGTGAAGCCAACATCACATCCTAAGTTGGCCAACAACTTGGGAGTGCTTTCTCCTGGCTCCATCTGGCTAGGACTCTCTCGCCTGGCCTGGTGGAGAGTGACCCAGCCCCAGAGGCATAGGTCTGTGTCTCCTCCCCTCTGGCAGGGAGCCACCTGCCCTCGGGAGATGCCAGCTGATGGTGAGCACAAGTGCCTTCAAGCAGTAGCTGCCTTGAGCTTGTCAAAACAAGTCCTGAATCTCAGGTCTCACAGCTACAGAAGCAGTGGCCCTGATCCAGGACTGGAGGAGGTTCACCTGGAGCTCGTGGAGAGCTCTGTGACCGAGGTGCAAAGGCTTGTCTGCTGTCTGGGGGATACTGGCTGTTTCAGCAATGTCCTGATAAAGAGGAAAGGTCCAGCCCGGTGGAGCAAACTTGAAGGAATGACTTTTGAGAGCCTGATGCATTGCTATAGGCAGCACCAGTGCAGATGTGTGGGTTTGTGTGTATGTGTGAGTGCACATCTGCATGTGTGTACCTTGAATAATCCTAATTTTCCCACCAACAAGTAAAAGACTACCATGAGTCAGTTCATGAACTGTAGGTACATGATAAAAAACTTGCACAGTCCAAGAACTAGATGAGGCAGAAAAGGGCATGAGTATTATATCTGTCCTCTGCCTTCCTGCTGCAGCCTTTTCACCCACAGGCATCACTTCTTGTGCTGCACACAGCACAGATGGGCTTTCTCCAAAATGAGTGGGCTGTTTCTTTGCCCTTGGAACCGCTGCTGTGTCTCAATTTGAAGAGGCCTTGGGTTAAAACAGAGGGGCAGGAGCAGAGCTGGGGGCTGTGCAGGCAGGGAATGCTCTCAGCCGGGATGCAGGGGAGCCTGCCTGGCTGCGGGTGCAGCCGGAGGAGCGGTCCGATGGCAGCAGTGCAGGCTGAGGCAGGCGTTTGCATGTGCGTGTGAATGCAAGTGTGCATCCGTGCCACAGACCAGGGAAATGCTTGTGCTGGAAGAGTGAAAGAGGAGCTACAGCCTGGGGACGGGTGTTTGGCTGCAGCCACACCTCTTCTTGCTCCTGGGTACCTCCATCCCGGAGCGGGAGCATCGCCCCCTCTGCCCTCAGCACAGCACCCGCAGCCCTGGCAGTGCCTGGGAGGCTGTGCGGTTTTAATCAAGGCTCCTTGCTGAAAGCAAGCTTCCTCCTCTGCAGGAAAAAATCCTCACTGACTTAAAAACAGCTGTCGCAGTACAGATCCTATTCTTGGATTTCTTGGAAAACAGGGAGTGCTTGTAGGGGCTAAAGGGCAGGAGACGTGGGTCGGGTACTTGTGCTCTGCTGCTTCCTCGGCTGCTGAATTCCCATGTAATGGTAGGCAAGTCACTTATTTTTTTATATTATATAGGACGAGGGGAGAGAGAGGAAGAGAAGAAGAGGACAGTGCTATTAAGCAACCTTTGTGAAGCGATTTAAAATCCACAGTGGAAAAAGCCATAAATGTCACATCACATTCATTACTGAGCGGCGGCGGCTGCAGCCGTGGCTCGCAGCGAGTCGCTGTGGCCGGGCCAGCCTTGGCAGGCTGTTCCCCCGCTGCCAGGATCCGTCCCTCCCACTGCCGCCTCCCAAAGTAATTTTTATTACACAGCAATCACCTGTGACCCTGAGATATTTTTAATGCCTGCATTTTTAGTGCTGCTGTTCTGCGGGCGCGGGGCCGCTCAGCCCGGCAGCGTGGCCCTCCCTCCGCTGCTGATGCCGCCTCCTCCTCCTCATCCTCCTCCTCCTCCTCCTCCCCTGGGCTCCTGGGCTCCTTCCCTTGCGCAGGCAGCCTGCTCTTGCCGCCCACAGTGGGGATCAGACGCAGTGGCAGCTGGGGAAACAATTGGGTGCCAAATTAGAGCGGCTCTTCAAGTAATTGAATGATGGAGCCGCGCTCATACTTAAAAAAAAAGAAAAGAAAAAAAAAGAAAAAAAAA
>VXBR01008347.1:582240-606175 GCA_013400215.1 Cisticola juncidis | reverse complement strand
AAAAAAAAAGAAGAAGAAAAAAAAAAGTAAAATCCCCGGTCTCGCAGTATGAGTCACCGGGGCTGCTGTGCTCTGAGCTGTTTAAAAGTCAGACCGTGGTGGAGGTCAGGGGATCGAGCTGTTTTGCTCCGTGCTGCTCAGGGCCGGCCCCTCTCCTGGGAGAAGCCCAGGGTTTGCCCGGTCGTGCTGCGGGATGCTCGAGTGATGCAATCCAGCCGCACGAAGCTTCCCTCCCCTCCGCCCGTGTGCTCAGCCCGCGGCTCCCCCGGGCTCGGGGTGAGACCCCCAGCAGCCGCAGACGCTCTCGCTGCGGTCACGCCGACAGCTACAAGACAGCTCCTGAAGGGACGTTTTAGTCAAGCAGTCAGGAGGGAAAATTTCATCCAGACCTGGGCTAACCTTGCATCCTCTCCTGCTCCTTGTAGTGGGAGCAGGCGGAGCGCTGTGGGCTCCAGCTGAAATCGTGGGTCCTGCCAGCACCCTCAACGACAGCCCTGGCTGGGGAGAAGTACTGAGCCCTTGCAGGCATGGAGGACAGCAAATCTGACCTTAATTGCTCTTAAAAGACCACGCAGATGAGTATTTGCCCCTGCATTAACATTTTAACAGCCTTCTCGAAAGAAGAGAGGTTAGGGAAGCCAAGGAGCAGCAAGTTTCCCATTATCAGGGCTCCGGGAACTGGGGCTGCAACAAAACCTCCTGATATCTCAAGATACACAAGATACAGAGATTATCTTTGCAGCTCATGCAGCACTGTGTGGGCAGTCGAAACCAGCAATGACACTCTCACTCATCCTCTTTCCCACACTTTTAAGGAAAGTGGAAAAAACCTGTACTGATGACATTTTGGTTGTACTTACTCTGTATTGGGACAAAGCAGGCAATAGCCATCTGCTTGAATTCATAATGTCTCTGTGGGTGGAGGCCTTCACGTGTCTCTGGTCCCTCAGCCCATTTGAAGTTTTAATACCTTTCTGGTCCCTAGACTTATTTTCTTATCCAGAGGTAACTCCAGTATTGTCTCTAACACATGGCTTTTACAAAAGAGGGGCACAAATTAGAATAGCTTTTTTTCTGGGCATGATAATGATAATTTATAGGAAGTTTACAAAGGTACTGAAGTTTGTTCAAGATATGTATGGTATGGAAAAGAGAAAGATTTCTGCATGTTGCAGGTTTTGTCATTATTATAAGTTAACCTGACATTTATGAAAAAATGTAAGCAAGCAAATCTACTTCAGGGAACTGGTCAAAACCCTCTCTGACTGTCAAAGAAGTGACTTTGAGTTTGGTCACTTGTTTAAGGGGCAAAGATGCCCTTTATCGTGTTGTGCCTTGTCTCCCGCTTCCACTCCCAAGGGAGTGGGAAATGCCAGGTTCAGAACAGGCTGGTCATTCCACAATCCTTGGTATCAGTCTTCTCATCTGGAGCAATACTCTGGAGCAAAATACAGAGCAAGAATTCTGCATGGATTTCCCATACAAACCCCAGGAATGGTATGCAGCATTCAGAAGCTGGGCTGCACACAATCCAGGGTATAAGACTGTGCCTGTGGCCAGTACACCTTCACAGGCTGTTCCTGGGTGTCACCTGCTCTTTGCCTTCCTGGGGCTTTCTCCTCACCTTGCACTGTGTCAGAGCAGTGTGCCCTTACCTTGCTGTTCCCAAAGCCCTTTGCAGCTTGAGGTGTTTTGATTTTTTTAAAATTTTTTTTTTTTACCTGTGATAGTAATGTGGGCAGCAAATCCGAGCAGCTGAGCACCGTTCCTTGGATGCCCATTTCCTCATTGCTGGTGTGTAGCTCTTATGTTTTATGGAAGGTTGTGTTGCTGGTGCAAAGGCACCTCCTTGCCTTTCCCCAGGTCTGATTGTTTCCTCCAGCTTTGCATACAAGGGGGTTAATAAGAAGCTGGTAATTCCCCCCAGCCAGTGTGGAAGCCTGATCAGGAGCCAGCAGCGAGAGGGAGGTGAGGCAGGGATCAGTCCTTTGCAGCAGGCAGGGCAGAGGGAGCGTGGCTTCCTGGCCCTGTTCTTAGCATGGGGAGGGTTTGGGTCTTTCCCTGCCTAGTTCCAGCGCTGACCATCCCCCAGCAGAAGAATGTGCATCCCTGTCTGTTCAGAAAGAGATTATGGCACATCTCTGTGACTTCTCCACATTTGGTTGGTGGGGAGACTTTATAGTCTCATGGAGCTGGGTTATGGGGTGAGGAGTGGCTGATTTTGCCTCTGTGCCAGCTCCACCAGATGTCTGCCCTCTGTTCCTGTGTGGAGGGAAGAGTGGCTCTGTGTGTGTGTGTGTGAGAGAGAGAGAACAGAGCGCTGGCTCATGCTATTTCCTCCCTTCCCTTGGGGCTTGACTGGGACCCATTTTTTTTCTCTGCTGCCGCTCTAATAAAAAAAAAAGTGGCTCAGCCAATTCTCTTGAACCTGAACGCAAAGGGAAGGAGACAGGGAGTGAAAAATGTGAAATCAAATGGGTTTTTTTCCCCAACCAGCTGCAGTCACCAGGGAGTGGGGCTGGGAACACTGTGGCAGTCTCCAGCAGCAGGTTGGGGGGCAGTAATTACTCATGTGGGGACCAGGAGCAGGAGTTCTGCTCTCCCTGTCTGAGGGAGCTTGTTACCACCTCGAGTTTGCTTAAAATACAGCTCTAATTACCTGTTTAAACAATAGCTCTGTCCCTTCCTTGGTCTGCACACATGAAGACTGCACACATTTTAATTATCGGGAAGACCTTGGCCATTCACCTTTCTGAGGTATTTAATGCTTCCAGTCAAATGCCTGCCCTGATGTACTCTGTTACTACTCCACCTCTCGAACTCTCTCTGGTGGAGAGCTGCAGGGTATCGCTGGTGAAACGACATTCTCTGGCAGATATTTTTCTGCATAATCATGGTATTTGGGTTAATTTTGCTCTGCTGGGCACATTAGTCTTTAGCTCCTAAAAAAAGAATATGCAAGCCCTCCTCCTGCCTTTCCCTTCTCTCTGTGCACACATGAAAAATAGGGTTTAGATTGTATCTGAATGTGTGATAATATTCTAGTCCTGTAAATGAATGCCAAACCTCTTCCTGGGAGAGGAACACCTTTTTTATAGGCAGTGTATCCAACACGAGAAGGGCTCTCCTTTCCCTTTCCCCAGACATCTATCCATCCACCCCAGCGCTGTGTCTTCTCCCCACAAAGCCTCCCGGTTTGGGTATTTTTCTTTTCCTAGCAAGCAGTGGGCTGGGAAATCCTGGCAGTCACAGAGCGGCGCAGCAGGGGATCCTGCGGAGTGAAACGCCCGGAGGCGATGGAAGCGCTGCCGCCGTCCCCGGGCACACAAACCCGGCTTTCCCAGGACTCGGCTGCGCAGCCGTGGGAGCCTGACCGCAGGAGAGATGCTGCAGCTGAAAGGCATCCTTCCTCAGGGGCCCTTTCCTCATGGATGCTGGGCAAGGAGAAGCTGGGATACCTTGGGACCCAAAGTCTCAGTGGCTGCCCCAGCTCCTGGCAGTGACACAGGGCAAGGGTAGGGCTATTCCCAGCAGGCAGCAACTTCTTCTGGATATCCATCAGAGTGCATGGAAAAGCATCCACTGCCACACTGGCCCAGGTGATGAAAGGCTGGCAAGAGGGCTTTGCTTCAGCAGAGTGCCTGAGAAAGGGGCCAGGACGCTCAGAAGAGGAGAAGACACAAATTTATAGTCAGAGAGGGGGAGGATGTCAAACACTGCCCGGCCCATAAGTGTCAGCCTCTGAAACCTTGAAACTTGTCTGTGAAACCTTGTCTGTGGGGTTTGAGCCAGCCAGCTGGGAGGAACCCAGTGTAAACGCAGCAAGCTGCCTGGAGGGTCTGGAGCTGTAAATCTCCGCAGCCTGGATTTAAAGAGCTGCCAGAACTTTTCATGAGGTTAGAAAAGCACTGGGGAGGTGGCAGAGGAACACCTGGCTGTTTCTTCCTTCCTCCTCTGCTGTCCTGCCTCTTGGGGTTTTTGCCTTCCCTTCAGGAGCTGGTGAAGTGTAATGGAGCCTTTTGGGACTGCAAGATACTGCTCTGATTTAGGGTAATTGCCTGTATGTCATGATTCAGTGCATCAGTTGAGCACTCGTCCACCGCTGGACATGATTAACTGGACATGATTAACTGTAAAGACCACAGGGATTTTCCATGGGACTTAGGCATGTGCTTCCCTGCTGTGCAGACCTCAGTTCCCTATTACCACTGCCGACTTCGGTGGAGTTGCTGGAGAGCAAACGGAAGAATTCAGCTCTTTTGTATCAGACCCCCCTTTGTTTTTATCTGACCGCTGAAATTGCAGAGCTGGAATATTTCAAAATATTTGCTCAGCTGGCTACGAAATGCGAGGGTTTCTTTGGAGGCGAACGGCTCATTTATTCTCCAGCCAGATCAAGCACCTCCAGCTAATGATGAGGCATCACGACACACTGAAGCCCTGCTAATGGCAGCGTCCTGAGGAGTGAAGATAAACAGTCCTTGCCGCAGCATGGGGGGATGCCGATCCCTCCCCTCCGCTGATGACAGAGGGATGAGTAAAGGAAAAGGGGAGGGGAAAAAACCGTGCTGCTCTGGATGCCCCAGTTTTCTNTTAAATTTATTTAATGTTATTATTTTATTAATACCTAGTCCCCTTACCAAAGCGAAGTGAAGAATCCCTTTCATCCACCGATCTGTTTCGTACCTTTGATGGCCAGCCTTTCATTTCACTTTGAGGTATCCCCGCTCAGAAAGCGCCTTGCTGCCTAGGCAGCACGTTTGTTCCTCCCCGGCCGGATGCAGATGTGACCAATTTGCTTCCCCGACACAATGCGAGTAGGAGCAGGGGCGGAGAGGGGAGGAAGGTCTGTGGAGCCCGGTGGAGCAGCAGAAGGCAGCGAGGAGAGCGCCGTGCTATTTATTCCCTGGCTTCCACCGGGGTCTTTGGTGTCCCGGGAATGGTAAATCTTAACTTCCATGCTATCGTGCACTGGGATGCAATTTACTTCAAAGACAGCATAAATCCCTCGCTGCCGCTTAGTTCACAGGGCTGTTACATAAAAAGGGTTTGTGCACTTCGGTCCCGGGAGCAGGTTCGCTGTTTTCGCAGTGGATCTCAACTGAAAGGCCTGCAGTTGGTCTGAAAGTCTCAAAAAGGCCTCAAAACCCGGACTGTTCCTGCCCTTCTGAGCCACCCAAGTGCTGTACTCTGCCATGCCAGCCTTGGGAACACTCTCCCTACATCCAGCCCCACTGATACAGGGCAGTGACTGCCCCAGTGCCAGGCTGGATGGGGAGGAAGGGGAGGCATAGGGAGGCTCTGGGATTATTGTTTTTTACCCTTAGGAAAAACGCTGGGGAGGGAGGGGAGGAAGGAAGCAAATTCCTCTTTCTTTGCTGCCACAGCTGTCTCGCCAAAAGAAAAAAAAAAGCACTTTGGCCAAGAAAAGCTGTGTGTGAACTGGGTGCTGCCCTTGCAGAGGCGGGCTGGGGGCATGCGTGGGAGTGGGAATTTCTGCCCTGACTGGAGGCAGAAGGGCCAGGCCCTCACCTGCTGTGAGCCTTTTGGTCTCTGTGAATCCCCATGAAGTCGTGCCATTTCACACTGACCCCACGAGCTTTTTGTTCTGTGGCAAACGTCACAGATTTAAACAGGGGAGAGCTAAAAGACCTCTTTAGGCACATGAAAAAGGTACCTTTTCAGGAGTGACAGAGAGCCCGCAGAGCTCAGACCCTGCTGTCAGGAGTGACGTGGGCAAGTACAGCCCTAAATAACTTCCAGAAGTGGGACTTTGGCTCTGTTTAAATAGTGTTTATCCACCTCTTGGCCAGGAGAGTGGATTCTAGACAGCCACCTAGGAAGTCTAGGAAGTCTAGGAAGTCTAGGAAGACTTGTCTTATGTGCTAGTGAATTAAAATCAAGCTAGAAAACACACAGTTAAACTTCTAAGAATTTAATTTCTTGGCTTAATGTGGGAACCCGGGCATTTTCAGGATATTGCTTTTGGAGTGAAAGAGGAGAGAAGAAATCCCTTCTGCCCTCTGTAGTTCAAGCATATTAATAATGTCTTAGTTGCAAAGCTGTTTACGCCTCCCTCCCCTCCCCTCGTGCCGGGGTGCTGCTGTGTGTCTGCTCTCATCAGAGCTGGCTTCATTGTGCAGCAATGCTTCATCGTTAGCCAAAGTTGCTTTATCTTCGTGAGGGAGAATCAAGGCGTCCCTCTCGGAACCACCCATATTTCATGGCCAACTAAGCAATATTGCAAAAACATCGAGGATTCCTCAGTTTCCTTGATCGCGTGGAGCAGATGCTGGTTTGATGCTGGGAAAACTGATTAGCCAGCCCCTTCCTGGCTAGTCTGTCACGGCGCTGACAGCCCCAACGCAGGCAGCTTGTCCAGCAATAGAAAGACCATTACCAAGTGCATTTTTCATGCGGCGAGAGAGAGCGTCCCTGGCTGCTTTCATGCAATGAAAACAAATTTCCAAAAGCCAACACGGCAAAGTGCCCGGGTGATAATCCGCTCCTGTGCGATATTACCTTCAAATGTGTTATCACTGGAAGTGTAAAATCCCGACTCCTCTCCCGCTGGAGCCCCACTGTCATTAATCGAAGGCTTTGCTCGGCCAGGGGCCTGTCTAACTCACAGGGCTGGCTGTGAAACCAAGGGCATTACTGGATGATGCTGTCATGCACAGCCGTGCAGGTCTCTTGTAAGGGAGCCGTTGTAGCGGGTGAGCTGAAATCTAGTGTGTATAATTCCAAGGAAACCTATTGGCTTGCAGAGGCTAAAAATCAAGATCAAGAGTTCAGGGTTAAATTCAGCTGTCAGGTCTAGATAAGCTTATCTCCAAAAAGTGGCTTATGAGAGATGTGCCCTGGGCTGAAATGCTTAGCTGGTGACCTGCAGGACTCCTTCCCACCAGGGCTTACCTCCAGATCTGCATGTCTCCTGCGTTTTGGATGCTAAAGCTGTGGCGGGGGCGGGGCAGGGGGTGGATAGCATGTCAGGACAGCTGTGTGCTGGCCCCAGGCCTCCAGCAGATTTATGTGCTTTCTCTTAGCCTGGGTGTCCCAAAGAGAGCAGCGAGTGGCGAGCGCTGTGGTTTTGTTATTACACAGAGGCCTGCTCTGGCGAAAAGGGAAAAGCAGAGAATTTTTTCCAAGCATTCTTTTCCGCTCTCTGGGAAAAAAAAAAATAAAAACCAAACCAAACAACAAAACAGCCATGCCTGTAATCAGCTGCAGGAGCGGAACAGCCCTCTTAATTTATTTTAAAGTGTCCTTCAGGACTGTCTGCTTAATAAGCACGCTCCACGGCGCTGCGCTCCCCAAGGGCGGAAAGGCGCCGCTGCCTGGGAAACTCGTTTTATTTTTTCTCCAGGATTGGATGCCCTCTGCTTCATCCCACCAGACACTGGAGAAGGGAAGCAGGCACCTAAAGGAAGCAGCACGGCTGGGACAACAGCAATCCTGGTGGCTGCCTGCAGCTGCTGTGGCAGCTCCGTGTTTGGGATGCTGAGGAGGGAGGGTGGCACACGGGTGGCTGCCACGGCTGCAGGGGACAGTGGTGACACTGTGTGCCTGATCTCAGCCCTTTGCTCCAGAGAGCTGCTTAAAGGCACTGCCAATTCTGAGGTGTGCAGCATCTGAGCCTGTGTCACACGGCTCTTTGATCCTGTCAGAGGTGTCTGCAGCACATGGATACGACACATTTCTGGGAAGGGCAGTAAATGGGAATAAAGGTCAGTTGATCAATCATTCTGCAGTCTAGAGTTGTGGTGGCCTTTGTGGGAAAAGTAAATCAATTACTTTAACCTGTCCCTGATTTTAAAGCCTATGCAGAAGTTTTTGGGATGCGTCGTGGTGACATGGCTCAGTGAGGTGCCACTCACTCAGCCAACTTGTTAACAGGAGAAATTAACATGGAAGCAATAAAACAAGCCTGAAACGCTGCAAAAAGGCAGTGAGGAGGATGAGGGTCTTATCAGGTTAGATGTGAGGTGCATGGATACCCCTCTGGGGGTGGTCAGTACCCACTCTTGCCTGCCACCAACTTCTCTAGGCAGAGACCTCCTCCAAACAGAGGTCCATGCTGCTCCACATCTCCCTGAGAATCCCCTCTAGAGCTGATACATCCAAGCAGTGCTGCAGGAATCCAGTGCTCACTCCCACATGGGTGCCAGCAGCTGCCTGTGTCCCCTGGAACAGCACACTGGAGCTGCCACCTCCAAGAGAATCCCACACCCAACATTTTCTCACAGTGTATGATTTCTGTGCAGAGACACAGACACACGTGTGCTTGTGAGAAAGTTACATTTTGGCTAAAATTCAAAACATCCTGCATTGGGTGTATTGAAATGCATTAATAGGAGTCATTGCTATGGTGTTCTTGCTACCTTAAAATGATCCAGAAATGCTTGAGACACTGAAAATTATATGTTTCATCTTAAAAAAAAACCCCAAAAACCAGACTATAAGGGTCTGGGAATACTAGATTAATCTTCAAATTTTCTTTTCTTTTCTTTTCTTTTCTTTTCTTTTCTTTTCTTTTCTTTTCTTTTCTTTTCTTTTCTTTTCTTTTCTTTTCTTTTCTTTTCTTTTCTTTTCTTTTCTTTTCTTTTCTTTTCTTTTCTTTTCTTTTCTTTTCTTTTCTTTTCTTTGGAAATTTTGGCAAACAGTGTATTTTGTTCTGAAAAAAAACAGTTTTTGTAATATCTAAGAATGATAAGAACATTCCCAAAGCTTTAAAAACCCCAAACAGGCCTTTGCTGATGGTGTCACTGAGAGAAATCCAGATGCTGCTGCAGGGAGGTCCTGAAAACAGAATGTCCTTCAGCTCTTGTGTCCAACCCCAGCCAAACACAAGCCTTCAGCTGAGAAAGTAAAAAGGAGACTCATGAAATGAAGCATTGTTTTCTCCCCAAACCCTGTAACTTTTCAGGAAAAAATACAAGTATGTGGAAGCTTGATGGAGACAATTCCTGAGCTAGTCACTGATTTGCCCCACAGAAAAGTCCTGAGGGAAGGGCTTTCTTAAAAACAGTTTTACATTGACATTATTTTCCTTGCATTTTAAGGGCCATTTTTATGGTGGTGACAATGTATTTTCTTTCACTTTTTTTTTTCCTGGAAGTGAAAGATAGTGTATTATGCAATCAGAGAAATCTGAGGCATGGGGCCTGTGGAACAAAACACCACCCCATATCACAAAGCCTGTGTTAGAACTGTAGGATTTGGGGTCTCTGTCACAGGACAAATCTGCTACACTGAGCTCCTGTGTCCCATTCTCCTGAGTGGTGCTGGTGTGCAAGGGTTTGGTGAGGCACCCGAGCAGCAGCAGTCTCTTCCTACCAAAAATAAATGGGAAGCAGGGAGCTTAACTCCAGCAGGACCTGGTTAATCTGTGCTTAGATTATCTCCATTGCGCCCAGGATTAGGAAACGCTTTAGCAGGGACTAATCTTACCCGGTGGACAGCAGCCTGCCTGACTTCTTAATCCCATCCCTTGACTCCCAGGACTTGACTTCCAAAACAGATGGGTCCCAAGCATCCCTGTGGCCAGGCTGTGCCCCTCTGTGGGGTTGTGGTGGGAACCCTAGATGTGATTTTGAGTCTTTTGCACATCAAACTCTGCATTTAAATATCCTTTATTCTTTCTTTCTCCTCCTTCTACACTAACCAGGGATCAGGCAGAAGGCTCTGAGCACTGTGGAAAGTGTTAGGCAGGACAAGACAGAGCTGTGTTAATTACCCTGATTTTCTGAAGAGATGCCACAGTGGAAGATGAAAGGGAAAACAGCTGATGTGAGAGAATTTCCTTCTGCCAAGTGATGCTTTGAGAAGGTCTCCAGTGATATTTCTGCTGTAGTATAACTGAGCTGGGTGCCCTGAACCTCAGACAATCTTCTGGGAAGGTAACTCCATCCAGCCTCTCCCTCTGGAAAGGAAAATAACTCAGAGCACAGCTGCAATGGAAATCCCCCACTTCAGGGAAAACAAGGAGAAAACCCCACCAAAACCAACAAATAATAATTTAAAAAGCATGGTTTTTCTTTTTTCAAGAGAAATAAAACATTTTTGCACTTTCTGGCAATTAAAAAAGCCCCAAACCCCCAGGAGGATGTTGCTAGTAATAAACAATGTGAAAAACCTCACTAATTTCTTGTTTGCAAAATTGGCAGAGTTTAGAGCAGCTGAATTTGGGAAGCAAAGTAGAGGTTTGCGAGTGTGAAACACTCATGTGGCTGGCATCCAGCAGCTCCCCTGCCGGGGAAGAAAAGCCTCTAACACAGATTATCCAGCAGTTTATGCAGCTCAGCTCCAGCGGGGAGACCTTTACGACAGCAAACCTCCCAAGAGCTCTGCATGTGAAACCCCAGAGCTCATCCCCGCGGTGCCTCCTGCCCCCTCCCCACAGCATCACCTCCTGCAGGGGCTGCCTCCCGCCCAGCCTCCCCCTTCCCAAGGCTGTGCAATTCCCAAACTCGGACCGTGCCCAAAAGCACTGCTGAGCCGTAATTGGTGCCTGAGGTGAGAATTACAGAGGCCCTTGAGAGGAAGGCAAAAAGAAAAACAAAGTCCCTGCTCCAAACAAATCAGCAAAGCAGCAGCAACAGCGAATAACCCCTGCGTGATTTAAAGACTTGAAAGAGGCAATAAATAAAGTCAATTAGCCCACAGACTTTGGCCTGGCTTATGTGGAGCCAGCCTGGTAAGAAAGAAGGGCAAACCCCAAACCTGTTAGCCACAAAAGCATCTCTTCTTCCTACTCTAAAAACCCCACTAAAATAAAAAATATCGAAATGAGCAGGGGTGGTGGGAGTGATGCCAGGAAGAAAAGGGAAGCAAAAGGGCAGGTCCTGCAGGGGAACAGGCTGTTGTAAGTGATTTATTAAAATAAGGATGGAGCCCCACTGCCAACTCTCGACCTCCCCTCCTGCTCAGAAGGAGCCCCTCACCTGCGGGGGGTCTTTGCTCCCATGCTCTGGGAGTGAAGGGAGCACCAAAGATGTTCCCTAGGGATGGGGGAGCTGCTTCGTCACCATCCCTCCCTGGCCCTGCTCAGTGTCCAGCAGGCAGGAAAATAGCTGGTAGTTTGAGTTTTAGGGCCAAGGTTAGGAAAGGATTAACACAACCTTTCCAGACCTCAGACTCTTTTAATCAGGATTTACAGTTGTGAATTCACTGCTGAGGCCATTTACTGTCCCTTCTCTGTCTTGCAACTCTCATATCCTTTACAAGAATGCTCTTTTGGTACCCCATAGGTACCTTTGCACATCCTACCCTTAATAGAAATTACCTAAAAACCACAGAGCTTTGGGACCAAAGATACTCAATATGCGTCTGTGCTAAACATGCCACAGTATCTCTTAACTCCTGACAACCATTATCCAGCTGCTGAATGAGCCTTATTATGAGCAATTTTTGTAAATCATATTGAAAGCGTAAAGTCAGAATGACGAAAAAAAATAGATCTTGGGTCATGAACTGCAGCAACACCTGGCAGGTTGGTGAAAAAAAAAAAAGAGAGAAAAGCTAGGAAAATTGTTGACACAAGATCCTGGGATGATACTTTACAGACAACAGCAAGTATGTCACACCCAAGCCCGGGGCAGGGCTTACCCAGCCCTGCAGCTGCGGGGCTGACACCACATCCTGCACCTTTCCGGGAACCTCCGAGCAGCTCAGCTGGGAACGAGCCAAAACCCGAAAGATTTTGAGACACGCCACAAACTGGAGAGGTTTTCATCGACTAAAATATCTCCAGTCCAAGGAAGGCTGGTCAGACGGGCTGTGTGTCGGCAGCAGCACGGCATTAGTTAGCAACTCTCCCCCTCCTGCCTGCGGGGCTTGGCGTCTCCGCAGCTCTGCGGAGCGAGGTGAGCGAGGTGAGCGAGGTGCCGAGCAGGGGAGCGGATGAGCGATGTGTGCTGTGGCCCTGGGCTGTGTCACTGGGTTTAGAGCCGCGCACGGGCCATTGTGCTGTTCCGAGCCTTGGGGTTTGGCCGTCACTGATGAAGAGCCCTCCGGCGGTGACCTTAGCGAGGCGCTGGTGGCTGCGGGCACTTGTCACTGTCGTTGCAGAGGGCAGGACGGGGCGGGGGATGGCGAGCACTGTACCCGGGATCCGGACAATCTCCTCCGGCTTTGCTGGAGACCAAAGAATTTGTGTGTGTGTGTGTGTGTGTGTGTGAGAGAGAGAGAGAGAGAGAGAGAGAGAGGCACAGGGCAGCAGAGCTGTCCCTGGGACCAGCGGGGTCTGCGGCTGGCAGCCCCCTGGCCGGGGAATGTGGCAAGGAAGGGCAGCCCGGCGGGAGCAGGAGGGTGTTGGAGGGGCAGCGGGACCACTGGATTGTCAGGCGTCGTCAAAGCCAGTGCCTCGGAAAACAAAAGACAAAAAACAAAAACAAAACCAAAAATCCCAAGGCGGCAGGAGGAGCCGTGCGGGTGTGACAAATTAAAGATTAGCTGTGCCGCGCACGGGGATGCTCCCGGGCTCACGGCGTGCGGCACAGCGCTGACACGGCCCGCGGCTCCGCGACACCCTCCCGGCTGTCGCCCCGCTGTCCCCAAGTGTCCCCTCTCTAGCCCCCTTCCAGCTACACCCACCCATTAACAGTTCACTACTCGAATGCTTTGGCTGAAATCCTGTAATCGCTCGGTGCGCTGGCTCGGCTCTGGCTCCCGCACGGCAGGAGACAAAGGCGAGCGGAACAGGGAGCCCCGCAGCATCCCCGGGCCGGCAGCTCGGCCACGGCGGGGACAGGTAGGGCTCAGGTTTAAGGCCGAAATTAAAGCAGGAAGGAAGGGAATGGATGACCCATGAGCTCTAAAACAAGAGGAGGTTTTGTTTTATTTAATGCGAGGCCATTTTGGCCGATGTAAAAGTATATCTATAAAATGGAGACAGAAAACAGTTCTGCCTGAAAACGTTGGGGCCAAATTGGCTTTGAGACTTGCATCGTCCTCAGCCAATTAAAATGTCATAATAATGCAATCTCAAAAAAAGACACGGTGTCTGCTAGTTATGAGACGTACACAAGAAAAGGAATCATTCCCCAGCTAGAAGTGTTTATCCAAGCAGCTCTCCATGAGAAAATCTGTTGGTGAAGAGGGAGAGGGAATACCCCCAAAGCAGCAGTAGCCTAGATGCAAACCTGTGCACTGCTCCATGTTCACATTGCCTGTGCTGGTGTCCCTGGAGCTCTCCAGGAGTTTAGAGGGGTTTTTGCAGGTCTGGGAAGGTCCTGCCCGCACTGCAGGTCTTGTGCTTTGGGGTGGCTTCATTGCAAATGACAGTTTTAGCCTCTGTGTTGAATTTCCCCGCCTTGATGAGTCTTTGGGAGACATGTGTCCCCCAGGTATATCAGCAGTAATGGAAAGTGCCACTGTCACTACAGGCACTAACTCATCATTTTGATGACCCATCGATCCCTGGAAGAGTCGAATGGAGGGTAAAATAAATGTGGTTTGCTGGGACAGGAAGAAAGGAAGAAAACACTGAAGACATTTTGCTCTCCTCGCCACTGAAATGAATGGAAAAATAGCCACTGGCTGAAGTGGACATAGGGCTGGTCTGTGCCCATGTTCACCAGAAGCAGAGACATGCTGAAAGGAGCTCCCCAACAGCCATCCTGGGCTAGAGGGAATCCCACCTGCATCCCTCTGGAGCTGCCCAGAGGTGCCAAGGCTTGTGCTTGGTATTGCCTGCTCTTTGGAGAATCTCGGACCTTCCTGGGGCAAGAGGGAAATCCCACACACTCCCCAAACTGCAATGGCTTCCAGGGCCGGTGGAAAAGACTGCGGCTCCCGCCCTGGGCCAGCAGAGCAGTGCAGTGGGTGCTGGGAGCCGGAGTTTCCCGGAGGAGCTGATTCCAGCCGATGCCGCAGGCTGCAGCGAGCCCCGGAGGCCATCCCCTCTCCTGGGCTGCCACAGCCAAGTGCTGAGCTGGAGCTCATTAGTCCTGCTGTGAGGGAAGTTAATTAGCTCGGGGAGAACGCCGTGCTAATTTGCCTAACCGGCTTTGGGGACCAAGGTTAACCCCGCCAGGCAGGCTTGGGCGCTCTGCCTCTGGCTGGGGCTCTGCCTCCCGCAGCCCGGGGTCTCCGGAGTGGCTTTGAACGTGTCACCCCTGCTCCCTGAGGCCGTGTGAGCTCAGGTCTCCTGGCAGGGGGACTGTCATCCCGAGGCAGCTGTGACACCAGCCGGTCCTGCTGGGCAGGGCGATGTCTCTGTGCCGGGCAGAGGTGCCCTGGCCGTGCCTTCCTGCGGCTGCCACACGGCTCAGTGCAGCATTCACAGCCCGTGTGGCCGTCCCTTCACACCCCTTCCCTGTCCAGCTCCCCCTGCTTCCACGTTACTCCCTGCTTGCTCTGCAGGGCTCCGACAGAGCATCGTCTTTTCCTGTCTTTATCAGCCCTCCTGGCCTTGCAAGAGTGTCCAGCTTGGACAGGGTGATCTGAACAGCGTGTGGAGCAGATGGAAGCAGGTCCCTGGCTGTGGCCAGGTGGAGGGAGCACTCAGCAGGCAGACGCTGGGCATGGCAAGCTGAGAAGAGGCTCCTGGCTCTGCGAAACGCTGATGCCTCTCCACCTAGTGCTAAAGCAATTGGTGTGGATGGCTTTTGAATGGCTGCTTTTGGAGGCTGCTCCCTGCTCCCCCCCCAACATGGGAAGCCAAGCTTGGATCAGCATGATTTGCAGCAAGGGAGAGAAAGGAAGAGAAACACGAACAGCAAAGAGTGGGGGAGAGAAAAACAGGAGCAGGGTAATCTTCAATGCAAGCTTGCAAACTGCTCTAAAAATAGAAGGTGAACTGTTCCCCAGTAATTAGGCAGGCGATGGTTTTATTTGCAGCAGTGCCATTTCAGCAGCAATGCTTTTGGCAGGAGGAGATTGGAATGTCCCAGCAGCTCTAACCTTGCAGAACAGGAGGAGACTTGCCTCCCCTTGCCCAGGGACAATCCCCTCAGAGGGCAGGCAAGCGTGGGCTCAGGCATGAACACATTCACATCTTCCTCTGCCTGCCTGGACAGAGGGAACAAGAGGGCAGTGGAAAAAAGGGATCCCCTCCACAATGGCCTGCTGCCTGTCTGGGATTAGATGCCCCTCAGCCTTTGCACTGGAAGAAATGAAAATGTCTTTTACAGTGGGAGGAGACAGCAGCATCCTGGCACAAGAGGCCTTGACCCCTAAGGGTTCAAGCAAGGACAAACCATGCCTGAGGTCTCCGAGGGGAATGACATAGGGACCCAAACTTGAAATACAACAAGGACGGGGCCTGAGGCCTTCGATTTGCCTGCAGTGCATTCTGTAAATCTTTGCATCCATCTTGGAGTGGGACAAGTGGCAGAACTGTCCCAGCCTGTCTCACAGGTGGCACTTGGGTGCTGGAAGAAGTGAGAATCTTCCCCTGGGTTTGCTGGAGAAGCCTAACAAAATAAGAAATAATGTTAAAATTCAGGAAAAACTCAGGATTTACATCCTGCTACTGCTTACAGTGGGAGTGGGACTGGGATAGAGTCAGCATGGATCCAGGTAATTTCATGCATTTTATGGGTTCTGACAATGCAGGATGACAGGAGGAAAACAAAATGTAACAAAATAGAAAACAAAAATGCAAGGAGTCAGCTCAGCACTGTGCTGGCCTTTTCCTACTGGTCCAGCACTGCATAACCCAAACCCACCCACACCCTAGAAGGAAGACAGAGGACTAGAGGAACATTTTGACTGAGGAGGTGCAGATTGCCTGAGGGCAGCCTGTGCTGCAGCACCACCCTGTGCCACGGAGCCCAATGGTCCTTGGGCAGGGGATTGTCACCTGCATCCTGGACTGTTGCTTTCCAGACTCAGAAAGTTCCTTTATTACTCTTGATAAAAGCTGGTTTTGGCAGAGGAGAAGCCCAGTGGTGAGAAGACAGTGTGCCATTTGACCTACAGCCTGCAGCTCTTCCTGGGCTATGAAATCAGTCCGTCACTGAATGAAAGAAAATGGGCTTTACATCCCATTTCAGGCAACACCCAGCCCCTGCTGTCCTCCTGTTGATTTTGTGGCTCCGCAATCATGTTTAGCTTCCCATCTTTCTCTCTCCCTGTTGCTGCCTGTGAGGCCTGTGCAAACAGCAGGGGAAGCAGGCTAATTGCCTCTGGAAAAGAAATGGTGATAACAGTGATGCTGGAAGAGCCATCACAGGCTGGCAGTTAGCAAATGGATAACACAGGGAAAAGCACCCCCCTGTTCCCTGGATGCTCTTCTGAAGGATTACTTGTACCCACTGGAGGCTGTGCTGCTCCAGGGTGCCGGGTGCTGCTGATTTGGAGTGTCCTCTCTTCTGAGACACGATTAACTGGAAAATTTACAAGCTGGGAGGTCTCTCCAGGAATCAGTTTAAAGCCAGTGGTTCCTCTGGCTCACTCCCGCCTGGCAGAGCAGCTGTGGACGCTGGATAAAAATTGAGGAGTGGGATGGGAGCAGCGGAGGCGTGTGCCTGTGCTGGTTGTGGGCATGGACGTGCAGCTGTGGTGGGGAGATGCCTTAGAGTTATTTTGGGTGTGGCTGCAGAGCCCCCAAATGATGCCTGTGCTACTTTTGGGGCAGGAGGGGAGTTTGCTGTGAGACCCCGAGCTATGTAGAGTTTTGCTGCCCTGCTGTGCCCCCAACAGAGGATGGCCATGGGCTCCCGTTCTGCTCCAGCCTCTATGGAAACTGTGTGTTGGCAGATCTGCTCTCACCCCCAGGCAGGGTAGAGACGTGCAAGAGGTTTGTCTATTTTTTACATATATATGTATATTTTTGAACAAAGTGTGGCCAGGTGTGCACTCACCTGGGGTGTGGATAGGTGATGCAGCCCATTTGAGACATGAAGAAAGGACCTGAGCTGTTTCCTTTTCCCCTGTTTTTTCTCCTGCTTTCTCAGTGAGTCCTTTCCCCTGCTCCAGCAGTCAGGGGTGAGACCGCTGCTCCCCTGCTCATCCCTCCCCTGCCCTCCTCTCCTCAGGGAGCCTCCTGCAGACAGAGAAGTCCTCCCAGGAGGGAAGTGGCAGGACGTAGGTTTGCACAGTGATGCATGAATGCAATCAGCCCGGCCTTTCCAGGAGCACAGGGAGCGTGTGGTGAGGGGGCGCAGCCTCCCTGGAGAGACCGTACCTGAGACGCATTGGAAATGGCTGTGGGGAATTTTTAAACTAGCAATCAAGAGATGGCTTGGAAATGAAAATCAGTGATGGGCAAAGAGGCCAGGGGGAGACAGGGGGCTGCCCCTGCCCCAGAGCTGGGCAGATCTCTGTGAGGGTCAAGACAAATACTGGAGCGAAGGAGGAAACTTGGCTGGGAATTCCAGTGGCTCTGAGATTTCTCAGGTACAAAGGACTGATCCATCCCCCCTGACCTGCTGGATGACAGAGCACTTCTCAATTGCCTAAAAACCCTGGGCAATGAGAGAGAGGACTAAGAGAGGGACAGAGGTCAACAAATGTAGCATGTACCATCTTGGTGCAAGCTTCCCCTGAGCTTGGGTGGTGAGTGCTCAGCTCTGGGTTTCTGGGAATTAGATGCAGGTTCCGAACAAGCTCTGTCTCCCAGACTAAAGATTGCCTAATCTTCCCAAATGCGCACAGGCAGAGGTGTGAAGTGTCATGTAAACTGGATCTGCTGATCCAGAATTCTCTTGCCGGGAAAAGCAAAGTGAGGGAGAAAAAGCTGATTATAATGCTGCCAAATTAACAGAGCTTTACATGACAGGTATGGGAAACACCTGCAATCCCAATCCATACAGTGCAACATTTTAAGAGTGGTTATTACAAAAAGCTCTGCAGGATGCACAGCCCTCCCCTGCCTGCACTCCCCTCTACTCTCATCCATGGCCTTTCCCTTCCCCCAGCTGTGGGCAGCTCTGGTGAAGCAGCTTGCACTGCTCCACACCAGGAGGATCCTACCTTAGTGGCTCTCCCCAGTGCCCATCCACATTTTGGAAGGCTGTCAAATCCTGGAGCTGAATCTGCTGCTGGCATTGCTCTAGCCCTGTGGCTAAGGGTGATGCCAGCAGTGAATCTGCCTGGGAATGTCTGCAGTTTCCTCAATAAAAGGGAAGTTACAAAAATCCCAGCCTGACACGGCAGAGTGGAGCCGTGCCCCCTGGCAGTGCCAGCTGCACGCTGCCTGGAGCAGGGCAGCCAGCACGGTGCACAGATGGTTGCTGCCCATGTTAGCATGTTGTTCTTTCGAGGAGGGACTCATGCTTTTCCTCCATTCACCTCTGCATTTCAAATATCTATTCTCCATCCCCTTCTGTGTTTTCAGCTAGCAGCTTGCTCACAAACCTGGGGCTGAAGCAGAGACATCTCTCTCCCCAAGGCCAGGGGTACCATATGGCACACATCCAGCCTTGGAGACCAAACAGCTTGCTCAGGCACATGCTGGGGCATGGGTGTCAGGGAAAGGACTGGATATCTGAAGAACCTTCCCCAGCTTGGCTGTCAGAGGGTTATGGCCTTGTGCCTTCTTCTCACACTCCACTGAAAACACAGCAGTGCAGCCCGTGGCTCCCCAGAAGGGTCCCCAGACTGGGCTCTCCTGAAGCCATGGGCATGGAAATCCCTTCTGCTGGACTTGACCTGGCCCGTGCTGGGGCTCCAGCCTCAGGTTTGAAGTGAGCTGTCTCCCAGTCCAGGTTTGGGAAGGTGTACAGGAGGGAGGAGAGAATCCTTCTTTGCTCCTCCTCCCCCAAAGGACAGCCCTGCCAGGGCACTCCATGCCTTTTGCAGTGACACAGAAATGCTTCCTAGCATTCTTCAGCAAGAGATGGGACCCTGGCACCCATGTTGCAAAGCCAGAGCTGCTTGGAGCTCTGAGCAGCTGCAGAAGACTGCAGAAAGCCTATTTCCCTTCCCTCCTCCTTACACAGGCACTCATGGACGCTCTGTGGGGCAGGGCAGTGAGCTCAGAGCAGTGTGACAGTGGGTGAGGGCACAGCAGGCAGAGCATGGGCAGAGGAGCTGCAAGGCAGCACTGCAGAGAAATGGGATTAGCATGGAGAAGGGAGGGAGGGAGGAAGAGAGAGAAGTGATCCTTGTGGTGGGCTTCAGGACTTTGCTTGACACACCTTGGTAAGAAACTTAAACAGAAGAGTGGCACCTGCAAAATGTGAGTGGAAGCCTGGTGTGAGGGATGAGGACTTGCTCAGTGATGTTGGGAGTGTTCAGAGCCTTTAGCTGGCGGAACCCCCAGCAGTATTTAGGTGCTTTATGGGGTGTTAAGTGCAGTGGCACAGGAGCAGGAGGCTAATTCACATTCTTCCACCAGTCCTGGGAACGTGAAGCCTGGGCCTGACCTGGGGGCTGCCTGCCTCATGCATCACTCAGATGACAACAGAGTTATTTTTTCCCTGACAGGACGCAGAAACCAGGTCACTCTGCATGTAAATCTATAACAAATCTGGCTGGGATTAGGCAGGCCATGGAGAGGTGGGAACAAGCAGCATCCATCAGATGTGCCTGTGGTGAGGGCTCTGCACGCTCACGGGGAAGGGAGCAAGGCACATTCTTGCTGGAGCAGGGGGGTTGCTAGGCCAGGAGCTGCTGTCCTGGGTCGGAGGATTAGGGCCATGATGGCCTCAGCTGAAACAAACGCTGCATTCCAGGGAGGCCAATCCTTGAGAGCAATTAAATAATAATAACATGATGGTAATAAGCAGATCAATCAATCCCTCCATGAGCTGAGGGACCCTGGGGGGAGGACTGGGCTTTTCCCAGGGCAAACTAGGATGAGCTCTTCTCCAATAAACACAAATAATACTAGCAACAAACCTCAGATCTTGGGCCAAACTTTGGCTAATGACACTAGTGCAGGATGTGGGATGCATGTAGGCTGGATGGACACAACTTTAATTTTGCCTGTGCAGCAAACAATATCCGGGGCTGAGGAGAGAAAGGAGCAGAATGGTTGCAGCAGGCAGGGGCTTGTGATCTGTTTCCTACTCCTCCTTCCTTCTTGAGGAGATGAGCACAGGCACATGGGATGATTACAAACCAAATCACATCTCTCCAGCAGCGTGCCTCCCCGCTCCAAACGAATCAACTGAACCTTTAAGGGTTAAAGAATAGCAGCACTTGTCTCCATGGGCATCGAAAGACCTATTGAAAAATCCCCACCCCTTTGGCTCAGTTGCTGAGGGAATTTTTCAGCTGAAAATGCCAGGGCTCTGGGAACTGTTAAACCCCACAAACCCTAGATTGCTTTTATGCCTGCCCCAGGCTGCAGCCTTGGATCTTTTCCCCTCTGCAAACTGCTGGGTAATGAACCCTTGTGGCATGCCAGCTCACCTCCCCTTCTCCCAGCTGGCAGCCCAGATCCACAGCGATGCCCTTTTGTTCCACCGGTGCTGAGATCTGCAAACTCATTGCTAATTACTGCATCTGGGGCTTCTAGATCCAGCGACAATACCAGTACTTTCTTTGGGCTCCTGACGGCCAAAGTTCATCCCCCTGCTTATTTCCTTACTAAAGACCATTATCTCTCATTTGCATCTAAACTAGTTTTTTATACTAGTTTAAATGCTGCCCCTCCCCCTGTAATCTCAGTGCAAATGAATTAAAAGTTCATTCTTCCGATGCTCAAATCCTGCGCACTTACTTTTTCACTTCTTATTTAAATCACACACTGTTTTGAGCTAAACCTTTTATTTCCTCCCAATTATTATTTCTGGTGTGTTTTCCAGAGCCTTACAACATGGCATCTGATTATACACAAAGCTTCAGAATAAAGCCCTGCTTTTTCCCTTCATTAAGGACACAAAGGATTCCTGTGTGAGCCAAGCAGCACTTTGGACACTAATACAGCTTTACACCCCAAATCACATCCTGGCTCTCTGCAGAGCAGATTGGGGAGTGGATCCCTGCCTTTCCTTGCTGCCAGCATCCTTTGCAGGCTGCAGCCAGCTCCTTGGAATGAACATCCGATTAAGCTGTGCCAGCAGGTTCGCCCACAATCTCCCATCCTCTGGCTCTTCCTACATCTTAGCTGGGTGTGTTTGCCAGCTAATCCTGCCTGCCTGGATCCCCTCTGGTTGTGTCTGTGTCCAGAAGCTTGGTGGGTCCACACGAGATTTTGCTGTTGTTGACCATTCCCCACAGAATGGGAGCCACATGGAAAGCCCAATCTGCAAAGCCCACAACCTTTCCTAAAGCCTAAAATTAATGAACTTTGGGCCAAGTTCATTAATGATGTCCTTGGTGAGACCAAGGACACCAAGGCAGGCAGTGGCAGGTTAGTCACCACATCCCTTCTGGATGTGAGATCTTGTCATCTGAAAACTGCCTGAATCAAATCATCAGCACAGGAAACCACCCTGTCTGCAGCACGTTTCCCTTATGTAACATCATCATGCAGAAAGGAATAATGTATGCCATGTTTACCAAGCAAAGAGGGGAGAGCTTTCTATCAAAACGATGCATTACTGAGCTGATTAGCTGCACAAGAAGTCTCTAAGCAAATGGGTTTTATCTTGTTAATATTCCAGCATTTTAAAAATAAACCATTCATTCCTGATGAGTTTTAAAAATACTTCTGACTGGCGGTCACCTGGAACTGATAAAAGTTTAGAACCATGGGGATTCAGGACACATTTCAAAAGGTGTTCATAGGGTGTGACAAACAATTTGCCAACTGGACACAGGACAGGAGTTGGATCACTGGTTTGGCCCAAAGAGAGACTTTTCAATATAGAAAGGTTTTGTCTAGCGGGATTGGCATGGGTCTGTAAGGTGAAGGATGCTAGACCTGCAGCTCTGATATCATACCACGCTTCTCCTCTGGGACCTTGGGCAATTCAGGTTATCCCTGTCTCTGTTGAACTCTCTATCTGTAGAACTGAGATACTGCTGCCTGCAGTAAACAACTGCAAAGTGCTCAAAAGTGAGGGTGATTACTGTTAAATATCTGTGCAGCTTTCACCTCTGCTGCACTGAGAAGCCAGCCTGTAGGAACGATTCTCTGTCTGGCAGAGCAGGAATCTCATGGTACAGGAGTGAACACGGACTGAGAAACACGAGGAAAGCCAGAGTTGCTCCATACCAGGAATTTTTTTTTTCCATTAAATATTGGAAATCTGATGTAATTAGCCACCCTGTCCACTCTAAGCTTGCCTTAAGTTTAGAAACAGGCAGGCCAGGCCAAGTGCTTCCTTGAGTGCCAAGCTGCCTTTCTGACCTGCTGAGGAGCAATGCATATCTTCCAAATGCCAGGCTGGCCACCTCCTCCTCTATCCCATCGAAAGTAAAATTAACATCTGAATCCCAACGATCCAGGTCAGCCCGACCCCTGCAGAATATACACCACCAGGGAGGTCATGAAACACCACAAAAGCCACGAACAAAACCACAAATTGGCTTCTTTTCAGCCCCACCCCTGTGCCACCAGTCTTGCCCCTCTCAATCCACCCTGTGGTGCCTTCGGACTGCTGAGACACAGCCTATTTTTGTAGGGCCAGAACAGCTAATGATACTTTGTGTTACTGATTCTGTAATTCATATTGTTTGTGCTGGCAGGGAATTCCCCGTGACATTTTATCTCAGCCAGTCTCCTTTGGCTGTTTAAAATATTTGGAATTATTATTTCTGGCTCACGGCTCCACCCAAGGTCGTGGCAGGATTATTCCTGGGTTGTGCACAAGCACACGGCCACTCTTCCCAGTGTCACTGGTCTGGAATAGATGGGACATACAGGGGTGGGGGTTGGGGGTGTGCAAAGTTTATGGTCGATTTGGAACAGACAAAATTAAGACAAATGGATCTTAAGGTGTTTTCCTGGCTGTTCCTGGGGCCAGTGAAAGGGGTGCTGGACTGGGGGATTGGGGACTGGAGGGCCCACGGAGTGAGGGAGGGAAGCTGGTGGGCGGGCAGGGGGAAGCGAGCAAAGGAGCAGAGCAATGCCGGGGTGCTGCTCTGGGGTCTGAGTGCCCTCTGTGGGGCAGAGCTGGGCATTTGATCTGCAGCTGGGGCCAGGGCGTGATGTGGGCAGGGGTGCCTGTGTGTGTGTAGGAACTTGGAGGCTTCCACCAGTCCGGGGGCACAGGGGCATCCCCCGCTCGGCTGTGTGCTGGCTTCGGCTGCTGCGGCTCTGCTGGCAGGCTGCCTCCCTCCATCAGCTGTGTGCATTCACCAGCGCCGTGCTCGCCGGTCCCTGGAGCTGCCGGGCGTATCACAAAGGGCACATTTTAAACACTGCTTTTAATCCCACCATCCTGCGCGTTTAAGCCTGAACTGCCTCGGATTTGAGCTTCTGCAAATGCCTTTTGCAGCAGCCCCCAACCCACGTACCGCTCTGGAGAAAAACTAATTAAAGCTGCCTGACAAGCTGCTAAATATTAAGAGCCCAATACCGGTGCAGGCACAGGGACATCCTCATCTGAATGACAAAAGCCTGTAGCCGGGGGATGCTGCTGGGCAGAGGGGCCGGGCAGGGCTTGGGCCGGCCTTGCTCAGCAGAGCCGTCCCGCTGCCCTGGGAGCACCACCCGCGGATGGAGAGCGCTCCGGAGCTCCCCGCTCCCCATCCATCCATCCGTCCGTCCGTCCGTCCATCCATCCCACGCGTCTCACAGCCGGGCTCGCTGCCCATTCACGTCACGTAAGAGCGGCAGGGCCAGCTGGCTGACGTGGGCTGCGGGGTCCTGACCCTCATTTCTGCCCTTCCTCCAAATATTCTGCAATTACGCGTCGATTGCTGGCGAGAGGGGGAGAAAAGCAAACA
Source organism: Cisticola juncidis (assembly GCA_013400215.1). Classification (NCBI taxonomy): domain Eukaryota; kingdom Metazoa; phylum Chordata; class Aves; order Passeriformes; family Cisticolidae; genus Cisticola; species Cisticola juncidis. Next base: position 582,445 of record VXBR01008347.1, on the reverse strand, counting down.
CGCCGCGAACGCCGGCGCGCTGTGGCTGTTTGCTCTCAGCCGCTGTGGCACAGGCTGCTGCTAAGGAAGAAAGTGGGTGACGGACAGAGCTGGTGATTTGGGCTTGTTCATGTCATGGAAAACCCAAGAGACTTTCCAGGATGACCAGCCATAGGCACAAGTTCCAGTTAGCGCAAATTCCGCCCCCCCCCCCCCCCACAAAACA
>VXBR01008347.1:553632-582222 GCA_013400215.1 Cisticola juncidis | reverse complement strand
CAACAGCCCAGGCAAAAAGGAATTTCAAGGAGAAAAAGGGAATTTGAAATTCAGCTAAATCACACTTCTCTTTGAAAATTTCATTCCTGCAATTGTTCTGAGTAACACGTACAATTACTCTAGCTGAAAGAAATGATAAAAAGCGTTTTGTTTTCTCAGCTCGTTTGCTTTCTACATCTGGCAGTGTTTTGTGCTCAGGCAGTCTCACCGTGTTCCTGAGGCAGAGTGCTTGGAAATGGAATAAGACTGCAAGATGGTTTTCTTTAACTGTTTTGCAAACGCTTCTGCTTCTAACGACCAATAGACGAGCTAAAGCCCTTGGCAAAAACTGATATGACAATAAATAACATAGCAGTTTGCAGTGTTATTGTAATGGTGAGGAAACCTCCACCCTCCTTGTTTGATATCCAGGTACTACCTTGCAGAGTTCAGCAGAGTAGAATGTGCTGGCAGTAACTTCTTCAAAGAAAAGCTGCCCTTTGGTCCATTGCTGTCCGCAGCTGTGCTTTCACAAAGGGGATGGAATGGAGATGAGTTTACCTTGGATGCTTCCATGGGGATTGCCACATGTCCAGCCCCTCAAAGCTTGAAGTCCTCCAGAGGAAGGGACATTAAATGAGCTGGGCAGCAGTGCACTATCCTGATTTGAGGAGCTGCTAGGGACATGCTCTGTGATTTAGAGGCCTAATGACATGGACTTCAGCGAGCAGGGTGCTCTGAAAGAACCCAAGACCCTGCACAAAGCAAAGCTGCACATGAGATATGCCAGGCTGTGCATTGGCACCTGCAGCACAGAGGCTGCTGGATGAGGATGTCGTGGCTCTGGGGTGATGTGTGGCCTCAGAGCTGTGGTTCCCACCTGAAAAACCTCACAGGACTTCAGCTCAGTTTGCTGGTGGCCCAGCAGCAAAGGAAGAGGGAGGATGAACACACTTGGAGTGAAGCTGTGCAGCTGGGGCACTTCAGGATCAGAGGGTATGGCCCTTCCTGAGCCCTGTCCTCCTCATCTTTCTCTTTGTGGCAAGTCATGGACAACAGAGGCACAAAGCACTCTGCAATTTGAAATGGCCCATAAGAATTTTGGTGTAATGAAGTCAAGAGGTAAGGGGAGTTATCTTTCACACTAGTAAAAAAAAAACAAAAAACAACTCTGCTGAGGAAAATTCAGGTGAGTTTTATCTGCCCTTTAATGTGCAGGTGTGCAAGATCACAGCTCCGGTCTAAACGGGTGACCCTCTTACCTGGTGCACTCTCCCCCTTGACCATACCTGTAACCAGAGCCCATCCCTTGGCTGGTCACCCCTTTCTCCAGTGAAACTGAGGAGTTGCTGGAAGCAGGACAAAACTGCTGGAGCCATTTGCCATGTGCATTCTCTGCACACCCCACACATCTTTATTATTATCCCCACACATGCACCAGCAGCCCCGGGCGCTTGGCACACAGGCGTTTTGCTAACCCATCCTGCCTAAATGATCATGATGCTCCCCACATATTCTCCAGAAGCTCTTTCCCATCACCCTTTCCCCTCCTGGTCCCACTGGATGAGAAAGCAGGAAAAAGGGCAGATCTCAGGGACAGGGCTCCTGCTGTGCAGTGATCCCCAGGTCAGAGGGTGTTGGCAGCCCAGCAGAGTCCCCAGTGCCGGCAGGTCATGCATCATCCAGAGCACTGGGACAAAGCCCAGTGTGCTGACTCTGGCTTGCTTAGAAATTTTTGAATAAATTGTCTTTTCCATGAGACAGTGCAAGCTCATCAGAACTGATTTGTTCCCCAGAAGAGCAGCAGCTGCTATAAACTTTCACCGAGAAAAGGATGGAATTTCTGCTTAAAGCCAGAGCTGCAGGAAGATATAATATCAGGCCTGCCTGGCCAGTAGCCAAATGATTAGGACAAAGAAAGACTGAGTACAAGTCTTTTAGCTGACCAGAGCTTGCACTGGAACCTGGGTCTCCAACACAGTCAGTGGGTGCTAACTCTCCAAAAATTGTGATGTGAGACAGGGAAGGCAAAAGAAAGCAAGGCATGCTGCAAAAACAAAAGCAAAAAATCCTGCCCAAATGCAACCCCCAAAACACACACACACACTAAAACACCCCCACAACAGAGAGAAGCTGGAAGCTGTCAGGGAAAATCTCCAGCTAGGAGCCTGCTCTCAGCTATCCTTATGCTGAGCTGCTCAGCTAAACCCCCCAAGGGCATCTCCAAAGTCTCCTTTTCTCTTCCTCCTCCTTTGAATGCATACATGCTATTCAAACATCATACATACATACATAAGCTGTAATACACAGGACATATTCAAAGTATTTTACATACCAACTACTGTTTCCATTAAACCTTCTGGGCTTTGTGCAGTACCTGCAAGAACATTGGCAACCAAGTGGAGATTTAACAAAACCCTCTTCATTTAAAAGTTTGAGTCATGGAACCAAATTGTGTTCCACACAGGGGCACAAAAATGGTACAAAAATTAAGATATTAATTTTAATGTGATCTTAAACATTGGTCCCAATTAGGCATATGCCCAAGTCCCATTGGAATTAAGCACATCATTTCTTTGCTGAACAGGGAAGGCTGCTGAATCAGGACTCCAGACTGTAAAATTGCTCAATTGCCTTCAAATTTCTGGGGAAAAAATAGTGTGCACTGAAAGCAATCACAAAATACATTTGGTATTCAAAGAGTATAAGTGAGTGCAGGGCTTATAATTAAATCCTTATCTACGAAGCTGCTACTGAGTGACTGTACATTCTGGGTAATTTTTAATGGCCTGAAACTCAAAAACCAGCATAACCATTTTTAAAATTTTTTTTTCAGAAGACACAGCTAGTTAGCTATAATTCTGCAACAAATCCATTACTTCAAAACAAGTCCCTGATCCTGCAAGCATGAATGCACTTATTTTTAATGATGCAAGAGTACCAAGGGGGAGTCATGGCAGAAGCTACCAGTGTTAATATGGAGCAGCACGCAAGATATAGAAATAAAAATACATAAATAACTATAAATAAATAAAAATAAGGGTGGGGTTGAGCCCTGGAATGTTCATTGGAGCTCTAGCCCTCATTTTCAGTCCCGCAGCTGCTTCTGCCCAGGGCCTGGGAGAAAGCCCATGGCAAGGTGATATGTGTGACACTGGGAGACACAGCAGCAGCAACCAGCCTCAGGATGGCTAAAACTTCTTCCTCATTCTTTACCCCTCAAATTTTAAATTATGCCATATTTTTTTTGGAAGTAGTTTCTCAATTCTTTTCACCTGGGTGAAAAACTCTGTAGTACAGTAACAACAGTCAAGTAAACAAAGTCCCACATCAAAGAAAGCATACACAGGACAAATTTTCAAAGTGGTGTAAGTGATATTTTTTTAAAGCTTGGTGACTTAAAAGACAACTTGTCCAGTTTTGCTTGACCTTTTGGGAAAATTCACCATGCTTTGAAACCAAACAAGTTTTACATCAAATAATAAAAATATGAACTTAAGGTTCAAAAAGGGAACAGTGGGTTGGCTTGCTGGAGAAAGGCTCCTGTCTTTCCCAAAAGCACAGCGAGACAGAGAATGAGCACTTCTCCTGTGTCATTTTCTGTAATACCGTATTCTTTAAAATACAAATCTTGCCACAATTACAGGATCAAACATGAGGTCTTGCCTGAAATAAAAGGTCGCATGGCTATAACTGTAAATAAGTTTTATAAAAAGCTCTTAAGCAGGTCAAAGCGTAGCAGGGACACTCTTTGCAGACCAGCTTCCTCTCCTTCCACAGCTCACCCCCACTGAGGTGGGGTTTGGAGCCACCAGACAGGCTTCTCCTGGTGGTGTAAACCCTGAGGATTACACAGAGGCCAAAATAGCCCTTCTGCTTATAGGCAGGGTTTCCCAGGTCTCACTCCTGCTGCCCTACCAGCCACCCACCCCTGTTCTCAGCTCCTTCACCTGCCACTGATGTCCCAGCCAGGTGAGCCAGGGAAGCTGAGTCCTCACCCAGGCACTACAGAAGCACTGCCAGAACCCAGACATGGCCAAGCTGTGGCACAAGACCACTGCAACAGGGAGGGGAGGGTGGGTTAAAATTTATGTCAGCACCCTGGGGCTGGTCTCACATCCTTCAGCTCACTGCATGGCCATCAATTCTCCCCCTCACACCACTGCAGGACTTTGGGGATGCAATATCTGAGCTTGTCTTTCATGGTCCTGGGCTTTGTTTTCCTTCCCCTGGATGTTGCCTATCTGTACATTTTACTGGCTCCTGTACATCGGTTGCTAGGTAGCTCCCACTCCTACTCCCTTCTGTGTGCCCTTAACTTGCTGATGATCTCTCCAGTAGTTCCTGCATCTTTTAATTACATTAATACCTGCTGCAGTCAAATGAAAAGGGAAAGAAAAAAAGAAGGCAAAAAATGCGCTCCGGGAACAAGCAAAGGCCAGTCAGCACAGCAGGCTTCCATCTTTTGGCTTTATCTTAATCCCCCCTTCCTGCTTTTTCAAGCAGACCCCCTCAAATCCTTTTCCTTCTCTTGAGAAAAACCCAGGCATCTCTTGAACTCATTTCTGCACTTTGCCTCAACCGTCTCCCCTGTAACTTATTCCATATGTTTGCTTGGCTTTGCCTTCTGCCACAGTTCCCTCTTTACTCCCAGCTCCTGAACCCTCAGATCACATCACTGGGGCGCTTTGTTGACTTAATTGGATCATCAGCCTGGCTGTAAAGCTTCCCCAGCCAACCCTGCTTCCCTCTCCTGGGTTGCTGCCCCCGCCCTGAGGCAGGAGAAAGACCTATTTCTCTGCTGGATGTATAAATAGATGATGCAGGTTAAATTTAAAATATATTGAAGCTGATAACCACAGGTGCAGGGGCTGCAATTCATCCACTGGAAACAAAAGCTTCTTTCTGGAAGAGGAGGAGGGGAAACTGTGGCTCGGACAGTGAGGAGTGTTCTTCCCCTCCTGCTCTGCCCTTGCTCCTCCTGTGCTCACCTCCTATGCTCACCCCTGACTGCTTTAAGGCCTCTGCTTGTGCTGGGAGGGCAGGGGTTTCCAAGGCCCATGGAGGAAGTCCTGGCTCTGCCCCAGGCTGCAGGATCAGCCAAAGTGAAGCATGTCTGCTGTGCAGGGTGCCCAGACAGGGCAGGTGTAGGGTCGAGCCAGGCACCTCCACCCAGCAGGTCCTAAGAGCTGCTCTCACAGCGAGTGGGGCACCTGTGCCCATCTGAACTCACTCTTTGCCCATCTTGGCTGTACCTTGACACATCAAACCCACACCAGGAGTTACCAGTGTACCCTGAGCTGCTCCCTTTGCTTTCTGCACCCCTCTGCACCACAGTGGCCAGGAGGAGCAGCCATCACCCCTTCTTCTGAGTGTGGGCACCTCAGCCTCCCACCCATGGGCAGCTTGTGCTGGTCCTGGTGAAAAGTGCAAGAAATGGGGAGAGCAGCAGCCAGCACATTCCAGCCAGGAGGCTTCAACTGCTGTAACCCCTCCTTCCTCCAAAAATGAATGGCAGGTGTGGACTGTGATGGAATAGAATTACTCAGGTCTAATGCTGATAAAGGCCACTCACTAGCAGGGAGGGAAAGGGGAAAAAGGGGAATATTAAACACCCTCTCTCTGTGTTGTTTAATCCATGCCATGGCTTGCTGCAGGACGAAAAGCATGGCAGTTAGGGCTAATTTTTCTTCCTGCAAAAAATACCAAGAACCCTGCCTATGTTTATCAACAGCAGAAGTTTATCTCAGCTGCAGTGTCATACTAATAAAAAGGCTTTCTTGTTCTCATATTTTACTTTATAACATGGAAATTTGGAGTTGGTGTGAAACTGTGTCAGGGGAGCCTTGCTAGCAGCTGTAACCTGGGGGCAGTCATTCCTGTCCCTTAGCCATGCAGACTTCCAAGCTATCCAGAGGAAAAACACTCGTCCTCCTCTCTGCCCAGACAAAACCCTCCTGTAGATTCACACACCCATGTGCCTCCAAGCCTTGAGTGAGAGGCTGCCAGCTCCAAGGCCTGCTCAGATCACACTGCTGCTTTGTTTGAGCTGTAGCTGTGTTGTGGAACAGGTCTCTCACTTGGACATTCCCACGGTTTCCTTGTCTGGTTTGAAACCAGTACACAGCTTTCTGCTCCCAAGTCTCACTGGAAATGCTGCCCGTCATTCCTGCAGAGTCCAGCTGAAAAATGAGGGCAGTAGGACCTCAGCATGTTGTGGCTGCATCACCCTCCCTGAAGGTGTTTAAAAGCCACTTAGATGTGGGGCTTAGGGACATGGTTTAGGGATAGGGTTGACAATGCTGGGTTAATGGTTATAATCAGTGACCTGAAAAGTCTATTCCAACTGAAATGATTCTGTAATCAAATGGGTGACTTTTCTCCAACTAGGTGCTGCAGACACCCTAAGAACAGTGATAGCCACTCTCATATTATGGTTTTGTCCTTCCTGCCACAAGATAGCTTTGGGTTGCAGAGAGCTTAGTATGAAACCCACCTGACTGGACAGATGCCTTTTCTGTGCTTGTGTCTGCCTGCCTCCTGCACAAACATTGGGGCTGCCAGGGTGTCCCTGGGCTTTGTGCACCATGTCCCACCCCAAGGACATCTTCCTGCAGATACAGCTCACCCATTGCTGCCTGTCACCTATGTGCTAAGCAGTAACACCATCTCCCTTGAGCTCTAGGTTCTACTCAGGGGCAGCAGCAGAAGGAAAAAAATACAGGGTGGTTACGTAATCAGGACAGAAATAATTAGGTAGATGAAACCCTAAGAGAAGTAATCTATCTTTTGAAATGGACTGGCAGCTTGAAAAATTTAGACATCTTCATCAAACTATTACAAGCCTGAAGCTTGCATGTGCTTTGTTTTATGGGTTCTTAACACATGAAGGACATGCAAGTATAATTAAGGATTTGCAGTCCATCTTCTTGATACTGGAATTGGACACTGGAGACTACAATAAATAATCTGTAAACAATCCTTCAAAACAAAATAGTTTATCCATTAAAAAAAAAAAAGGTTCTTGGCAGATAAACCACTTAACGTTGTAATGTTGTCCACTTTTGGAGCTGAAGGTCCAAATTAAAAAACAGGAAACAGTTAGCAAAACATCCAAGGTAAGTTTAATTAACTCTGTGATTAATAGGAAAGTGACAGGACTAAAATTTCACCTGATGAAAGGATAGAAGAACAGGGGAAAAGAGTGGTACAGAAGAGTTAATTGCCACAATGTGGCAGGTGTGCATCAGACCCATGAAAATACTCACCTATATGTCCATTCCACTCCTGACTTGCTGCTGGTACTTGTAGAGCAGAGGCTTCTCTGTGTGGGTGGCCCCAGCCCACCCTCCCAAATGAAGCTGTTTGGCTTTGGCTTCACTTTTAAACACCAGCTGAGACCCACCTCACTGTGCTAGTGGAGCCATGCCTGAGGAAACACTATCTTCTCCCACCTTGGTGAGGAGAGGAAATGTGTTTTCCTTTATTTTTAAGCCTGTGGTTTGCCGAGCATACTTCTGACTTGTTCTGCAGTGCTCGCTGGCCGTGCTGGAATGACACAAGCCCGTGCTGGTGCCAGGAGCTGCAGCCCAGCCAGCATCAGCCAGTGAGCTTCATGTGGCTGGCAGTCAGTGCTCCTGCTGGATGCTGGAGGAGAACCCCCTCAGTCACATCTGCAGCTCCCTGCTCGCTCAGGAGCACTGAGCCATGAGTTCCTCTTTCCAGAGGGATGAGAAGGAGGGAAAACCCAGTGTACTGAAAACTGCACTCTAGGAGATGTGCAAACCCCAGTGCAGTCAAAACCCACTGTGCTGTGTAAGTTGCCACCTGCCTAAACCTCCCTGGCTGGCCTGATTTGACACAGTGTTGGTGATCAAGCATGTTAGAAGTCAGGTCTCCTCCTACTCTGGGGCCACTAATCCCCCATCTGACTCCACACCCTTCCCATCAGGTCAGGTGGGGCTTCTCACTTTGTCAGTGCTGAAGCAGCCCCAGCTTAGGAATTCCTTGGATTTTTGCATCGAGCAGCATGTCAAGGGCCTGAGTGGCAACTGTCTTCAGGAACTCCAGCAACCCATGACCCACAGCTCCTACAGTCCTTTTTCTCCTGCTCTGGAGTCCAAATTCCCCAAACTTTCCCCACTAGGCTCCCACTGCTCCCATCCCACTTCTCTCACCCCAGACTTCCCCAGCCCATCCCTCCAAGCCCCTTCAGGCCCAAAGGTGTGCACACCCCTCCTTGCTTGCCCAGCATGTCCAGTCTTGGTCCCCCTTGGGCTTTGCAAAGCCTGTGTGACCCCAGCCCTTCCCTCCCAGGGCTGTCAGCAGCTGAGGGGCTTCCTTGTTGAGTAGTCACATCCAGACCCCTGCTTGTCCAAACAGCTGCAGCAGACACACGGACACATTTGTCAAAACCCTGGGCTGCCTGGAAAAGCCTTGTTTCTCAAGGCTCTCTACAGCCACCCCTGTGAATACTGCAGGCAGTGGTTTTTGCATCATGCCACATTCCTTGGAGCAATGGGAATGAGGTTAGGTTGGGTGAAACTCCCAGGGCTTTCCTTTTTTTTTGACAGCTGGCTCCAGCCCCTGGAACATCTGTCCAGCTGGAAGACCATGGAGCTCATAAGACTCATTATTTCATTAGTTGGCCCCCAGCAAAAGCACCAAGCCCCACCTACAAAAGCCAAGTCATCTCCTCCCTCAGCCACATCCCCTCTCCCTCTCCTGTGTTTTCCTCAGGCACTCACCCAGCTTGTCCTCTTTTTGTGTTTTTTGGGAGAACTCTGCCACCATGGCAACAGCTGTGTCAGACAGACCGACACACACCCATAACACTGGAGCCTCTGATGCCTCTGAGTTTTCGCCATTATCAAACCCTTTTAACTCTTTCAATGCTGACTTTGCTGTGTGTCCAGCAAAGCCAAAGTTTACTTTGCTGTTGCTTGGAGAGGTACTGAAAGAACTTCTAAATTTTCTATTGCAAAAGCTAAAATGTGATGGTTAATCTTGAAAGAGGCTGGAACATGAGTTTTGAGGCTGGTAACTAGTGGCTCGACTGCATTCAATGGACAGGAGTCCATGGATGTGCTTTGGCTTTGATAGCTATCCCAAGAGTAATAGTCCTAATGGAATTTTCCAACTGTAAGCCCAACTATAGTTTTTTTAACATAGCTAAACCCTTTTCACTTCATGTCTCTCAACAAAAATTCATCTGGATGTACAGTGGGTTCTGGGACTGTGTGTCAGTAGTCAAAGCAGCCTTTTATCCATCCCATTTCTTACCAGTGCCAGTCACTGGCTGGAAGTTACAGGCAGATTTTTCCAAATCAGTATGGAAAACCAGAGCAACCTCAGCCTAGCAAATGATTGAATACCCCTTTATTGGTGTGGGACAAGCCAAGAATGAGGAGCCAGCTGTTCTCCCTTCATTTCCCCTCCTCTCTAGGAGGAGAGTCTTGCCTGGGAGTGCCAGCTGCATCCACCACAGTGTATGTGGGGACAGCTTTGCTGTATCTCCACTCCACCAGTGTCCAAACACCTGGGAAACCCGGTGTGCTTGGGATTTCTCACTCATTGATCAGAAAGTGGCTTCAGTTCAGGTTCAGAGGCTCAGTGGTCACTCTGGGCAAAGGCAGATTTAGCTCAGGGCACGATGGCATTTGCAGGGATTGTCTAGAGAAGCCAAGAGAATGAGCTGAGGCTGGGGGCTCTGGCACTGAGCATGTGCATCTTCTGTGAGCACAACACAGACAAAAACACAAACCTTAAAAATGCAAATCTTTGGGCTATAAATTCACTGCTCTACCCAAGGCAGTTGTTCGTTTTCCATATTTATTTATGATTCATTACAATCTGGATTTTTATAGATCTCCTACTCTAAGTTTTATATTTAATTGAATGAGAGTCCTGGTATCTTTCTGCATGTGTTTATGTGGTTTTCATTAACTACTGTGCAATCTAAGAAAGATCTTTGTTAACCAAAAATAAGGAATGTTTGTTAATGTTTAATGGAAACAATAACAATAAAATTACACAATGATAATTAAAACCACCCCAACCGTAAAAGCTCCTTCTTAATGAATCATATTAAGGGAGGGTTCAAGCATGTATTTATGATCTGGGTTGTGATTTATGGGCTAAATCCTGCCCTTGTATATCTGCTTGAGGCTTTCACTGATTTCCATGGGGGCAGCATCTGCAGCGGAAGAAGGCAAATTTTGGATGTGTGCTGATTCAGTGCTGCCAGAAAAGAACATTATTTTACCCTGACACAGTATATGCAGAACTAAAATGCTACCCTCCTCCCCTGCCCATTAAAAATAGAGAGAATATGAAGCATGATGTTGCTGTGTATCCTGGCACGCTCCTGGTAACTGGCTGTTGGGAGCTTTTCCAGTGGATGTCCCAAACTCCCAGCAGTGATTTATCACTAATTGTCACAATGGGCCTAAGGATACAAATGGTTTGTGGGGGAAAAATAACTGATATTGGCACAAAACATTTTCCTTGGCAGTTTGTGGGACCCAGACTATTGCACAGCCTTGCACGTTCAAGAATTAGGTTCCTTTTTTTATGCTGAAATTTCTCTATGCCACACCAAGAGCTGGAAAGACTTGGAATGGGTGCTGCCCTCACTTGCTGTCCTTGTGAGGCTGATTGATTTTTCCTGCATGGAGTAAATGGGCCTTAGGGCAAATGAGAATCAGACCCAAAATGTTTCTGATCTGCATGGAAAAGTCAAGAAAGGCAAGGCAGTATTTGTAAAACTAATAAGACATTATGATGTGAATGATTTTTAATTAGCCAGATATAGATTCTTTTTATCTGAATACTTTTAGGGCCCAAGTGGATAAATGTGCAAATAATACCACCAGGCACAGAGGTACTTACAAGAAAAGACCATCTTTAGAAAGATGCCCGATTCCCATCTATTCCACAGCGAGCAGAAGTGCAAACTTATTTAACAAAGCTCCGATGCCTGTGCGATAGAGCTGCGAACTTGCCCTGCGGGGAGAATTTAATTTTCAAAATCGGCAAGCGGTGACCAGCGCGTCACGCAGAAAGGCGCCGTGTCTCCCCAAGATCCCTTGTGCCTCTGCTCCACTCTGTGGCTCCTTCTTCTCCCTCCCTCCCTCGCTCTCTCTGTCCTCTCCAGAAGCCACTTTGTCCCGGCTGTGTCCCCACGGCCCCTGGCTGAAGCGTTTTGCCGAGTAAGCCCCGGCCCAGAGCCTGGTGCGAAGGGTGGGGGAGGATTCAGATCGCGCTGCTCTCACTGGTTCACATCGGCTGCCGAAGCAACTCACAGGCTTATTTTTTAAAAAATGGAGCCCCCTAATGTCTATTTAAACCAGAAAAAATATACATCCCTTTCAGCCTCGCAGCCCGAGCCCTGGCCCCGCAGAAAGACGCTCTTGGCTTCTTCAATTAACAAATACGAAGCAAGTGCCCTCCTTTCCCAGCACAATGACGGCTGCCACTATTATCCCTGGCCCCCCAATTATTTCTGAGGATCTCTCACTTAATGAAGTTTCTCTGCCTCCCCTTCCCGGCTCAGCAGACTCAGGGAAGCTTGCTGAACCAATTTAGCAAAATGTTAGGAAGAATAAAATGTAACTGCATTCTTTCTATCTTTCTTTCTTTCTTTTGCCATTTAGTCAGCAGGTCCCTGCTCTGTTCTCAGCTGTGTCCTTCACAGCGGTGCAGATCAGAGCATGGAAATGCATATCTTGTGGGTGCCAGGAGATGTGAATCATGAAAATAGAGACAATTCCTTCCCCTTGATCACAGTTTGCCCACTTTTTCATTAAAAGGGAGCCTTTAAATAAAACTCTCACATCCGAACACCTCCGAAATTGGGGATGGGATCTAGGTTTTGATTGTAATTCTGCTGTAGCCTATGACAGTAGTGGGTCAAGCCTGCCTTCGAAGGTGAGCCATTAACTGGTGGTTCCCTTTCAAAAACCCAGCGTAAATCAGGCTGGGACTACAGTGCCTCCAGACCAACTTGCAGCCTTGCAACACTGTCTGGTTGTTATTTTCCCTCACTGCACCATTCTTCTTTTCTGCTTTTTGCATACATCTGTGGTCATCCCTTTATTTAGCCTTCTTTTTCTCCTCTGACAGGATTTCTAAGTGTTTCCCTTGCCTTGCCTAAAGATTTTTCCCTTACAGATTTCCCCACTCCGTTATAGCGTCTACCTATGCTTTAAGCAGAATTCATATAATAAAGACCAAAGAAGAAAGAGAAATCTGCTTAAATACTTTTTGAAAAAAACATGCCACATTTCTGCCATTAATATTCCATGTTGGCAACACAATGTATCTTATTTAACATCATATCTTTCATGAAATGAAGCAAAGAACTCCTTTGTTTTAACACACCCTCCTTGTTGGTAATACTGGCAAGGATCTGAGTCCCCCTGATGCCTTGGGAAGGCTGACCTGGAATAGAGATTGAACAGAGCTAGGGATTAAAGTAGATATTTATTAAAAGGCCTTTAGGGTACACCTTGGGCAGGACAAGAGCCTGGCCAGGGCTACATCCAAGGTGGAACCAAAATAGTCACAAAATAGGTGACCAGTCACAAGGTCTCACACTTTTATAAGTTTTGGTTCATTTGCATATTGGGGTTTAATTGTCCAAATACAGCTTCAGGTTAGGAAGTCCCATCCTTCTTGTTTTCTGTCTTCAGTCCACAGTTGTTTGTGCTTTTGGGCCTGAAACTTGTACTTGTTGTCCTTGGTCTCCATCTGGAAAAGGATTTGTTTTGTCTCCTACTCTGTGAAGAGAGCTGAGTGACACTTAAATGAGGCTACACCCCTAGGCAGCACAGAATCTGGAAACATGAAAGCTAAAACTTAAGGCATCACCCCAAGAGTACTTTTCACAGCAGAGGCTTCCCTGGTTTAAGACAAAGGCCTAGGCATCCCTAGGGGTGCAATGGTTGTGGTTTCTTCAAGAGCTTGCCCTGCAGAGGGATCCATGCAACCAGGTCTGAGAGGAGCTTGGTGTAGCCTAGACTGCCAGACCCATGTGACACCACGAAACTGGGATGGAAGATTCCTGAAATTTCACTAAAAAGCCCTGACATTGGGTTAGGATTGGTGGGAATCAGTTGGCAAGCCTGGATGTTGCTGCACAGTTTGGATTCTGCCTAAATATTTTTCACCAGAAATGTCTTCTTCCTCATGAAAATACTGAGTTTTTCATCAGAAACCAGCTGTGCCACCTGCTCGATTTCCATTTGTGCATCTCCTCATATCCTTGTCCCCTCTATGGTCCATATTCTGGGCACAGAGCCTGCTTCCATCCCCTTCCCACTGCAGCACTGACTCCTCATCCACTGTCATGCACTGATTTGAGCCTGGAGTCTGGCTGGAAACCAGAAAATGGGGCAAAGTGTGGGGGCATGAGCTCTGATTAACTCCTGTCAGGACTGCTAAATATAAGCACTTTGGGGTTATTCTGGCAGACAGAAAATCTCTTTCAGGAGGGAGAGAACAGAAAATTGCACTAATAAAGGTACAGCTGGGTGGCAGCTCTTTCCCTCCTGTCCCTGAGGAAATGCTGATGTCTTTCATATCAACAAGCAGAGATTTCTCTGCGGGCAGGCTCTAACTCTACCTGAGCATTAACATGGGCTGCAGGAGAGCAAAATAAGAGAGACTGAGTCCCCAGCTGGCCTTGTCAAAGCATGAGGGACCTATTCCAGCCTGAATGCTTTTCTCTTGCAGTTTATTGCGAACTCTGACCATGTGCAGACGCTGCCTGTTGGCACCTTGGACGCGCAGATGCCTTTTGGAAAGCCGTGCTGGGAAGCTGGCAGCCAAAACAAGCAAGTGGTCCAGCACCTGGGATGCTGTGATGGGGTCCTGCCTCTATTCCCAAGGTGGGAGGCACAGCCACTGAGCTGCCAGAGGAGGATCAGGCTCCCTGACTTGATTTCTGTCTGTCCTGGCTCTGTGGGAGGCATGGGTGGAATCTCCCTGGGAGATGGAAGCTGGAAGTGCAATAAGGAGAATGGAATTGCTGGCTTCCAGCTGAGCCCTTCCCAAAAAACACTGGTACCAGGAGAGCTGCCAACCCAGGAAGCCTCTGACTGCTCCTACCAGGACAGGTGAAGCCCTCCAGGAGTGATCTGTGCTGCCAAAACCTGTGAGACACTCCAGTTTAGGGGAAAAACATGCTGGCAGAAGGAGAAAGAACCAGGAAAAGCAAACCATGACAAGCATATTCTTCACTTGAACAGTCCAGGAGCCCAGTGCTGTGCTGCTCCTTGGCAGAGCAGAGGCAGGAAAGTCAATTGGACTGGAGCTGGCAGCAAGAGCCTGTCCAGTCCACTCATTGCAATTACCTCCATCTACTGCAAAGGGTATTTTCTTCTTTTTTCTGCCATGCTGTCCAGGGAGTCTCTTGCTTTCAGCTCTCCCTGCTTCCTGGTTTGGTTCCTTATCATGCACCAGTCCACGGTGTTCAGTGGGTCTGCTGGGAATGGCTGTGGGATGGCCACTTGCTGGGCACTGCTCAGCATCTTTGTCTCTTAGGAAAGCCAGGCTGCTCACCACTTTAGCACCCAAACATTTTGCTGGCAGCCAGAGGCTGACCCCCACAGAGATTACTGACTCTTTGGAAAGTGCTGAATACAGGGGAGAGAAAGCAGACAAAACTGGAAAATTCTGTCTCTGTTTTCAGGTGGCTGATTTTGTTTTTCCTTTGCATGTCCAGATTGCAGCTCCCATGCTTCCCACCACACCACAATTTAACCCCTCATCTCACAACCTGGGTGCTCCACAAACCAGGACTTCCAGGTCCTGACAAGCTGTAAAAATTTTGGGTTAAAACACTTCCTTAACATTCACTCTGAGCACTGTGGTGGTGAAGGATACAAATCAGTGTGTCGAGCCTTTTTGCCTTAATCCCACATCTGTGAGACCTCCTTCTGTCATCCTCACTACCAATGGCCATTTTGGGCATTGAAGGATGCAGCAATCCTCATTAATTAGCAACAGCCTAATTCTCTGCACAAACCCTTCTGCCTCCTCCAGCACTGTTCATTTGAGCACCAGGGGATGACAACTGTTTGACAGTAGTTTTTAAGTTGTTGTGGTGGTTTATTTTTTTTTTTTTCCCTTAACAGCAGCATTTTTTCAAGTTCAGAAATGAACACATGTTCAGTTCTGGGCCGAAAAAAAGGGTTTTTGCTTTTTGGAAGTGCCTGTGGTTTGACTGCTGGCTCTATAAATGGGATTCAGATAGCAGTGTCTGACCTCCCTCAGTTTCTCTGCCTGCTGCCTCTCTGCATGGTTCTGAAGGAGGACATGAACTCAGTCGAGCTCCCAGCCAAGGGGAATGAGCCTGAGGAGGTCTGGCTGCCTTTCCTGCTTTCTCAGTATTGTAATCCAGAAATGAAGCATACATCAATATTGCTAAATAAAATAGTGCAGGAATTGATCCATGTCCCCAAGACAAGGGACACTAAATAGCCTGTATGTTGGTATTTCCTGTGAAGCACAGTGGCTGTGCATAAATAATATAGCCTTGGGTCTTCTCTGGGCCCAAAGGCCCTGTGGTCCTAAAATATGACTGTGACCCCTTGCACATTTTTGTTTTCCCAGTTTAAAGCAACTGAAATAACAGGAGGGCTGTGTTGCAGCACACTGGAGCTGACTTTTATGGTATCAAAATTTATGGCACAGCATGAGGTACAGCTTGAGGGCCCCAGGTTTGCTGGGGTAGCACTGGAGATAGACAGTGGGGAGAGCAGGAGGAGCCCAGGCTGCTGCAGTGTTTGTCATCTCCTCTGGGTCAGAGTCAAGGAGCAGAGGTAAAATTCATCAGTGAATGTCGTCCCATCCCCACACTTCACCCCAGGCCCTGGCTGCATGTTTAGGGTTTGTACCCAGAAGCACCAAATGCAGCTGCACAGGTTGTTTGATGAGAGCATTTCCTTTTGCATCCTCAACAGGGTCCAAGTTGCTTCTTTTTCCAAATGTACTGTCAGCAGCTTTTGGAAAGCAAAAGGGAGAAACCCCTCTGCAAGCAAAGAGACAAGCAGAAGAAGGGCTGCCAGCCTATAAATGGTGCTTTGGCCCTGCAGAGCTTTTGGCAGGGATCTCCACCAGCTGAGCTGATGGTGTGGCTGGTAGCTGTAGCAAATCACCTTTCACCAAACATCCAGAGATGTGCACATTGTCAGGGTCAAGAGGTGACTGTGGCCTCTGAACAAGTGGTAAATGACCTCTGTCCCCTGGGGTGACTAGTGTGGCTTTCATCCTCATCTGCCCTGTGTTAGTGTCCTGCTTCATCCATCCCAGCCTGTGGTTCCTTTACCTCTTCTCTCTGCCAATGCTGGGCACTTCCCATTTCTATCCAGGCAATGCCAGGAGGAGGCTGGCACTGAAAACCCGTGTCATCCTATCAATGATTACCTCTCCAGCATCCAGATCCTTTGCTGCCCTTGAGATCCCAGAGGAGAAAATGCAGGGAAAATCTGGCTCTGCTGCCACTGCCCTGGGGCCAAGAGCAGCCTTGGACCTGTGCAATTGTGACCACTGTGCTGGGGCAGGAATCAAGGTTGTCCTTCAGAGGGTTAGAGCAGACCTGCACGCGGGTACATTTGCACAAGGCCAGCACAAAATTATTCCTTTTTCCCTGGCAAGTGCTGAAATCCCTGACTGAAGCCCTGCACATGCTCGAAGGAGGTGCTAGCAGAATAGTTTCAGCCTAGCCAAACCTCAAGTATTTTCTTCCAGATCCATTTGGAGAGCCAGCTGAATTAGTTTTTGAAATGCTTCCCTAAATATTCAGCCAGAGATGTGGAAAACTTCTGTACAAATAAGAAAAAGAAAAGCATGCAAGGACTCTGATGTGTAGTGCAGTGTTAAGAGCAGCCATCCCCACCTGCCCTGGCTCTGCCTCACAGCCCCAACCTCTGCCTCTGCATAGTCTGGGTATCCTTTACCAGCACAGTCAGCTCTGGATGAAATGTCACTATCCCTGCCACAGGAAAAACATTCCAGAGGCTCGTTGGGACGCTTGTGCAGCACTGAAGGATGGAAAGTGTTACACATGTGTTATGTATTATTATTAACTCAGAGAGTTTCTGATTTCTAGTACCATGAATGATAGTCACAGATGTACAAGGGCCCGCATAGTTTATAACAAAGGTAAGATAGAAAATGGATGATCTTGAACTTTCTGTCGGTTATTTTTAATTCAAAACCAGATCTGGGACAGAGATTCAGCCTTTGCTGTTTAGTTATCCAAATAATAAAATTAAGACCAAAGCCAGATGAACTTAGGGAAAGTTAAGGTTCAGATCATATCAATGACTGTACCTCAGGCCTGAATTTAACATGCTGATACTTTTTCTCCTTGCTTTTAAACTATGTGAGGGACTTCCTCCTCCTTTTTACAGAAACCAGATGTGGGTTATTTTTTGACTGGCATTTCATGGCAATGTGTGTCCTGGTTTATGTGCTTGATCTTTTTTCCATGGAACAAAAAAAGAAAAAAAATGCTTGCAAGCATTAAAATGGCAACTGTGGATGGGAGCAAGATTCAATGCAATGAAAAGCAGATCAGATTAAGAGAACTGTTGAAAATTTATTCTTCTGGTTAATTTTATCTGTAAAATTGTCCTAAAGACTAATATTGTCAATTCTCATTTGGCTCTGTAGGACCCTGCGTGAATCCATATCCATCCTTTTTTGGCAGGCCTTTTTATCACCAGTGGTACAGTGACATCTAAGTGTCAAGAAGATGGGCCAGTCGGAGCATAGAAAATTGATTTGAGCAGCACCATCCCCCCTTGGCTGGCTGCAGATAAACAGTTCAGCTAATGTGCTGCTCCCGACCTCTTTGGGGCTCTATTTGAATATGATCTAATATGGCAGCTGCTTCACTGCAAACACTGAAAGTAAATCAGTCCCTGAGAAGTTTTACTTTTTCCTTGCATTTTTAAAGTTGGGACAAGTGAGTTAAAGAAAAGGCTTGCAACCATGAGGACCTTACACACCAAAAACCCTAGTGCCATTTGCTGCTTAGTGATTTTTTTAAAATATTGAAAATAAGGAAAAAAATATCTCTGTCAGACATGAGGGTACAAAAGCACAATTAAGCTATCGTTTTGGCTCTTTTTCTTGCCCAAGATTGCTTTCCAAACTACCTGAGTGAATGATATGCTTGAGAGGTTGTTTTAGAAACAATTTGCATGGGTGCTGACAGCTGCTCCGAGGGGCATGGAGGCAGCCCTGCTTCCTGCAGGAAGGAGTGTGAATTCCCATCAGCTCCAGGCCTTTGCCCGGTTTCAGATGAGGGAAGCAGGAAATACGTAAAAGGCAGAGGCTGCCACTCGCCTCTCTCTTCTTTTCCTCCCTTTTTGAGATCAGGGGATCCAAGCTCTCCTGCCATTCATCTTCCTTCCCCTCTCTCCCAGGGCTTCTGTGCTCCATGCAGCTCCTTCGAGTGCTGTCATCCCTGCAGAACCCGAGTGCCTTCCAGTCGGGCATCACGCGAAGTGACTAACATCTGTCACATGTGGCTCATTCTTTCCCTCAATCAGCCTCAATCAGCTTTTCTGCAGGCAGCATTTCCTATCTACAAATAACAGCCATCACGGAGGCTGGCAGGATGGTTGCTTTCTCCTCTGCTTCTCTTTTCCCAGCTTTACTCTCATTTTCTCCCGTTGCTTTTCACTCCTTTTCATTTTCTTCGTGCTCACCACCACTGCCATTACTACCATTATTTGCCTTTGTGCTCCGTGTCCTCAGGAAATCTTCTCTCCTCTCTTTCCTTATGCCATTTCTTGATCCTTTTCATATTTCTTCATTTCCCCTTATGACCACCTGCCTCTTCCCCTCTTCCCACAACCTTGCCAGCCCTTCACACACCTTCCTCCCCATGTCCTGAACTAGGACACCTGGCTCCTGTCCCTACCACAGGTTGTGTTGTGCCAGCAGAGAATCCTCTCAGCTTGTCAGGTCCCACCAGCACCTGGGACTTATTTCTCCAGTCAGTGCCCTTTATATGCTGATTCAAACTAGAAGCCTATGGAAACAAAGACATCCAGATCACACACATGGTCCTCCCATCCATAGGAGATGTCTTTGTTTGGAAAGACAGGTATCTGTCAGGGAAAACTGGAGTTTCCCTTGGAATGGAGAATGTAAAACCTCCTCCCTCCAAATTATTATGATTTTGCAATTAGGAGCTTTCAGGCAAAAATATGGGAATAGGAGTAACAGTTTTTTATTAGGAATATTAAAAATGCAAATGCAGAAATAAAAAAAAAAAACAAACCAAAAACAAAAAAACAAAAAAACAAGCAAACAAACAAAAATCCTAGAACACTCTGATGGAGTCAGGAATACTACCTGACACCCTGTTGGCCAGGGTGTTGGAAGCAGTCCAAATAAATCCTCCTGGAGTGACAGATGTAGTTCTGTTGGAGTAGAGATGATCCTGTAGTGGTGGTGAGATGAGTCCAGTCTTCCTCTGGGAATCCAGTGGAAAAGAAAATGTCTGGGGTCTCTTCGTCCCCATTTTTATCTGGGTAGGGAATGCTTGGCTCCTCCCACTGGTTGGAGCATCTCACAGTGGAATGATTTAATTTTATCAGTCATGTGGTGAGCCTTAATGGCCCATTAACAGCAGATATCACCCTGGAAGGAGGATGGGTCATGGAAGAGATAAGGAATATTGCTCCCCTGGTTTTAACAGCTGGCCCATTAACAGAAGGCATCCACACCCCTCCTCCCTGGAGTTAGAAGAGATAAAGGAAAAAAAAATCTCCCCAACTGCTTTCTGCAGATGAAATAGAATACACATTTTTTTGGTTACATAACCCAAGACAGTACACCATGGTTAGGAAGCAGAAGGCTGTTTTGCACCCCTGTCCTGCTCTCACCACACTGGTTGCTCTTGACAAGGGTCCTGTCTCCAGTACCTTGTTCTTGCCCTCTGTAGAGTGGGGTCAGTGCTGCAGACTGCTTGGGTTCAGTGTTTGAGGGTAGGAAGAAACACCAAGGACAGAACACAGTGCGTAGAATCATAGAGTCATTGCATTGGAGATGGCCTTAAAGATCCCCTAGTTCCAAGCCCCCTGCCATGGGCAGGGACACCTTTCACTGTAGCAGATTGTTCAGAGCTCCATCCCACCTGGCCTTGCTCCCAAACTCTTCTCTAGCATTGACCAGGATAACACTGCAGGTGGCCGAATCGAGCTAACTCAAACCTGACCTCCCGTTCCAACCCAAGCAAATGCCCTGCTCACTTTCCCTGCCTTTGAGAGGGAAAACATCACCTGAATTAAACATGAGAGCGGAGGAGCCCTCCCCGGTCATCACATTCAATCCCTCACTGTGGGTGGATGAGGTGCCGAATAATCCCTTTCACAAACGGATTGAGCTGGATGTTAAAAACAGGGAGTTATTATCCCTCCCCCTCAAAACAGCTGATGCTTCAGAATTTAGATGTGCAAGAAAGGAGCACAAGATGCTTTCTTTCTCAGCTGAAATTTCAGCAATAAGGGAGAAAATTTATCTGAAGGCTCCAATATTCTGCTCTAACCGAGCAGCCCGAAAAGTTCGGATTTGAGATGCAGGCCATTTTCTTTATTAAAAAAATAGGCATATAGGCATAGAGAAAATTACTGATTCAAGGGTGATCTGCACAGGGTTTTTTAATAATATGATCTTAGATGGACAAATAGAAAAGAGAGCCTATTTACTGGCAGGTGCTTTAACCAGAGCATTGCCTGCACATCTTTCTCACTTAGCAGAGACATTTGGTCCCACATCTGCCCAGCTCCAGTCTATTATGCAGCATCTTAACACTGACTGAGTTTTTCAGATGGAAGTTTATTCGCTTGTGCTGACTTTAACCAACAGTCAGCCAAGAGGAGACACTTTTAAAAACTCAGAAGATTTTGTAATTACATTCTTCCTCTTTATTTTAAATCTTGTCTTGCTTCCAAACTTGCTTGTATCTCCTTTCCCCTGAAGGAGCTGAGTAAAAGCCCTGCTTGCTGGGCTGAGTCTGAAGGACATATCCTTCCTTTCCCTCATCTTCAGTTTTTCCATTTGGGTGGTGAATCAGTGAGAACCAAAATGTTCCTAAGGCTTTAATCTTTACTTCCAAGCAGCATATACTGAAGTATAGATGCCTGGCCTGTTCTTTAGCTCTATGCAGTGCTTTCACAATCAGAGGAAATGGTTGTATTTTATCTCCCACCCCATCTCCTGTCTACAGTGGATATAACCATCTTTAATCTGGACTTGTGTTTTGGGATGCCAGCACCTGGAGAAGAAGCCAGTTTGGGGAGTGTCTATTTCTGACCTACACAACATTTCCAATGAATTAATGTCCAGGAAAGTCACATCTCTTTCATTTAGTGCTGATGAAGACATGACACAGGTCATTGCCCAGCAGGATGCAGAGGTGTCCTCGAGCCAAGTGGAGAAGGTGGAAAGCATCTCCAGCCAGCTGAGGGAGGCAGCCCTGAGCTGCAGCACACACAGGGGCTGCCTACCTGTGGGGAAGCCCAGAGGCAATGAGGGGCTTGGAGGAGCCTCCCTTCAGCATCTTTCCCTTCCTTCCTGGTCAGCTCTGGGCAGCTGGCCTTCCTCCCTGGGCTGATTTCTTGCAAGCCCTGGGCCAGCTGGTGTTGAGTGGGGATCAGCAGCAAAACAGTGTACTGGCTTTGCATTTTGGCACCTCGTCAGCTTGGCCATTAGCAAGCACACAGACGGCAGGGAGGAGC
Organism: Cisticola juncidis; assembly: GCA_013400215.1. Lineage (NCBI taxonomy): Eukaryota > Metazoa > Chordata > Aves > Passeriformes > Cisticolidae > Cisticola > Cisticola juncidis. Next base: position 560,482 of record VXBR01008347.1, on the reverse strand, counting down.
AGAGCATCCTCTGAGAGCTAAGGCTCCTTTTGGGCAGGTACCACTCCTGGCACTGCCATGAGCCAGGCTTGCCTAGGCACACACCACAAGGCAGTGGGAAAAGTGTGGCTGCCTCTCGCTTCTCCCTCCCCTGAGGAGTCTGCGCTGCTGCCGAATTCAGGTGTCACCTGGCTTGGCACAGATTCCATCTCGATGGAGAGGCTGCTTCCTGCTGCACGGGGAACTCGCCTTATTAGACAGATAAGGTTTGTATTTACTGCTTGTTTGTCATGTCAACAGAGGTGCTGGGGTGGCTAGAGGAGTGTCAGCTGGCTGCTCTGCTCTCGGAGATGGGGCCACTCCTCCCACAGGCATTCAGGCTAAACCTGAAAAGGTGCATGTGAGATGCTGTCCCACCTTCCCTCCCCTCACCCACATCCTAGGAAATCCTTATCAACAGAAAGAGCCCAAGGGATACAGGGAGAGCCGAAAGGCAGCTGTTTTCTGCTTTTCCCAGGAAGCTGGGAGTCAAGACTGTCGCAGCCTGATCCTTCTCACACCACTTGTGTAAGACGGTGTAAATCCTCTGCTTTTATGGAGATAGACCACCACAGAGCAGGGCCCAGGGAGGGGAGAACCGGGCTTAGCACGCTGAATTACGCTGCCAGCACCATGCTCCCAGCATGACAGGCAGAGGGACTTGCTCTTACGCCTGGCTTCCCTCCTCGGCAGAAGAAAGGAGTGTCAGGGAAGGAAATCAGGGTTAATCCAGGCAGCCGGCTCAATGGCTGGCACGGGTGCGCGTCTGTCCTTTGTACTGTCAGCTTGCAGCAATATCACACTCAAGCAGAGGGTGTTGCTCTGGGGCATCGGTGTAGAAAGAGCCAATCAAACCCTATTTATCAGCTTTGGATTCTCAAAGGCCGAGCTGACGCAGCACTGGATTTTTATTTTACTGATTTAACACCAGGATTTATGGGTCGTGTACAACGGCACATTGCAGGGCACCGTCTAAATAAGTATTTATCATGTAGGAAGAGGCCCTGAAGGCAAGCAGTGCTTAGCACCATGTAGCCCCTTGTCCTTGCATCAGCTTCACACAGGCAGCCTGACTGTCACAAGGAGAGCCCACCCCTCTATTGTGTACGGCAGGGCATGGGCTGGTGAGTGTTCTTTGCTGGGGACACATGTGGATCAGTTCAGCAGCTGGTGGCTGCTCTCTCTGTGAGCAACACACCTCGAGGTACCCACAGCTTCACTATGGCATCCCTAAGCCACCTGCAGACCTGCAGTGGGCACCCCCACTCATAGCAGTGACAGAAACCACCCACAGAGGAAAAGCTGGTCGAAGCCACTGAGAAATTCATTGTGTCTCCTGGCCTGTCCGGGGACTGTGACTTGTGCATGAGCCATTGCTTTCCCCTCCCTGCGCCCCAAGGAAGCACTTAACCAGGTTTGGTCTGTGAATCAGGGAGCTGTTCCCAGATTAGACTGGGAAAGGGGGCAAGAAAGGCTCAGGGAAAGCCAATGCACTGGCGTGGGGGTGGTGTTTCAATGACACACAGGCGCTGCTGATGCATTTTTTCACTTACTCTGCTTTATCTGCTCTGTATCCCAGCCTTCCCACTGATGGCTGGCAACACTTGCCTTGGCAATGGGCAGGCAAAAGATGAAAATTTTCATACTGCTTGTGATATATTCCTGTAACAAGATTCAGTGGAGCCTTTGCTGGAAAATAGCTGGTGGTTCACATTTCTGCTGTCTTCTTTGTTTGCTCTTCTTAATCAGCATTGGAAGAGCTAGATTTCTCTCCCTCCTCTTATGCTCTTTGTACAACTTTAACTTGCTGCATTTCCCCCACATGCAAGATACAGTGGAAAGTGGAAGTGGAGACCTCTGTGTTAATCGCACAGCGAAGAAAATAGGAGCATGGGAAATTCCTGCCTTAAAATAAAAATATCCGTCTCCCTCAGCCACATCATTTCAATACTCTATCGCTCCAGCTTTCCGTGTTTACTTCATCCTTTCTGCTCTGTTATTTACAAGAGTAGACCAGGATAGGAGGAAGAGACATCTTGTATATTAAGTTTTATTTTTTGCACATTTATTTCCTTTATTCCTTACTTCTTTTTTAACATTTTTTTTCATTACCCCTAAAGCTCTCTGTTCTGCCACTAATAAGAAATCTGACACCAGAATTCTGCCTTTCAGCCTTTGCTTACATCTCGCATCCTCTCTGACTTCAACAATAAGACTCAAACGTAACACAGGATGGAGTCGACCCAAACCAGAGGAACCCAGATGTGATGCCAAGAGGCTGGATCTGCATCACCGGTGGCAATCAGGATACTCCAAAGGCAGCTCCGGCTGTGCCCCTCCGTCAGAGCCCAGGGAAAGGGCAGGAGCGATTCATTAAAAACCCACCGCCACGCGCTGGTGTGCAAGCCCGAATGAATGTCACCGTTTTCATTACGGAAAAAGAGAGACCAAAGAGAAAATGTGACAAAGTACATCTCGCCTGGCTGTTGATCTTTAAGCAACAGTGTGATTAGCAGCGTCTTCCCTTTACATTTCAAAGCGCCGGAGCACAATGGCAGGGAGATAAACATCCAGAGGTGCTGCCTGGCTGAGAGACATCTTTCTGACAGCGCATTACGGCTCCTGCCTCCCTCACCGCAAAGAACATGAGGTTCTAGTCAACGATGAAAGAGAAAAAGCCACACTTTATCTACCATAAACAGTTGCCTATTTGTATATGTTTTTTTCCCCCAATGAGTTCCATCTTTGAAACGACGCTCCCCCGCCATTCTTTTGCAGCCGGGGGAGCGAAGCAGCTTTCCCACGGACTCACGGGGCCCTGACTCCTTCTCAGAGGGAGCCGAAGCTACTGGGAAAAATAAAACATCCCCGACTCCTCTCTTCGCCTGTGCCGGGCACTTTGCCTTTCTCCCCTGTGCCTCCAAGGAGGAGTCCGAACCTGCTTCCACAAGGCAGCCAGCACCCCTTGGTTCCTCCCAGTCAGGAAAACGCAAGCCAGCTCCCTTATTCAAGAGTTATTGGCTGTGACAGCTGCATCAGCTTAGACAGGATTAAAAAAAGGGAAAGGAAAAAAAAAAAAAAAAAAAGAGAAAACCCCTCCTTGCTTCTGAAATTAGCCGCAAAGTCACCTTTTTAATGCTAACACACACAAAACGCGCTCAGCCACTGATTTCAGCAGACCATATGCTGCCACTGCTGCTGGCCAGGTCCTAAGGGATGAATTTTTTTCCCCTTCAGCAAGCCTCCAGAAATGTCATAGAAATTTATATGCTTATTCACAGAGCCGATAAAGCAGAAAACCGGTGTTTCAGCTATTTTTGTTTTGCTTTGCAGATGGACAGTAAAAGACATAAATCTCCTTCCCGCCACTTGAACACCCTGCCTGGCTCCCTCTTTTGTGCTGAACCACCAGACCTACAGGAGGTCTGTGAGCCAGCCCTCCTCTTCACTTACAGAGGAAGAGTAAAACCCCAGGAATCTCCCAGGACATGACGAGTGCCTCCACTGATGAGCTGAGGCACAATTTTTTGTGCAGCCACCAAGGGGGAGAGCTTTTTTCTTACCATCTTGGATGGAGGAAGAAAAGCAAGCTGCATGCCCCGGGGCTGTCCCTGCTCCTACCCCTCCCCGTGTTAGCGTCCCAGCTCTGAGGAGAGGCACGCAGCTCTCCCATGGCGTTATCTGATGCGTGCTCTGATTTACAGCTCTGTGCCACACACCTCCATAAATCAGGACAAAGCCCTTAGGGGAGCCGGGCTGGCCCCCTCCTGAAGCGTGTACGGGTTGCAGACCCTAGTGATATTTTAGACACGTTTGACATTTAACCTCAGGAAAAGCAATATGAGGAGGAGAGGGGGGATCATGGCTAAATCTCCCTCCCAGCTGTATTTACAGCCACAGCATGCGCTTGCAGCCCATTGGAAAACGAGCCCTGCACGCCACATCACCAGGGAAATTTAGGATCAGCAGCCGAGGCCTGTTGACTTGCTGACTAAAGGAGGCAGCAGAAGGGATTCTGACTGAGGGCAAGAGGTGGTTTTATTTCAGTGGATGGCGCTGCAGCTCCCAGGGAAAATCTGCTGGCAGCCATCCCCTCCCTGGTCCTGCGGTTCCCACGCTGTTGCTGTGAGTACAGCTTGGCAGCTTTCCCTTCTGCAGTCAGGGCAAGCCTGGGGGCTGCTCCAAACCCATCAGCATCAGCCTCAGTGCCCCACCAGCAGGGCTCACTGTCCCCACCCCGGGAGAGCCCCTTGGGAGCTGCCTGAGACCCAGAGCAGGGAAGGGGTGGCTGGGCCACAGTGCAGCAGCTGCGAGCCCTGTCCCTGGTGCCATTCCCTGCTTACAAACACCCCTGCATCACAGCTGCTGGGATGGCTTGTCTGCACAGTCACAGTAAAAACGGGCTGCCTTTGCCAGCCATACCATGATGGGGAGCACAGAAATCAGGAATAAACCCAAACCCATCACCAAGAGAGGATTGTGTCTCTGTGCCTCACAGAAAGAGCTCGGCGGTTTAGGCAGCCCGTCATCCTGGCTAATAACAGCAAGCCAAATATTTAACTAAGATCTCATGATAGTGAGGAGCTTGGCAGAAGGAGGCCTGCAGAAAGCAAGCACTTTCTCTCCAAAGCCTGTTTTCTCCTTATTTAAAAAGGAGGAAACAGGTCAGCTGTCGTATCTGCCAAGGTCAGAAGCTCAATTTGTATTTCAGAGCCCGGGAAAGGTGAATGCACCAGAGCTACATCCCTGATGGAAACAATCACTCATTCTAATAAGGCTGGCAGAGGCTGGAGCCTGCCTTGTTCAGATACAATTATTACAGCCCGGGTGTCAGATTACTGAATCTATTAGCCGGGAATCAGCTGTTATTCCAGAGCAGGGCAGCTATCCTACAGGCAGTTGTGATGTACATCATGCGTGACGCCCGGGCCCGGCTCACCCCGCCGGCACCGAGGGGCAGGAGGGGGCAGGACTGCCTAAGCTGCCAAGGAAAAAGCCCGTGGCAGTGACCTCTGGACACGGCTACATCCATCAGATCGTGACACCAGCATTGCGGTGACTGGGGAATAGCGCTGGCGAACGGCTCGATTTGATGCTGGGAGAGAGGAGATCCCGGGTTTGTGGGAAATGCAGCGCTTGACTGTGCTGCTGGCAGAGAGGAGATCCCGGGTTTGTGGGAAATGCAGCGCTTGGCTGTGCTGCTGGCAGAGAGGAGATCCCGGGTTTGTGCTAAATGCTGCTGGGAGAGAGGAGATCCCGGGTTTGTGCTAAATGCTGCTGGGAGAGAGGAGATCCTGGGTTTGTGGAAAATGCAGCGCTTGGCTGTGCTGTTGGCAGAAAGGAGATCCTGGGTTTGTGGGAAATGCAGCGCTTGGCTGTGTTGATGGGAGACAGGAGATCCCGGTTTGTGGTAAATGCTGCTGGGAGACATGTGACCCCGGGTTTGTGCTAAATACAGTGCTTGGCTGTGCCGCTGGCTGAGCGTGTCCCTCCCGCTGGCATCCACAGAGATGGGGATAAGGACCCAGTGCCAGCGCTCCTTTTCTGCCCCAGAGGTGTTCAGGGAAGCCTGAATGGGAGAGGAGGGGACTACCCACAAGTCAGTGGGCAGCTCTTTGTGTGGGAGCTAAAATAAAAAACACCTTTACCCAAGGAGATTTACTGATTGTTGGCTAACACAGCACTCCCACTGGAAAGAATAGCTAAAAAAAAAAAAAAAAAAAAAAAAAAAAAAAAAAAAAAAAAAAAAAAAAAAAAAAAAAAATATTTTTTATTTTTAAAAAAAAAAAAGGTAAAATAGTCTGTGCTACTTTAGCAAGAGTAAGAGGCTTGCCTGCACGATTCTGGTGAGCCTCTCTGGGAGCAAGCCCAGCCATCCTCCAGCATGGCATGGAGCAGGTGGCTCCCAGGCCCCCCCTGCTCTGTGTGTCTCCCTGGCAGCAGGCAGCTTTGCTAGTGATGCCCTCCCAATCTGTTTTCTCTGTCTCCCATTGCAGAGAGGATCTCCTCCCGCCCCTTGGTGTGAGAAACCAACCACCACACACTATTTCAGCTCCATCCACATCACCGGTTCAGTGGGACATACCCAAGCTCCCCAGCTCTGTCCCATCAATGTGCAGAGGCTGGAAGCTGCAAAACTTAGTGTTTTATGCTTCTTGGCCCCTATTTTATTTTCCACGCAAACCAAATGCTCGTTCACTGGACCTATGTCCCCTGGAGGGAAGTACTGGGAGAAGGAATGTGACAGGAGAGCAAAATAAAATTAGACACTAGGGGCTGTATGTCCCAATTGAGATTTGTGTGGTTTCCCCCTGTTGATTCTGCCTGTTTGTGCTGCTTTTGTTTTATTAGCATGAAAAAGTGTTCATCAGACTGGCAGGCCAGCTTTGGGACAGGGCTCCCGTGTGTCTGGGACAACAGCAGCGGGAATCAGGGGGTGTTCAGGAGCCATAGGTGCCCACAAAGGCTCACACAGTGAGGACAAGGCTGCAGGGTGTGATCCATTCACTTGTGAGGTGCAGATGTAAGCAGGGGGAGCAGGATCTCCGGTTGGGCTGATAGTGAGGAGGTGAGGATAAAGGAAGTTGCTCCACCTACTGACAGCGATTATGGGACACGTAACACTGCTGGGAATGGCACATCAGGCCCTTCTCTGGAGGTAATGTCATTGATTTAATGAGAAACTTTACTAGAACAACTTGTTTTGACACCCACTGTGAGAGGCTGGGATGTCAGTCATTAATGGCTCGACCAAGGGCCCGTTTGTGAAGGCAGTGGGTGCTTTGCTGAGGCTGGGTATGCACCATCCCCCCCCCCCCCCCCCCCCCGCGAG
>VXBR01008347.1:349155-553625 GCA_013400215.1 Cisticola juncidis | reverse complement strand
CGCCCCCCCCCCCCCCCCCCCCATGGGAGGATATCACCATGAGATTTCCTAGTTTTCTGAGCATTCATATTAAAGTAGAAGTTCTCACTTTCTCACACTCTTTCATGTAAACAGGAGATCGTGGTTTGTAAATATTACTACTGTTTTCACATTCTTCTCCAAAATCAAGAGAGGTTGTGTGACAGTCCTTTTGACCAATGTGATTGAGAGGTGGGGATTCCACTCTCCAATCCGTGGTCACCTTTCTTAAAGCATATAAGAGCATGTAATAAACAAAGGGCAAATTTCTCTGCCCTGCTCTCTCTCACAACTTCCAAGTCTCAGCGTGTGGTCATTTGAGTGTGGCAAACAGCAGCAGGAGGAGGTGAATTTCTGGGTGTGTGGTGGTGAAGCTGCTGGTCTGCATAAGACAGAGGAGGTGAGCATCACCACCAAGGGCTCCAAGCCAGGCCTAGAGCCAGATGAAAAGCAGACCCTGCAGAGGCAGGATGGTGCTTTTATCATCACAGCTGTCCTCCCTTACAATTCATTCAGTTGTGAAACTCCTCCTGGGAAAGGTCCTGCTTCATCTCTTCTGATGGGGCATAACTGGCTCCACTGCTGATGTTAAAGGCAGCTTTCATGTTTTAGAAGGGGTCATAAACCATCAAAGATCCCCAAAGCACCCCCAGACTCATTTCTGAGGCTTTCCACCAAAGGACTGAAAGCTCCCCCCCACCGAGGGGAGGTACCTGGGTATTCCTATCTTAACCTGGGTGTATATTAACCCACTGAACTTTGCTTTTTTTGGGTTTTCCTTGCCTTTGAATGTTCAGGACTGCAATCATCTGTTTGACCAATGGACACTGAAATTTTAACAATCAAATCTCATTGCAGGATCCATGGATCCTGATACCTTTCTGCCATGGGGAGGTGGGACAGAGAATATGCCTGTTTCACAGCAGGCTCTTCTGCTTTAAGCCTTAACAAAGTTTACAAAGTTGACTGAAGTACTCTTTCCTGCTGGCAACCGGCAGGCATTGATCTAACCAGAGGGAAAAGGTAGCAGAACATTGCACACAAAGCAGGAGGTCCTGGCCCCACGGTTTAGTTGTTCACAGGACACGCTGCAAAGGCAGCAACAGGACCTGGGATAGCAGGTTACAGCTCTTTCTCTTGCTGTACTGGGGCATAGGAAGAGAAACACCTAAATTTTCAAGATTAGGAATTGCGGGAGCTTCTCTTTATTAGACCAAGATTTCCCTGGATGAGGAGACCCTTGGGTGGTCCACAGAGAGTCCCATGCTGTGCACCACTGGTCTGTCCAGCAGAGCAGCGTGGCCCCCATCTCAGCCAGCTGGGACTCTTGGGGGATAATTGGCCATTCTGCATTACTGTGTCCCTTGGGGAAACCTCTCTCTGCAGCCCGAGCACTTTGCTCTTGGCTTGTGTCCTGAAGCATGAGGGCTAATATCCCCTGCACATTTTTACCACAGAACTGAAAGAGAGAGGGTATTTTTCGATTCAATGGGAAACAAGTGAATAATAATTCTGTGAAGCCATGTAGTGGAAAGAGAGACTTTGAGTGCAACAAGAAACAGGATTTTAAAATTTCATCTGCACAGCAGAAGGTCCTGCCAATTGAACCGTTTCCAGTAAACAATCTGCTAAGTCTGACAGTTTGAAGGAATACCAGACTGCCAGGAGTGAATAGGCTGGGATTTTTAAGAGGTTTATTTTTCATCCAAACACTTTTGTTTGTGAGCAACAGCTCAAAAGACCCAAAATGCATATGCAGCAGCATTAGCAGCCAGGCTGAGGCCTCTTTCCCAAGCTGGGCTCCAGCAGGAGCAGAGCAAGGGGGCTGTGCTGGCCACAGAGTGTGCCCTGGGCTGCTGAGTGTGCAAGTCTGTGGCACTGTGGGTCTGCACCAGGAGAGCCCCTCTGGTGCTCCCATACTCCCACAGAGGGGTTTGATTGAGCTCAGTTTCCTTCCCCATTTTCTGCTGCTCTCTGTGGGAGCATCAGCTGTCTTTGCTGAGGTGGTGGTCCCTGGATGGATGCCAAGGGCAGCTGGCTGGGGTGGGGAGTCAGGAAGGGATGCAAAGGACTCACTGGAGGTCAGGGGTCTCAATCACAGGACTGGGAAAGCACAGCAGGAGGATGCTGGGTGTGTGTGGGGATGGAGAGAGCTCCTGTGATGTGGCCAAGATGGGATGTACAACCATGATACATCACAGGTGCTGCCTTCTCCCGGTGCAGGAGAGCTTTGCCTCACCAGCAAGAGAACAGGGACAAGGAGAGGTTACACTGCCAGTTTAAACACCTCTGCAAGGAGTTATTTAACCTGGGCAGGAGCCCCCCTGCCTAGAATAATCAAGGGGCAAAGATTAAGGGATTGAGCCTCTAAGACAGGGATGACTTTCTGTGCATAGCTCCCTGTCAGTGAGTTCAGGAAAAGGGTGGCTGAGAAGAGGGGAGATGCTGGCTGGCGTTCTGTGGGACTTGGAAATGTGCAGTGTGGGGCAGGAGATGCATAGTGAGCACCTTCCATGCACACATCCCACTCAGCATCCAAAATCAGGGGCTGTTTTGAATGTACGGATCTGTCCATCCCACAGCCAGGTTATGGAGCCAGGCAGGGAACAGAATGGGATTGTTTTGGGCATGAAAATATTGATGGCTCAAACCTTTCATTTCCTCTTTCTCAGCAAGGAAAGAGGAAAAAGGTTTTGAAGTCTTGAGAAGAGTTACAGACCCAGCTGTGATTAAGAAAATGGCTTGAAGTCTGCTTTCCCAGTTCAGACCCAGTTCTGCTCAAATCCATTAAGAATGGCCCTAACTATATTGGAGGCATTCACATTCAACCTAGACCCTCAAGAAGCTGGTAAGCTCCTTAGGGACTTCTCAGATTTTCCAGTTGAGCAGGGGAGTGGCAGAGCAGTGTTGGGCACCTGGCATCCAGCCACCACTCTAGACTCCCTCAGGTTTCCTACTTTCTCTCTTTTGCAGAGGGATTTCTAATTGGATAAGCAAGGACTTCCTTAATCCTACCCTTTTCTCCATGACAGTCCCACCACATGCCCCTTTCACTAGAGCAGGAAATCACTGGATCATGAGAATCGTCACTTTGCTCTTTGCAAATGCAGTTTAACAATTATGCCCCTGAAATAATAACACAGAAGAGTTTTGGCAATCATTTACATTTCTGAGAATTAAATGTAAAAAGGCTAACTTGTCACAAGCCAGCACTGAGGAAAAGCTAAGCCTGTGCAAGCAGAGATGGCTAAAATGCACAAGAGGATAAAAGCATTGCAACAGATGCCTGGAAATACAGCAGGGAAATTTCCTGGTGCAGAAAATGCTCCTGGTCTGGCACATACAGAGATGGTGGCCACATTCTCCTCTTCAAGCTGATTTTTCAAGTGTCAGGACTTCCTCCAGTGCTGCTGGTGGTTATCACCAGGACAGTCCAGCTGCTGTGCACCTGGGCAGCTCACCTGGGTGTGGTGTTTGAACAGGCCAACAAATAACTTCCTCTGAGTCCAAATGTTTGCTGTCACATTGCTGCAGTCCACAGGGTAGGAACTGACCTTTCCTGTTTAGAAATAGTTGAGAAGCAAGGACAGGAAACTAGGCAGGGAGTGAAGTCTGATGGAAACATGAATGTACAGAAGACTCCAGCAGTATCATCTGGAAGAGGCGAGAGAAAGGCTGAGATAATGGTTCATTTCCACAGCTTCCTATGAAATGGGGACATTCCCAGCTCTGAAGCCCAGAACTGGCTCTTCTTTCAGCTCTGTGATCCACCTCCCTGCATAGATAAAGTGGCAGCCCCATGACCTGTCACCTAACTCTTCACTTCTCAAGAGGTGAGGGCTTGTAGCCATTGGCATCACCAGAGGAGACCTCAGTGGTGACTTGTGACAGTTCTTCCTTCTTTACTGGCAGGGTAGGGCCAGTGTGAGAGATGAGATCTGAATGAGAAGTCCCACACCTCCCCTTTAACACACCTGAAGCTGCCCTCTCAAGGCCTGTCATGGCCACCTTATGGTGTAAATCATTGACCTCTTTTGGGATTTATTTTTGCATGCTGCTGCCCTTCTTTTATACTTCAAACCTTATAGATGAAACAAAAAATACACTTGGCTGCAGTACACTGCAGTAGATATGTTGGGATTTGACTTTCCACAACTTAATTTTCAAAATGTAGGACTTGGGGGATGTCTCTGTTGTGCCTCATCAGAGGTACTGAGCTAATGACCCACTTGCAAACATGTCAAGAATTAAGTAGAAAGATTTAGAGAGTATTCCCTGGAATGAAACAAAGTGGAACTACTGAGCACAGCTTGCCAACATTCTTAGGACTGATTCAAGAAGCCATTGTCACAGGAGAGGGTGGTGTCTTGTCCTCTCTGAGAGATGGACCAAAGCCAAATGGCATCTGCTGGCCCCTGCCTTCCTGTGTCTCCATAAAGGAGGAAAGGGGCTTAAGAGATCCCAAGGCAATGCTGGGGGTCATCTGTCACCAGTGTCAGCAGTGTCCCATGGCAGGGAAGAAGGTGGGACCTGGCTGCAGGTCCGGGACCTGGCTGCCTGTTCCCTGCCAGCCAAAAGACCAGCCACCTTCCCTGAGGGAGCTGGGCCAGCCTGAAGAGTGCAGGGGCAGAGGCAGGGCAGGCTAAAAGGTGGATGGCTGCCAGAGGTGCTCTGTGGCTCAGATCACCTTCAATCAAACCTTCCCTCCCCAGCAGGTACTGACAATAACCCCAGCAGAGGGGCTGCATGTGTAGCCAAGGGCACTGAGGAGCATAAAAGTGGGAGGAGAGAAAGGAGTGAATAAAGATGGCTTCAAGGCAGGAGCAGTTGCAGTTTCCTCCCTTCAGAGGAAAAGCTCATCTCAGGCTGCTTTGTCACATTGGCACTGGTATCACTAAAGATATCAGTGGTATCACTAAAGAGCCCTTTGCCTACTTAGGCCAGTGACCATCACTGTTTTACAGAGCTAATGTAAATTGAGACAATGTTTTTTCCTATTTATTTCCAGACTCACTCCTTTTTAATGTTTTCAATGTGAATAAACACAGCTTTCTTTCAAATATATTAGCCATTATATTCTTTCAATGTTGTCAGTCCATCCCAGGGCCCAAGGGTCATTTATCAGCACCCCAAACCATAAAATAACACCATGAGACTTTTTTTGGAAAGCGGCTTTCTGTGATCACTAGTTCACAGATTTCTGTTCTGGAAGAATTCATATTTTTTAGGTTTTTCTTTGTAACAGGGATGGCAAGACAGAATTCTCTTCCTGTGAAGGAAAGCTTGCTGCCCATCAGTGCTTTTGGAAGGAAAACCAGAGTGAAGCACAGGACTGGTGATTAAATCACAAGAACTGACAGCCATGAGTCACCAGCAGTGCTTGGTTCTCTGCAGGGATGCTCTGAATCACCCTCCTGAAGGCATGGCAGGGCTGCAGCTCTCTGTGGGCAAAAGCATGAGAAGCAGGGAGTCGTCAGACCAGGGCTGAGTCTTCAAGCAGGGTTCTCATCTCTTTTCTGTTTTCCCGACATCACTTAACCAGGGCCCAGCCCTGCAAATACTCGATTGCACAAAGCTTTTTACGTCCTTGATTGGTTCCCCTGAACTCTGAGGGAAGCTCGTGTGCTGAAGTGCGCTGAGGGTTGGAGATGACAAAGGCAAACAAAGAAGTGGGAAAGCTAATGGGTTGTCTTCTCCCTCCTGCTGCTCCGTGGAAAGCTTTTATCTGTTGGACTCTCCCCTCTCCTCCCTTCACAAACAAGCCTCAGGCCAGAGAGCATCTCTGCATGGGGAAAAGAGCTTCACCAGCAGAGGTACAGCAGCAGCACGATGATGGCAGAGTGCTCTGACACAGCTATGCCAGTTAAACCCTGCTGGTGGGATCCCCCCTCTTGACTGACGCCTCCCCAGTGCTAAAGCCTTCCTCTGCCTCAGACATACTGCACTCCAGCAGAAGAGGTGGGATTTACTCCCACAGGCTTCCAGAGCAGCAAGGAATCCTGTGGACCATGGGAAGGAGTTTATTTCTGCCTCCACAACAAACACAACATGCAAGACTTCTGGAGTCCCAAGGGGCTTTTCCAGCTCCTGTTCCCTGTCTGGGTTTCCTTGGCACTCCAGAGGATGTGTCATGGTGATGCCGAGGTGCACAGCTCACCAGAATTTATATCTGGGCTCAGTCAGCACAAAACCTCAGACCTCTCCAGCTCCCTCATTATTTACTGCATTCTGCTTGCTGACTTAATAGTGTTTTGTCCTGTCCTTGAATCCTACATGGATGGATTCAGAAAAAAATCAATGTGCCCTGACCAGCAGGCCTTCTTCCCACAGCACAGGGGAATTTCCGAAGTGCCACCATTTCTATTTATTTGTTTCCTTTAAGTTATTAGCATGATGGGGCTAATTGTGATGTTCCAATGCATTAAATCTTGCCTTCCATGCTCAGAAGTGTGGAAGTAGTTGAGGAGGAAAAGAGCAGGAGTTGTAAAAAGAGAGTAAAAATAAAGTAAATAAATCACTACCCTCCAAAATGAGAAAAAGTGATGGAAGGAATAAAGAGTTACCATTGTGATAACAAGGTACTAATGCAAAATGAAGGAGCAGGAGCAGAGTGGCTGATGAGTTCTCCACTGTGGCTTAATTAGGCAGGCAGCTACAACCTCCCCATCACCACTGACTTAATTAGAGGGCACTGGTGAAGAGTGAGCATCAGTGTGACCAGACCTCAGGCCAGCCAGGGCTCTGCTGGTGCAAGGTTTGGTCTGTCAGAAGGGTGTGGACCTGTCCAAAGACTGTGCTAGCACCATACTGAGCCAGGAAGGTGTTTTCTTCACATTCATGTGTGACATGGCTGTGCTGGCAAAAGCTTAGAGCAGCACCTCCACCTCCCTCTGTGGCCTCCTGGTCCTACCTGAGCACCACTGGAAGTGAAATGGCTGAGGGGGCCTGTGTGGCCTCACTTGCTGGTGCAGCACCCAGGACTTTGAGTGTTAAAACATTTAAATATGACATTTAACAATAGATGGACTCATCTGGTATTCACAACTCTTTTATTCAAAGCCCAATATTTATAGTCACTACATTGCCTTAAATCTAGAGAGTAAAGGCTGTCCCCTGACAAGGTTTACAGACTTGGGAGATATGGGGAAGCAGCAGCATATTTTCAGGGGATGGGATGTGAAGGCTTTGCAGCTCTGCTTTGGTGTGGATACTCTGCCAGAGGGGAAAATCTGGAGAACACCAGAGTGCCCCTCTTGGTGGGTGGAGAAGCCCTCAGACATCAGAGCTTGGTGTTGATGTTGTTCAGAACAGCTTCAGAGCTGCCAGCAGCTGTGTGAGGGCTGATGGCTGCCCCCAAAGTCTCAGCCCATCTCTGAACCTCCTACCTGGCTTTTCAAACTCTTAGATCCACTCTCCTGCTGCAGAAAATGTGCCACTGTGTGCAGGGTGCTGTGTGTCTATCATGAGCCCCTCTGGCTCCTTACTCTCCCACCAAAATAAGATTTACTGCCCACTGGAGTTCCACACCTTGCCATCCTGCTCTGCACCCCAAAGCTCATCCAGATTTACCCACAGAGGAGAAAGCAACAGCATTGCCACAGGGAAATGTAGCAGAGAATGTTTTAAAGAAGCAGCAGATGCAGAGTCAGTGCCAGCAGATGCTGGGTCCCCTGCCAAAGCAATTGTCCCTGCCTGGAAGTAAGGAATAGGTGGCTTTCACTTCATTTAACACACAGGACTCATGCCTTTGGTTGTGGCAAGTACAGGGTTTCTGAGATTAAGACCCTCCTCTATCACTGGATTTTCAGGCTGCTATAAAACTGATAGGTCCCTTTGCCATCCCCCTCTGCTCTTCCCCCACCCCAAAAGAAGAAGGAAAAAAAAAAGAGAGGGAAAAAAAAAAAAAAGAAAACCCAATCCAAAACCTTTAGGGAATTTGTGCTCCTTTCAGGAAGCATCCAGAAAGAGCCAAGGCATTCCTGCACAATCCTCTGTGTGCAAAGCTGAGGAGGAGGCAGCAGCAGCAAGGAGTGAAGTGTTCCCCAGTGCTGGTGCAAGGCAGATTCCTCACTGGCCTCTCCTTACACCAACAACAAGGTGGGCTCAGGAGCTCTGCTGCTTCTCACAGGGGTGTTTGCCATCCCCACAGCACAGGCTGCAAGACCCTCCTGGGACACCAGGACACCAGGCAGAGCCAGGCAGAAACAGGGGTGTGTTTCAGGTGCCAATAAATGCACTGAAATCTCCTCTCCTTCCTCATGTGCTGCTGAGCTGCTGCTCTCAGGCTGGGATAGCTCAGACATGTAAGAGCAGCCTCTGGAAGAGGATTTTTCTCTTCCATTCTTGAAGTGAAGCAGTGGCAAAAACAACCAACTGGTACAAAAATTAATTAACTAATTCCTTGTTCCTGAGCTTTTAGATGGAATGTGGGATTTTTTTTTTTTTAAATTTTTTTTATTGTACTTGTCTGGGTCTTGTTTCAGCAGAGAAGTTTTGGCCACTGGGGCACTAAGCAGATGAAAGGGAGAGGCTGGGATCCAGGCTGAAGCAGCCTCCATGCTGGCATTGCAGTGCTGAGCCAATCCATCTCCACTAGAGTTCACAGCCTCTTTGATCAATCTCATCTTTAAAAATACCAGTGCTCCGGAAGGCTCGGGAACTGCCTAATGTTCCTTCATTGTTTTTCAAGCCATTAAAAGCAGAGGTATTAGCTGCTGCATACTTTTTGTCTTGTTTGGAAGTAAAAGGAGAGGAAGCCGAATGCTAAAAACGCAGATTAAAACGATTAAAAATAACGGAGCAATGAAAGTCAAACTGTTGGCTTTAAAAATGTTGATGTGCTGCATTGCTGTAGGCATTATATTCATATGAATGAGAGCAGAGGGCCCTGCTACCTGCCTCTGTGATGAACTGTGTGTGTCATTGCATGTGGCTGTTGCATTAAATCTGGAAGGATTGCCTTCTGCTTGTGTGGCAGCCAGGGTTGCCTCCTCGCTGATACAATATAAGGTGATTCCTCTAAAATGTAGACTCACCTGGGACCAGTTTTGGGGTACAGGAGGGATTTTTTATTGGCATTTTTCTCTTTTTTTCCCCAAAGATTTCTGTGAGTTGCTGGTCTGGATGGGCTGCCAGGTCTCAGACCTCTCTGCAGAGGTGCCCCAAGCCCTCCTGCATGTGCTCATGGGGCTCACAGGTGTTTTATTTCTCAACTGGCCAGGGCTCTGTGAACCCACACATGGGCCCACCCAGTCCAATGCTGATGGAGACCTGGGCAGAGCTTCAGGAACCTGCTGCTGGAGTCTCACTTTTCTTTCTCTGCTGAGGTCTTTACCCCAGCAGCAGATCATCTCAACAACAGGATAATAGGTAACCAGTCTAAAGCTTTACTTCTATTTGAGCCACAGGAAGGAGTGCTTATATACCTAGCAAGAATTAAAAGACCATCCAAAAACTGGGGCTTTTCTTGTGAAATGACTGGGTTTGGGGCACTTTTTGACCAATATTTTTTACTTGCAAGACAGCTGCACATTTAACACCATTGTGGAAGATCTGGGTAGGTTTAGAACACGCATGCAGGCTTCCTGCTTGTCCTACATGCCTGATGAACTCGCTCTCAGTAGCTCCCAAAGGCTGCTTGGCCCTGGCATTCACTCTGTTTTCTGGTGCCCAAGCTGGTGCACTCCTGGATTTTATGGCATGTTTGACTCAATCCCATCCTTCTGATGGGACATTAAGCAAATTTTTTTTTAACTCCTTCCCTTTCCACACCACAGCTTCTAATTAAAGAAACCAATGTCACAGATGAGTTGTCACAAGATGAGTTGTCACATATCAGATCATCACTGAGGGTGGCAGGACCAGCCTGCACCCCAACTGAGAGGGTCAGCCCCTCCCTTCCTGAGGGCTAAAACTTTGTAGGCAAAACAAAACCTGCCTAATTTTGAGAGAGAAATAATTTTGGGTGAAAGTTTTTGCTGGCTAGACTCAAATTTGTTACCATTTACTTTCCAAGGAGCATTTGCAGACATGGACACTTGTCTCACAACAGGGTCCAAAGCTGGGGCAAAAATAATCTCATCACATGTAGAGGTGTAGGTTTGCTCTTCACCTGGCACAGTCTCAGCATCTTCTTCACCCCCTCTGCTGTGTCTCCTGAAAGGCTGGTGCTGAGCCAGAGGTGAGAAAAGGCTGAAATTAAAAGAGGATTTGGGTGCTTTGTCAAAGCTCATCAGAACTCCGCTGGTCTGCGGCGTGGGGCCGCGGTGCCAGCCCTGCTCACAAAATTCTGGCTATTTCTGGCTGCTCTTTTTCAGCCTGCCCAGATGTGAGCAGAGCTCCCTGCCTGTTCCTGGCACCTCTCCAGCTGGTTGCTGGCACTGCTGTGCTGCTAAAGCTGGAATGACATCGTGAGGTGGGGCAGGGAACAAGAGGACCTGGCTTGCTGGTGGGACTGGGTGTAAATGCCTGAGATGCCTTTACTCCCATGGAGGAGTTGCAGAGGTGGTTACATGTGGATGCTGAAGGCCTGGTCAGAAGAGAAAGTCAGACTTTCCCAGGCATTTGCTTGGGGGAGCTGTGAGAAGACATTCCAAACCATGTCTAATCTTTGCACCTGAGGTTTTTGCAGCTTGTTTATTTGCAAAGATATTTATGAAGAGGTGTTGGAAAGATCAATCATGTCCAGTTATACCAGAACTCTGTATAAAAAGGGTGTGCTTTTTAAATAAAAGTTGCTAGATGCCCTCCAAGAAGATTTGGAATTAGATCCTTATTTCTGCTGTCCCAGATACATCAGGATAGTTACACAGGCAGCCCAGGCTGTACTTCAGCTTGACTGAAGAGTGTAAAGGGCAAAGACAGGTTATTGGGGACTTAGATAAAGCAACAAGCTGTTCACTCTCCTCTGGACCTGTTTGGAATTGACCTGTGGCTCCTTGCATGAGCATGGGAAGGGGATGCCAAGCCACACAGTAGAAGCCCTGGTGGGTGTCAGTTTTGTGAGCAGTCCCCCGCTGTGGCTCGTGCTCCAAGGGCAGTGCCACAGCCAAGTCCCCTATCCCAGACCATTCCCCTCAAGCACAACTGCTCAGCTTGTTGTCCAGCTGCCCCTGGGGCTGTGTGGCAGCAGCTCTCAGGATGCTCCCAGCACAGAGGGCAAGCTGCAGCACAAAGAGTGGTGCAGACACCTGGCTCAGACCAGCATGGAAGATTTGAGAAATGGAGCCCCTGGAAGATCCCAGAATCAAGTGCCTCTCAATTTTGGGGCAGCCTGAGGGGATATGGAATCCAGCCCTGATCCAGGTCCATGGCTATATGGCAGCAGCTGTAAAGGTTCTTAGGAACTGTGGTTTACAGTCTGAATGTTAATGTGGCCCTTTTCCCCTGAACAGAGAGGATCTTGACTATTGCAGAGCAGTAGGTTATTAAAATGGATTGGATTATTATATATTGGACATAGCAGCAGCTGAGGTGTGTGGTAGGGCAGGTAAATATTCCTGTGTGAAAGCATGGCTTCTGCCTATTCATCAGCAAAAGAATATTTCTGACATTTCCACTGGAACAGCTTCATAATGATACCCAGCCTTCTTTGTGGAAGCCCAGATATACAGCAACAGCTCCCAGAATGCTAAATCTGCCTTGTTCTTCCTTTAATTACCTCACTGCTAAGGGAAAAAGAAATGACATACTTTTCTTGCAAATGGAGATTAAGCAGAAATTCGGCTCCAGCTCAAAACTGTGGCTCCCAGCTCTGATTTTAAACAAACAGTAAAAGAAATTCCTAATGCCTAAAGCCAGCAACCTCAGACCATGTGGAAGTTCTCCACATCACTAACCTGATTTCCCAAGGTGATGGGGCGGTTGCCTAACCTGACATATATGATCTGTTAAAAAAAAAAAAAAAAAAAAAAAAAAATTGGATTNNNAAAAAAAAAAAAAAGTCTTTCAGAGACAGATCCCAAAGCATTCAAATTTATTTAGTAATGGGTCCAGTGGATCTCAGCTGGTGTCCAGCACTTTGGGTCAGTGTCAGAGCTGAGAGGGATTTCAGCCAGACCCAGGTTTGCTGGGTGGATGCTTGGGACTGGCTCAGACAATGCCCCAGTCTCCAGATCCCCCATGAGCCTGGAACTGGGCCCAAACTGACCTGTGGCTATCTGGTTTCCAGGCTGAAGGTGGCTTGCATCTAGGCAGCCCTGAGGATGGTCTGTCTGTGCCTGTCCTCCTGGCTGTGTGCTTGCATCAGCCAAAAGGATTCACTCCACAGGAGAGCATCTTCTTGCCCAGATCGCAAAATCAACAACACGGAGGCAGGAGGTCTGCAGTGAAAAGCTGCACCCCAGCAAAAAGGGACCAGCCTGTTTATTTCTTTTCCTTTTATAATTTTTTGGGTCTGGTAGTGGATTGGCTTCTGGGGTTACTACCCCTTCACCCCACTGGCCAGGCCAGCTGTCAACCAACATTATTTTCAGGCTAGAAATATGTAGGCAAAGGACAGTGAACAAAACCAAGAAAGGTTGTTTATATTCCAAAGTGTGAGAAAGTGAAAAACTGACCCTTAATATCGTACAGTAGCTAAAGAACTGACTCCATCTTATAAGTGAATAGAAGGCTTTGAAAAATCTCAGAAAAAACAGGGCAACAACATCTATTTCACATCTTCCTCTGGATCAGGTTGTGCTTTTCAGATTTATATGGAGACCAAGAAAGAAGGGTCCCACTTCTCAGACATGGGATCGAGAGCTGGGTGCAGGTGGAACTGAAGATACACCTCTGCTGCTGCCACCAGAACAGTGCAAACACACCCCAAAGAAGCTAAAAATGGTGGATTAAGTTTCTTTAGCTAAAACAGCTAAAACATTACAGAGTGGAGCTCAGTTGTGGGTTTGCTGCAGAAAGAGACTGAAACACAGTCCTCTATCCTGCTGGACAGTGTCCAGCTCTTGGGCAGGAGCACATCCCACAGGGAGGGAGGTTACTCTGCTCCTGTGTAAGTAGCAGCATCCCCACAGAGTCAGGGACAGAGTAAGAGGGATTTGACAGTTTTGGGAGGAGGACATCACTTGGGAAGGTGGAGTCCCCACATGAATGAATAGCTAATACGCTAATATTATTTAATCACTGATTTATATTTAATCACTTTGAGGGCATTTGTGCTCCTCCCCTTGGAGAATGGTCCTTGAGTCCTCCAGCGAATGATACTGGAATTTCCCTTCCCCATAGAGATGTTTCCTCTTGGAAGTGACTCTGTGAAACAGATAGAAATTAATGAATTTTTTTGAAACAATTTCTGCGTATATTTTTCTTGCCAAAGCTGTTTTCTAGCTTAAACTTCAACTGAACTGAATAATCTTGGCTTCCTACGAGCCGCATTTCTCTACGAATAAATAATTTTCCAGTTCTCCCTCCTTCAGATCTTATGTCCCATGGTATGCTCGGAATATCTCTGCAGAGATACACGGCATCATTTTCCATATGGATCTGCAATCAGTCCCTTTATCGTTTGGCACAAACGATGGCACCAAATTAGTGCCTGAGGAGAGGGAGCGCGAACATTCCCTGGCACCCTCCGTGGGGCTCTGCAGCGCTGTGATCTGGGCCACAGCTCTCACCACAGAGAGTTTCTGGCTCTTGGTGTCTCTGGCTGCTATGGGCAGTGCTCTCAGCAGAGGCAAAGGCCACCTCCCTCCTCCAACCTTGTCACCACGCCCTCCCCATCCTGATTAGAGATGTCATCTCCACCACCCTGCAGTCTCCTGACAGCGCGGGGAGTCCGGACACAGATGTTCCTCTCGATCCCGGCCTCACACTTGGCAGCCCAGCATGCTGGTTCCCTCTGAGACATGCCATTGAGCCAAAACACACACACTGAATTTTATTTTTAATTCAGAGCTTTTCCTTGCAGCCAAAGTTGTGTAATTCTGCCCTTCCCTTTCCCCTCTCTTTTTTTTGACATCAGTGCATGCTCTGGTTACATCCAGCCTGAGCACACTGTGGTATGTACCAGTGGCTCTATTTTTACACCTCCTCCTAGCTCAGCTGCTGGCTCTGTGGTTTTTGATGCTGTATGCAAACGGCAAAAAAGAAGCACCCGTTGTAGCCCAGAGCCACCCGCAGCCAGCAGTTCCCAAAGCCCTGCCTGAGGCTGCTTTGGCCTCTCTGCCTGCCCCAGGCTGCTGCCATGGCTCAGCCCTGGTCATTGGGTTGTCCTACAGCACTGCTGCCCTCCAGCTGGGTCAGTCTGGTCAGCATTGTCCCCCGAGCCCAGCTCCCAGTGCCTGGGAGTCCCCAGCTCCCTTTGATGACAAATCCCCTCCTTGGAATACCTGGACAGCTGTGCTACTGTAGGTCTGTGCTCAGTTCCTCTACAGATGCTTTCTCAGGCATGGCACATCCTTTCTCAGGCATCCTAACCCTAACCCTCTCTGTGATTGCTGTGCAGAGGGGAAAGCTGGGCTAGCAGAAACATCAGATGCTTTTTAAACTTCCCTCCACTTTTCACACGTTTCTTGAATTATCCTTGCTCCGAAGTGGTCACAGTCACTGCGCAGACACACAGGCACTCAGCCATCCCTCTTCCAAATCCTGGTATTTAGGGTATTAACCACCCCCTTACTTACCTATTCACCATCCCCTGGGATGCCCAGGATCAACACCCTGTCATGATCTTCCAATGCTGTTTGTGCTCCTCTGGCTGCCTCTCCAAACCCCATCTCCCAGTGCCAAGCTGCAGTTCTGGGCTGCACATGCAAGAGGCAGCCTGCCCTCGGTGGCCAAGACCACCTGCCTGCCACCCCTGAAGGGAAAGGGGTCCTAGCCTCCCTCCCCTGTGTCTGCAGGGCCAGAGCCCCTTTATGTGACACCAGCCACTGCTGTCGTTGAACTGATGACTCGAAAGTGCTCGGCGCAGGGTGGAAAGAAAAAAATGGCAACTGCAATGTAATTAATGCTGTAACAACTTGTTTCCCCCTTGGAGAATTATACCATTAGCTGCTTCAATTGTGCATGAAATATAAATTACATTACTCAGAGGCATCATGTCTAAGCAGATACAATCCTAAGTGACACGGCTTGCCACAGTGTATCATGCTCCCCGGTCAAAATTAACAGAAGCCCGCTCGCCTGAGGCTAGCAGATATTCATTCAGATATCAAAGTTAGAACCACCGTGGTTCAAGCGCCTTCCTGCCTCAGGGGATTTCCCAGAGGAAGGCAATGGAACCAGGCTCTATCATCTGATGAGAACAGCTCACAGGTTTGAAAATTGCTGGTGTACCCCTGGCAACTTTGTGTGTTGAGAGCCTGGTGCTTTAACAAACCAGGGGTGTTGTAGCACCACCGTCCTCATGCACATCTTTGATTTGTGTGTGCCTGATTTCTGTTTGCTGCAGTCGAAATCTGACCAGGGTGGTGGTGCTAAACATTACAGGGATGAATAGCAGGGAGGGCTGCTGAGCTGCAAAAGGATCCCAGGGACAGGAATCCCCCCCTCACACTGAACCAGGACCCTTTTGCTAGAGACAGGAAGCTTCAGTTCTTGTACTTGGCTCCTCTAATTCTGGGGTTAGCAGCTGGCTAGAAGACACATTTTATTCTCCTCTGACGCCCATCTATAATGAATGATTGCAACCCCGCAGCCTCGATTAGCTCTGTTTGTGAAGAATAATTTGCTCCACTGTTGGAATAGCATCACAATTTCTTTTCCTAGTCACTTAAAATGGACCCTTATAGCTGCAAATGTGAAAACAGAAAGGGAACTGCAGTTACTCTTCTCTGCCTCCAAAATAGCTTTTGCCTTAGTTTGCCTTTGCAAAGTGGAAATCCTAAATAAATCTCTTCCTTGGGGAAAAAATATGGGGAAAGAAGGACAGTCTTGGCAGTCACAGAATCAGAGAATATTTCTGTATTGCTGTTTTCCAGCATCTCATTCCTCAGTGTGTCCATACAGTGTCCATACATCCAAGGGTTACCCCATCCCAGGTGCACAATCTGGTGCTAGCACTTGTTGAACTCCATATTGTTGGAGATTGCCCACTCCTCTAATTTGTTAAGGTCTCTCTGCAGGGCCTCTCTGACCTCCAGGCAATCAACAACTCCTCCCAGTTTTGTGTTATCTGCAAACTTGCTCAGCATCCTCTCCAGTCCTGCATCCAGGTCATTTACAAAGATGGTGAAGAGCACAGGGCTGAGGATGCAGCCTGCAGAATCCCACCTGTGACAGGTCACCAATCTGATGTCACCATTCACCACAACCCTTTGTGCCCAGCCTGTGAGCCAGCTGTTCACACATCACATGATGTGTTTACCCTGCTGTGGGCTGGACATTTTGTCCAGAAGGCTTCTGTGAGAGACAGTTTTGAAAACTTTACTGAAATCCAGAAAAACTACATCAACTGGCTTCCCTTGATCAGCTAGGTGGGTTACCTTGTCATAAAAGGAAATCAGTTTTGATAAGCAGGAATTTCCTTTCATGAAGTAGTGCTGGCTGTGACCAGTGACTGTGATGTCTTTTGGGTGTCTTTCAACACCTCCCAGAATAATCTCCGAAGCTTTTCCAGGCACTGAAGCGAGACTGGCAGGCCTGCAGTTTCCAAGGTCCTCCTCCTTGCCCTTCTCAGCCAGTATCTGCTGAAAGAGGGCCAAATCCTGCAGGGTGCTGTGTGCCTCTGGCTTCCATTTAAATAAAAGGGAAATGAGGCAGCTCAGCACTTTCAAGGCTTTTTTGGCATGTCAGCATTTCTCCAGTGGCCCTGCCTGAGAACCACCAACAGAGTCATGACAAGTTTTGGCTGTGGTATCCCATGGTGGGGAGATGATGCTGTGGAGAAGAAGGCTCAGGGTAGGTACCACCCACAAGACACACTTTCTGAGCTGCAAAAACTGCAGCACCATTTTCTTTGCAGGGTCTTGGATGTGTGAGCTTTGCCAACAATATTGCGTGGAAGGTAGTGGCTCAGCATCAGATTAAACAGGAGGTGTTGACAGGACTTATCCAATGCAGCTTTGGTCTTTCGGTTCCCTTGACCTCTGCTCCTCAGTAAAGCATGAAGAGTGCATGAGAAATACCTTGCTCTAGGCTGGAAAACCTGTCTGTCAGAGGAAAGAAAATGATCTTGGTCCAAATTGACTTTGGAAGAAAAGGTTGTTTTCTCTGTCTCTTGTCTGGCTCAAAATCCAGACAGCGAAAATTTCTTTGCTCCAGAGAAACTGTTAACTAAATTCAGTCAAAAAGTCAAACTGGGGTATTTTCAGAAGGAAGACTCTCATCCCCTTTTCTCTTTTTGAGTTCTGAGTCCAAGTGCAAGACACCTGATTTTAAAAACAAGAAGTATCTAATACAGGAGCAAAATCACTGCTGAGAACTTTGCCTGCTGAAACACAAATTGCCATCAGGGTTCACTTCAGGGGAGATGACCCCACTGCTGGTGTACTCCATGCAACCACAGCATGAGGGCTTTCCTGATGTCCTGCTCATGGCTGGAAGTTGTACCTGCAAATGTGCAGTCACAGGGAGCTCAATATTGAAAGCTTTGGTTTAGTAATGGTCTGACAATCCCAGAGCACAAATATGATGCAAGCTGCAACAGAGGCACCCTGTGCAAGGGAAAAACTGGGTTATGGATGTACCTCTGACAAACTGGAGCCATTGCCAAATGCTGAAATGCCATGGAACCTCTTCCTCCAAGCTCTCACTGACTTCTCTGCAGCAGCCAGAATGGTGGCAAACGTTTCTGAAAAAAGGGAAAGAAAGATAAAGAGAAAAAGGGATTTTCAGTGGTGTTATTCTAAAGATGCAGGCACCTGACTTGCCATACACATTTGGAGAAGCCTCCCCTGCCCCCACAGCAACAGCCAATGGAAATACACCTAAACATGTCGATATACACAACACAGTCCTTAAAAAAATAGCTGAAAGAAAGCAAACACGCTGCTTCCTGAGAAGACCAGGGAATATACATTCCCAAGTGCTGAGCAAGATCATCCATTATACATTTCTATCTGTTCCACAGACTGCCTGCACATCCCCTGTGTGCCCAGACAGGACAGATGCCCTGGTTCTCTCTCCAGCACAGGAGAATTGCATCCAGCAAAGAGGCACCCCTAGATCTGTGGATTTGCTCTCCTGAAATGTTAAAATGCCAGCACTCTTTCAGGAACAATTTTCTTGGCAAGGGAAGATCTTGACTGTCGATTGCACTTCGGCAGCAGCCAATATAGGAAGTAGCAGTATAAATTCTCATTCTCATTAAATGTGTCTGTCTGACTGATGGACGCCACTAGAATTACACAGCGGATCCAGATTTGTGGGTCTGACAGTAATAAACCAAATTTTCATATAGAATACATGTCTCAGAGGGGTGTCGGACATGCTTTATTTCTGTGAGTTATAGGCACTGCGTGACACAGGAACAGTGCTGGGCACCACTGAGTGGAACAGCCACTGAAACCAGCCCTGATGAGCAGAGCAGTGACCTCGCAGACACACACTGCTTTCACTGCCCAAGAGACAGGCTCATCCACTGTTCCTGCTCATCTGAAAAACCTTTCACTCCAAAAAACCCGCCCTGTGTGCTGTGAGACACTCCTACACTCTGCTGCAGCAGCCTTGTAAGAACAGGCAGAGAAGGGAAAACTGGAGCATCTGAGCTTCTCTCCTGAATCTACCACCACTTCTCCAACCCCTGGTAACCTTTCCACAGAGCCACTATGACCAGGCAGGCAGCCAGGAAAGTGCTGCAAAGGGCACTGGCCTTTTTTCCGTATAAAGCAAGAGCCAGCCAAAGGTGTAGGTGTCGGGTCTGGGATGTGGTGGGTCATTGCACAACAGTGAGGCAGCCAGGACACCCAGAGCTTTGTTTTCCAAATTGCTACAGCAACGACCAGGGTTAGATACCGGAGCTGTTAATTCATCTGTACGGCTGCCAGTGGTGGAGTGGTGCCAGAGGGAAAGGTCTGCAAATTTTCCCAGTACGACTATTTATCAATACTGCTCTCTGTCCTGCTGTTTCAAGTGGGTTAATAAAAGACGTAAAATATTTCCTTGTCTTACTTCTGCACTTTGAGCTTCTGTTTTGCACACAAGGCTCTTTTCTCCTCCGCTGTCTCAACTTTTCCCCAGCAACCTGTCTCAACTTTTTCCCAGTGATCTGTTTCGCCCTGGTCCCACACAGCCACACTGCTGGCCCTTCATTCTGGGATTTAAGGTGCTGTCCCTGCTGCTGCAAGCCCAGGGGGCTGTTTTGGACTGTTCTCTCTCCCAGGCACTCTCCCAGGCACTAGGTAATACTCAGGAAACCCTGTTAGCTCCTGCTCGCTGGCTTTCCTTGCCATAGCCTTAATTTCTGTCCCTGAACTGCCAGGCTGCTGAGCCTCATCCTAAAAGTGCCTCCCATGGCCCCTGTCTACACTGTCTGAGCAGCCCTGGTCCAACAACATATTTGCTACCCCAGCTGTGAGTTCCTCTGCTGCCTTGGATTACTGCAAGTGAATCAGCCAGCAGCAGCTTTGCTTTTAAAGCCCTCTTGAAAGCGTTTTCTTCCCCACTGGAAGCGTCAAAGGAAATTCCCCTTGATGAGGTTGCTGGCCCTGGAAAATCAGCTAGGAGCATGCCAAGCAGAGGGCTCTGGTAGGTCTCATGTTTCAGGTCTAATCCTGGGGTCCATGGTGGAGGAAGGTCCTTGGGAGGGTGGCTGAGTGGTTGGGCTGCTGTACCCCAGGAGCCCTTGAAAGAGGATTAGGTCAGTGCACGGAACAAATGGAGGGCGAGAGGAAAGCTCAGTCATTTTGGGATTGCTCACCACAGCTGCAGACAAAGAGATGAGAAGAGGGATTTAAAAGATTATTCTGAATGCAGGCCAGACTTCAGGAGAGCAGCTAGCTGGCGGATGGAATTGTAGCTCCCTCCCACCATGCCCGATCCAGCCAGGCTGTGCTCACGGATGAGGCTGGGCATGTGTGATTATATGGAGATAGGGGGTCCTATTTGCTTTTGGATCCGTTTTTTTGGGCAGTTTCTGGGTTGATTCTGGTCCCATTATTATGTTTGTTTAGGCTAATATTTACCAAGAAGTCTCCCCCCCAGCCGCAGCCTTTCTTTCCAGAAGTGCCTTTGGGGTTTCCACATTGACAAGGCTCTCTCAGGAGTTGCAGTGAGTGTTTACCCACACACTGGGGCTCCACCTTGCCTCAATTACTTGGAAGATTTTGCTGTTCCCAAAACGGTGACCTTTCTCAGTCTTGGGGCCGTATGGAGTTTCATATTGTGTTTTAGGATTTGCATTTTTATTTACTATGTGTTTCATTGGACAGCTGTTCTCTAGCACAGATTTTTAATGCTTTGGAGGAGATTTCCTCAGTATCCCCTCTTGTCCATGTCCTTTAAAAGTAATATTTGATAAAACTAAGCTGTTTTTTGTGCATTCCCCAGTTGATTTCCCAGGCTGATTGCATGATTTCTAATGCCTTATTCCCTTCCCCACATCCTACATTATTCCTACAGGCCATACGGTTTGCTGCTCTACCTGTCGTGTGATAACAGACATCTGGAAAGAGAGGAACCAAGAGGAAAAAAAGAATATTGTATATATAAAAATCACAAGACCTTCCCCTTAATTTCTTGTTCAGAATACCTGCAGTGGTCATTTGCCTGATAAAAGCCATATATTACAGCATTTCCCAGAGATGTCTCTGCTGCTGATCTGGAAAACCACACTGAATTAAGACTCATTAAAAATCTCTGCTGGCATTTTCAGATTTTGCATTGAAAAAAAGGTCATGATTCCTTCATGTCAACAAAATCCATTTCTGAGTATTTCAATGTCCAAGGAGGTTGAGATCCAGGCTGAACCAGCCTCAAGTCCTTGCAGAGTGTGTGTCTGTGCCCCATTCCCGAGCCAAGCAGCAGTGCCAGGCAAATTATCTCTGTGAGGTTCAGTCAGAATTGTGCTCCCCTGTGCACGGCTGTGAGGAATTTCTCCTTTCACACTTCCTCAGGAAAGATCCACAAATGGCTCACTCCCATTTCAGCTAAGGGTCCCTCCAGAACAGGGGATTGTCTCCTTGAGGTCTTGTCTGTGTGGGCTCCGCTCCTTCCTTCCTGCAACCTTCCCTCTTTACTCTCCCACTGAGAGGTGGGCACCTTCTCGTCCCACGGGAATCAGGGATCCTTGGGTGTTTTTCTTTGGCCTTCAATCTGAAGAATCTGAAGCTTGATCTTAAGAAATGTGGTGCCAGACTGTTGTTTTGGGGCCCAAGTGTTTGAGGTGAAATGCAGACCATCAAAGTCACAAAAGATCACACCAACGAAGCCGAGAAGATGCAAATTTTATCACTGGTGGGCATGGGAACCTTGCCACATAGCATGGGTGAGTCCTAAATCTTTTCTAAAAAATCCAGCAGGAGAGACCTGTTTACTGAACAAAACCTTCCTATAAGAACAAGGGGGGAAGGACATGGCATGAGACAGTTGATGTGATGTTGATCTGAAAGAAACAAAACGATTTTACTGACATTTGTTCTTTCTTCCCACATCTTGCAGGAGTCAGACAGCTGCGACTGGAGCTATAGGATATTAAAGGAGTTGGAAAATATCATTACCTAAATATGGATGCATATATAATTTCTGGTTCATTCCAGCCTCCAGGGGACAAGCGAATTTGGGTTCTTACTGCACCTCCTGTACTTAGTGGGAACATGGAGGCTGCCATCACAGAGCAGAGTCAGATCACCCTCCTAAAAGAGAAGGAGGGGGCAGCCTGCACCAGCCAAGGTGAGCAGAGATTTTTGCCTCCTAATACTGGCCATGAGTACTTCAGGTATTTCTGTGTGGCACCACACTTCCCTGCTGATGTTGTTTCTCCAGCAAAGGCTTCACAGAGGTGGGGAGGGAGGGTCTGCACAACCCTCCGAGGGGGACAAACAAATACAGCAACACCCTCAAAGCCTTTGTTGCCCATATATGGAGCAGGAAGGGGTTGATGGTGCAGTGTACAAGAGGGATGTAGGGTCATGGCAGGAGCAAGCACAAGGAGGCAAGGAGGAAAAGGTGACACTGAGAAGCAAAAGGAGATGGCAGGGACCAGGAGTTTAGCTTTAAGTGGCAGATTGTGAGGAAAAGGAATTGCTGAAAGCTACATGGCACCTGAGAAGGGAAAGAACCACAGAGGCAGCCCCAGGGGAAAAGCACTCTCCTCTTCTCAGCTTAGTCTTTTTTGGACTGAATCCAAACTTGAGCACTTAGCAGTTCAAACCCACCCACAAGGTGTTAGCCAAGCTTGTGTAAAGCTAGATCCAGATTCCCCAATGCTGAAGATCAGATGGCTTGAGCACATGGCTAAATATAGTGGTGATGAGCGTCCAGCTTCAGGGCACCTTGTGGAACTCACACCGTGCCAGCCAACAGCAGCATTTTCTGTGCTCACACTCTCCCTCAAAGGACATCTTGGCCTGGCTTGCATGGCATCCCTCAGATGTTTTGGAAGCATGAGAGGTCATGGGAAGGAAAATGGGAAGACGCAAGAACAGGAGAAGACATATATTGGGTGAAGGAGAATTGTGCTGATGTCTCAGGCTGACAACCCACACCCACCTGACCCAGCCAGTTCTGAAAAGTGTGGGGTCACCCTTTCCAGTGTCCTCAGGCAAGCTGAGCTCCTGAGAGGGTAGTGACAAGCACCCAGGGCTCCCAGGAGGCTGGACCCTCTGGAGGCAGGAGTCCTGGCCCCTGCTCCTGGCTTGGCTGCTCACCTGGGGGATGCAATTCCCACCTCCTCTCCTGGAACTCAGGAAGGGGAATTTATGATCCTGACCTTCTTTCTGCTGTCAGATCAGCTGATGAAAAAGTACTATCTAGGAATTGATTAGGGACTTGACTAAATGACTGCTATAAATCTAAATGCCCCAATCAGAAATTCCAACATAAAGCTGATTTTGACATCAACTCTATCTATAACAGGTCAAATCTGGATCCTCATTTTCCTCTAGAAGAGTTTAGTTAAACTTTTTTGAGTCTAGCTCCTAAATACATTAATAGCAGCAACTGAATGTGTGATCTCCAGCACTTTTAGAGTTAATTGAGAATAAATGGACACTTCCAAATAGATTCAGGAGGTCTGGCCATAAATCGTCTGTACAATAAAAAGCAAATATAAATTTTCAAAAAAATTTAACCTTGCATAGCATATAAAGAGAATACATAATATTCTGGAGCATAAATACATCTCAAATCAGGCCCATTGCGTATACACAGAATACGTAATGGGTTTGCTTGAGACATTTACCTCAAGCTGAGGCTAAACTGGTGATCTTTTTATGACCAGTATAGTTCTTTGCAGCTTCCTCCATGCTTGTGTGTATATCATTTTGCAGGCCCAGCACAGACAGTCCTGGAGTATATGCAGATCTACAAAGGGTACAGAGCACCTCTGTTACTCCAGACAGGCTCTGGAGGCAGCTGTGGAAGTTCCTGCAGCCGGGGAGGACAGAGCCTGTGGACAGAGGGGTGAAATGGAGGGGCACACAAGCCAGCTGGAAGAAATGGAAAGACAGGGCATGGCCTGGAGTTCCATTCAACTTTATCTGACAGCTTGGGATCAGGATGAGAGTCAGCAGCAGGAACCACACTGACCAGATAAATCTCAAGCACTCCAGGTCAAGTCACAAGAAGGGGAAAGATGGGGTGACTGCAGGACACACAGATAAAGTCACTGCCCTGTCTGTGCATCTGACACCATGGCCCTGGCACAGCACAGAGCTGAACCATGCACTTCAGCACCTCCAAGGCTGGGCAACAGGCTGCAGGGCTCATTGCCCTGACATGCTGATCACAAGCGCTGATCCAGTCTGAGTGAAAGAAGCTGGCCTGGAACTGACAGCACTAATGACCTCTGTCATCATTCCCCTGCTCAGTGAGATGGTTCATTAGGAGATGGAGAGGGCTCTGCCTGGGCCAGGAGCTGCAGGGAGCAGCAGTGGAGCTGGCCTGGGGTGGCAGAGATCACGCTCCTGTGTGTGCATGTCATGCACACAGACACCTCCTGTGCATGCTGTCTCCTGGTGTGTGTCACATCTGCAGGTCAGGAGTTCAAGTCAGATAATCAGACTGTTGTCATTATGTTTGACTTAGTGTAGGGTTCACTGGCTGTGCCCACGTGGCAGTGCTCTGTTATCAGAATAAACAAGGGCTAATTGTACAGCTGGAGGAGAAGTGGTGGCTGGCACACCACCCCCTGTATGTCTTGCTTGAAGCAAAACATGGACAGCTGAGGGGGAAGGGACAGAAATTCGCTCCAGCACCTCCTCCTGCCAGCACTCTTGGAGGTCTGTAACTGTTGGTCACACCACAGGACCCACTTGCCAGTGTGGGGATAGGGAAATACAGGATGTGTGAGTTTTCTAAGGACATCATCACTCACCAGGAATGTATGTGGCAAATCCTTCCTAAAAAACAAGAGAGGCTGGCTCCTCAGTGCTGGCGTCTTGCTTGCTTCTTTAATGTTAGCAAAATCCATCTCACCTCTATGCCAACACCCTGTAAATATAACTGCAATTTACAGGAAGGCAGTGTGTGCCAGAACAGCCATGCTGCACACAGAACACCTACTTCAAGAAATATATTTATTCCCTGGTTCCAGTCACAGGCCAGAGAGCAGGTTTATGAAAGGTTAATGCCCCCTTATATGGCTGCTGTCAGTTCTTACTTCCTCCAGAAGCTACATTTTAGTCCTTCTCCTTCCACTCCCTCCTCTCCTTCCATCCTAGAAATGCAACTCCAGGAACATGAGGGGGAAGGAGAGAGGAAATGATGCCAGTGTCCCCAGCTGACCCAGGCAGAGCCAGTGCAGTAACACCAGTGGCATTTCAAGGGCCTGGGACTGCTCTCACCGAGCCATGGCTCCTGGCTCATGGTTTGGCCAGGTTTGCTCCTCCAAGTCCCAGCAGTGGCAGTTTCATCTGAAGGCCAAGTGCAAATTCCAGATCCAGTTTTGTCCTCTGGTAGAGCAGCCCTGGGCTCCTTCAGTGATGTAAGTTGCTCTCCCCAGGTTTTCAGGGATGTCCACGTGAAGCTCTTCTAGCCCCTGACATGCTCAGGTGGATGTGGAGCCATCCTGGTGATTTCAGACCTTGTTCCTTGGGACCACACCTGTGTACTTGTAGGTGTACATGGCAAGGGAATAAACATTTCTACAAACTTCCCCTTTAACCCTTACTTTTCTCACTTGTCTCTCCCATGTGACATTAATAGAATTTGACATTGTGGCATGACCCGTTAGTCATCCTGCCAGACTGGTAATTTGGTCAAATGACAAACTTTCAATCATTTGAACAAATGACTTTTTCACTAGGGCATTTGATCAAATGATTAAAACTAAAAGGCATTTGGCCACATGACTGAAGATGTGATCATGGCTCTGGACAGGTGCCGGAGCAGATTTTTATAAAACAATCAGACTGGAGTATAATCCTTCATGCACCGGAGCTTCAGTATGAACAGGTCCTGCCTGCTGCTGATGTTAGGAAGGAATGGGGCTTTCCCTGCCTTCTCCTTCCTCAGGATCTCTCTCATGTTCAGTTTGCCTGGCTCTGACCCCAAAGGCACAGGAGCCTTCCAAGCCCTGGGACCACAGAGGATGGGCTGGGAGAAGGTTGGTCAGTGGTGAGGTGGGACAGTGCAGGTGGGAGGATGGAGGGGGATGGCACGGTGTCCCTGGGAGTGACCACCTGGCCACCCCACACAGCCTCAGAGTATTCTGTGACTGCCTTAGGGGTCCTTGGAGGGGAGGGCAGCACAACAACCCAAAGGAAGAGCTGGGTTCTTGCTGCTTTACGTGGAAAGCAAGCATGGAGCTGAAATGTGGCTCTTCCTCTCACGTGCAGTGGAGAGTCTCTGGGGAAACAGGCATTCAGGGGTGTGTCTAGGGTTTGAAGTCTTCCCCCAGAAATCCTCCTGGGCAATTTGTCCCTTCCCAACCAGTCACAATTATTTATGACAATACTTTCCAGGCAGAAGGGGACCACAACTTCTCTTCTGTGGAGCTCACAAGCTATGACTGGAGAGAGAATGTTTGTGGTGAAGAGCTTCCTGTAGCTATGGAGAGGTCAACAGGATGCTTACCAAAAATGAGATTCAGTTCATTGAATTAATGTACCTGAAGCAGGGAGCATGGAATATACAAGTGAAGAGAGGACCAAAGCTTTTAAGCAACAAGCACTGTGATGCATTTAGACAGTACTCCCAAATCGCTATGCTTGATGTTTTTGCCAAAAACTAACCCCCCTCCCAAACCCCAGGATACAAGAAAACAACATAAAAGGGACTATTTCCTGACTAGACTCAGTGCCCAGCCACTGTTCAGATTTTCCTGCACACTCACAAGAAATGTGACCTTTGCATGCTCTTGCTGGGGGTAGGCCTGGTCCTCAGAGGGATGGGAAAATGTGTGAGTGCTGGATGAAAGCAAAAAGGAAGCAGCCTGGCCAGCAAAACCCCCGGAGGTGTTTCCAGTGCTTGCTGCATTTGGAAGACCCAGCAAAGCCATGCCTCCCCTCCCCTGCTTCTGAAGGCAATTTTCAGCCTTCCTTTTGAACATAGGAGCACAAAAAATGCCTCACTAGGTCAGATGAGCAGCCTGTCATGCCCAGTGCTCTGTCTTAAGCAAATTAAGGAGAGAATGTGAGCCTAAATCCCCTCTGTGACTCCACTCCCTCCACCCATCCTGCAGCACCTGTAGATGTGCTAAGGGTGATGAAGGGCACATCCCTGTCTGCTCCTTCCTTTAATATCTCTTTACAGCCCTGTCAGCCATGACCATGTCTAATTCTTTTCAAGAAAAGGAAAGGAGAGATCTCAGCCTCAAGCTTCCCTAGTTTATATTATGTCCAGTAAGCTGTATTCCAAACCAGCCATTCCAAATATTCACACAGGGGGACAAAGTCAAGGAGTGCTCCAGGCTGAGGGCTGCCTTCACCTGGTGTCCACAGAGAACGACCTAACAGGATCCCTGTTGTGATGAGGAGCTCTCTGCAGCTCCATTCCTCTCCACCTTTGTGTGTACTTTTGTGTGCCCCTTTTGGGGAAAGTTTTTTTTTTTTTTTTTTTTTTTTCATTTTACTCCTTGCTCTGCAGACGTACATGACAAGAGGCTTTTAACTAAATGGTTGGAAGTTTCTATTTGTCTGGGGGACTGTGAGATTTTCATTTCACTCATTAAATGAGTGAAATTTTCAGCCACTTGACTGACAAGAGTGTTTGGGGAGAAGGAAAGCCTTATATACTAGAACAATTTGATGAATTTACCATCAGAATGACTAAGATGTAGATCCACACGCATGGGAACTCCTTTCTGCCTAATAAATAATGCTGTCTCACTTGCCCTACCAGGGCAATGGAAGAACTCATTAATTACTGGGTCTGCATAGCCTGGAAATCAGAAGATGTTAGGTAAATACTAACTCTTCTTATCTTGTAAAGCAAAAGGCTGTGTTTGGTTTGAAGTTGGTGTGGTTTTTTGGTGAAAGCACAACCAGGATCTTTTCCTGTGATGAGACTATTCACATAGCTACTTGAGGCAGGTATAAATCATATGGACTGTGCATGGAACAGGAGAAATCTACTCTATGCAAAATTAATGTTGGGCTGGCCCAGCAGAAGCAGAGCACACAGCAAAGGTGAAGTGCACAGTCTTAGGGGGAAGCTGTGTGCCTGCCCACCTGGTAAATTTATGTCTTTCACCTCTAGAACTTCAATTCATGCACAGTGTGAGGTTGTAAGTGAAATGAATTTATTGATGCCAGTTCATTCCCTAATGGGTAACAGTTCATGTCACAAAATCAGCACAGATAATTTGTCATGATTGGAAGACTCTTATAAAGAGAGGCTCCAGTGTGCAGGGGTATGGAGGAATTAGTTGCTGGCCCCTGGGAGAGATGGCAGAGCTTGATAGAGAAGCCCATGCTACAACAGAGGAAATAGAGGTAATAACTAACCCTCCTCCCAGCCTCTCACCCCCTCATGAACTGCGTCAGAGAAAGTTCCTGTGCTGCAAGTTCAACAGTAATGAAAAACAGGCCTCCCTCGCATTGTACCTCATCCCAGGATGGGAATGAGATGCAGCAGTTACGTTAGATCAACACTAAAGTCAGTGGGAAAACAACCCCAGCAGAGCAAAACAGGGGCAGCAGACTGTGTTTGCAGCTGTGCCAAGAGGGAAACGTCACCTAATGACCCCGAAGGGTTCACTGCAGGGGAGATCCTGCTGACATCTCTGGTGGGTCTTGACGCTGTTCCAGGCAGGACTCTCTGCCTCCCAGCTTAACCTCGGGAAACTGTTCTTTCACTCCCCTCTTTGGCCTCCCTTTTCATCCCTGGGGACAGAGCAGCCGGGAGATGCTGACGCAAGCTGCAGACTCTCAAATGGGGAATGCCTCAGAGATGCCTTCAAGTATTTCCCCTCAGCTAAAACCCTCAAAATCCACCAACTGATCTGTATCGAATTGCCTGGGAGTGATGTGAGCAGCATTTTGGATCACTGCCTGTGAAAACTCCTCGTCCTGTCTAGGACACAATGGTCACACTGGTGTTACCTTGCCCACACAGTGTCAGGCTGGACATGGATCTGCCAGGACAAGCTGGGCAGCACGAGGACACTCACATCAGCTAAGGTTCTTGGAGAGCTTGAACTGGGACAGCCTCTCTTGTGCCTCCTCCCTACCTGTGCAGAGCTGTGTGTTTGTGACCTCATGGGCCCCAGAGCCAGGGTGGCCAGGGTGATTCCTCATGACACTGCCTGGCAAAGGCAGGGCAGGCATCTGTGACATCAGGATGCTGTTTTTTGTCCCACTGACTGTTCTATTCCCAGCGAGTGACCTTTTGAGGTGACGTCTCTCCAGTAAAGATGCAGTAGAAAACAAGGTAAAAAAAGGAGAAAGGATCATTAGGTACCTGATCAACTGATTTTCTGAAAAGTTAGAAGGTGCTGGGAAAGAAAGAGTGAAATGTACATTCCACCCACTGCCACCTTACATCTTTGACTCCAGTGCTCTGCTTCATCCAAGGAAGAGAAGCATTACAGGAGGAAAAAAAATCCTGTAAGATGCCCAGTCTCCTTTTACCAGAAGTTATTCATAGGAGAGATGACTAGAAACTGCTCTTCCTGTGCCCTGGGAAATTCTGTATTCAAAAACGAGGGAAACAATGAAATAAAAAAACGAGCCAAGGAAACAAGCCTCAATCAAATTTAATTCCAAAAGAGAGGGAAAGCATATAAAGATAGAAATCTATGTCTCTACTGCCAGGCTGAAGTAGGAATTCCCTGAGACTTCAGAGAGTAGGCTGGCTTTCCTCTGCTCTCTCCAGAGCACTTCCAGGGCTCAAAGGCTGGCCAGGAGGTCCAGCAGCCAGGAAGCCCTGGGAAGTCCCTCTGCCAAGGAGCCAGGAGACAGGGGCTTGGCAGACTCTATCCCCTGCCTGCCATCTCCCCACCAGCTTGCCAGGTGGGCTGCTGGGGGAGGGAGGTAGGGAAGCTTTCAGAAACTGCCTGGCAAGGAGGACGTCATTCTGCATCTGCCTGGTTTCTGGGAGGATCTCATCAACGCTGACACGTTTCCAGTGTGTTTCCATGCCAGTGTGTTAGATTTTGCAATGCCAGGAGCATGACAGAAAATTGCTGACTGGCTGTACTGTGCACACTGAGAGCCAGCAGCTCTCAGCTGCAGCCCCGTCCATCTGCCCAAGAAGCAGGCAGAGAAACCTGGGGAGAAAACTCACCCACCCCGACAGCAAAATTCCCACAGCATTCAGCACTGACTTCTTCAGGTGTGGGCAGTGCAGTGCTGGGGATTTTGGGAAGCCTTTAGCACTGTGTCTTGGTTTAGGAAGACAGATGTCTGTCAGGAAAAGGTGGAGCTTCTCTTGAAATGGAGAATGTAAACCCCCTCCCTGCAAATTATTATAATTTTGCAATTAAGGAGCTTTCAGGCAAAGATAGGGGAATAGAAATAACAGTTCTTTACTGGGAATAGTAAAAATATGAATGTAGTAGTACCAAAAAACCCTAAAACCCCCCCCAAACAAACAAACAAACAATCCTAGAAACCCTGACAGAGTCAGAAATACAACCTGACACCCTCTTGATCAGGTTATTAGAAGCAGTCCACTTAAGTCCTCCTGGAGGGAATGATGTGGTTCTGTTGGAGCAGAGATGACCCTGTAGAAAAGGTCCAGTGGTGGTGAGATGAGTCCAGTCTTCCTCTGGGAATCCAGTGAAAAACAGGCTGCCTTGGGGTTCTGAATCTCAGCTTTTATCCAAGTAGGAATGCTTGGCTTCTCCCCCTGGGTGGACCATTCCCAATGGATGATGTAATTGTATCAGTCATGCAGTGAGCCTTGATGGCCCATTAACAGCAGAGATCCCCCTGGAGCGACAATGGGTCCTGGAAGAGATAAGAACACTGCCCCACCTGGTTTTAACAGCTGCCCATTAACAGAAGGCACCTGCCCCCTCCCCGCTGGAGTTATGAGGAATAGGTTATACATGAGATAAATAAAACACCTCCCCAGACTGTTTCAACTGACGGCAAATAGAATAAACACTTTTGGTTACATATGGCAACCCAAGACACACTGACTTCTTCAGGTGTGGGCAGCGCAGTGCTGGGGATTTTGGGAAGCCAGTCACAACCTCAGGATGATGCACTCCTGGCCACTGTGTGCAGGGGTGGCTGTTGGGCTTTACTTTATGCCTGCTCCTCTAAATAGGCCCTGGGCCTGACTGTTGACCCAGGTTCATTTCCAAGCCCTCCCCTATCAATCAGACATGCACATATACTGTTCCAGTAATGAATCGAGCTGCCTTGTTCTTGGCCTCAATCAATCAAGCAAGACTGTGTGCCACACAAACATTCATCTAGGTTGGAAATAACAGGTAAAAACAGCCCCAAGCACAGCCTGCAGGGAGCAACTCCCCATTGCAGCAGTTCATCAGAGAGCAGAAATTTTTTGGTGTGCACGGGTGTGTCAGAGGCACGAGGCAGCAATTAAAGATGGGGAGAAAAACTATCCAAGCTCAAGTATTTTCTAATAAAAATGTGTGAAGAGAAATGTAATGCTATTGGCATGGAAAATTCAGAAGGCATGAAAAGCTCAAACTCTGTGGAATTCCACCCAGTTATATAAAAGCAGGAATTCGTGTTCTGCTTTTAAGCCTGTTGGAGAAAACCAAGCTGCCAGAGTTAACCTTCAAGCCAGTAGCTGGAAATGGACTGCCCAGATAATCTGTGTAACCACAAATTTCTGCTAAGGTTTCTTAAAGACTTTGGGAAAAAGAGCCATGCAGCCGGGGCAGAGGTG
The DNA here is from genome assembly GCA_013400215.1 of Cisticola juncidis. Classification (NCBI taxonomy): domain Eukaryota; kingdom Metazoa; phylum Chordata; class Aves; order Passeriformes; family Cisticolidae; genus Cisticola; species Cisticola juncidis. Next base: position 522,263 of record VXBR01008347.1, on the reverse strand, counting down.
TTCCCTGGTCCTGGAATGTGTCAGGGTGATGAGCCACCATGTAACCTGACAAAGACTGATCTACAAGATACAGCAGAAAATCCTTGTTAGGCACCAGCCTGCTTATCAAGCAGCTCAACAAGCTCTCCTGAATCACTGCATGGAAACTTAGCAGAAAATGTATCTTTGTGAACCTCGCTTTTCTCTCCCAGCTGTGCTGAGCTGACCATTCAGGATGCAAGAAAAAAAGCAAGCTGCACTCAGTGCTTGCTTCAGGCCCAACCCAGCCCATCTTTATCAGCCCCTTCCAGATGTTTTTGCAGCTGTATCGCCTCAGCATCGCCTCAATTCGATGAGGCACCAAGGCAAATTAAGGGCTACATATTTGCAGGCCTCGATGATGCTCTGTGCTCTGTCTACTCCAGCTTGCTTCTCAGCCTGTTTTTTACACATTAGTGTCTTCAATTACTTTTCCAAATGAAAGGGAGTCATGGTACTTTAATTAAACATTTAATTGAAGGGAGAGAAAAAAAAAAAAGAAGAAGGAGGTAGCTGATGTTTGCCAATGAGGAAAGGATAACGGTGAGAGATTGCTGCTTCTGAATGAAACCACACAATGCTGCTCTCTGCAGCAAGAGGCACCCTGGGCTGGGGCTCATGTATCAAAGTACAACTCAGCTCCTATTCAATTAATGTGTCTGTTTCAATGGGAAGCTTTTGTAAAGCATTGTTGGAAATGGTTTCTAATTTTCCCTTCAGTTTTTGGCTGGTTTAATTAAACTTACAACCCCTGAACCCTGGTGTCTCTCCAAAAGCAGACTGGTTATTGACCTAAGGGAATTTTTTTTTAATAATTTCTATGTTTCCCTGGCCACCTTCAGTGAATTAGTGAATACAACTTTTTTCTTTTTTTTTTAAAGGTTCACCCAATACTGAGGTGGTTTACTCCCTGCCCCTCCAAGAGCTGGCAAAAATGTGTATCATCTTTCTTTTCTGCACCAGGCTGGAGTTTCCCCAGATAAAGGAGCCATGCAAGCCAGTGCCTCCACAGCAGAAACAGGATGTCTTGGCACTTCCTTGCCCCTAACCCAGGGGCAGGATTGACTGTGAGAACAAACCCACTCACTTGTGTGAAAGTTACTGGGAGTGGGTCCTCATAAACTTAGGGCACAAGTTTGTTTTGGGAGTGAGTGACCTAAAGAGGTCTGGTTTTCCATCATTTTGGGTCTCAAGAGCTAGCAAAACCCTGTGGATTTGGTAATGTCTGTGACAGATGGACTCATACAGCAGCCTTTCCCTCACTGGAGAATTTGTAAAGTCTCTCTTCAGTTGCCTGGTCCAAAAAGACTCAGAGACTTAATTATATTTGGGACATCTCTCTCTCAAATTCAGCAGAAATCTGCTAATAGGCTCTGAAATTATGGGAAGGCTGAGTCAACGATCATAGAATTGTAAGAAGCTCCTCTCCTTTGGAAAGCAGGCTAAAAATGAGGTTGAAGCCTGGGCCGTGTTTCCGTCATTCCTGCCACCCCCACATTATTTACCTGAATGGATGAAACCCAGGACCCGTATTCGTCTGACGCTGCCACTGCAGGCAGTGAATACCTTTGAAATTCAGGCTCTGCCCGCGCGTTAGAGGATGAGAACACTCACAAATGTCAAAATACAAAGGAGGGCTGACACAAAGGAAACATCCCGCGGCAGAGCATTGCCGCTGCACAGTCATCCTCGTTGTCCCTGGCAAAGCAGGGGGAGAGGGGAGGCAGAACTGGGCCACTCCAACAGCAGTGACTCAGGGTGGAAAGAATACAAGCCTGAGATCAGAAAACAGAGAGTGAGTCTGATGAGCAGGGTTGCCTACCCTGTTCCCTCCTCCAAACGCTCTGAAAAACAGCAGGACAAAAAGTGTTTCTTGGGGTACAGCTGACTAAAAATTCAAGAAGGAAACATTCTTGTCTGCTCACAAAAGACTCTGAAAGCTTGCTCCTGTCTAAGGCACAGAAACGTTCCACTCGAGCTGAAACCTTGTTGTTACAGGCTCTGTAGTGGAAAAGCAGTGGAAGTGCTGCTGGATTTCCCACCCCCAGCAGGCAGGAGAGCTGCTCGCAGCAGGGAGCTAAACACGGCTTCTGCTCCTCATCGTGACTGTGCTGTGGATTAGATGCAGATTAACCCAGCGACCTGCCATCCACTCTCATCCGTGCTTAAGAATATAAGCAAAGGGAAGCTGATGATTAGGGAAAAGAAGAGGTGAAGTTCAGCTCAAAGTTCAATGTCACTGAAAAAAACCCCACGAATGCCAGAAGCAGAATGGGCTGGTTTTAGTGTCCATAAGCATATGCAGAGCCCACAGAGCAGCCTGGGCTGCTCCCGAGGGTTCAGATGAGACGGCTCATCTGAACCTCATAAAAGAGGGCTCCAGCCTAAACTAAGGTTCCCAGCATGGGAATTCCTATGCTCTGGTTTTGGTTCCATCACCAGCTGGCTCAGGGACAAGCCACACCACTCCTTCTTGCCATACTTCCTTTTAGCCACTTCTGAAGTGAAGATACTGAAATATTCTCACCACATGGGATATTCCCTGCTCTGTGCTGTTTGCTCTGAGTGATTGGGGATTTACATATGCAAAGTGCAGCAGGGAATTAGGAGCAAGCATCAACCAAACTATCTTGCACAACCACGCCTGGTGTTATGTAGGAGGAGGAGACGGATGGGAGACAGACTTGATTTTATCAAGATAGGAATAAACTTAATTTCTAGGACTGTTTCTAATAAAATAAAGGCAATTCTCTCTGGCTTATGTAATAATCACTGTAGTTGTGAAACAGAATCAATCATGCTTTTATTTTGTACTCCTTTTTTAGGTTAGGAAAACCAAGCCTGTTTGAGCAACCCTAGAATGAAATCCTTTGATATTTGTTGTGGTGTTTTCAGGTAACAGAACTCACACTGGCCTAAGAATTTACTCTTTGCATGCACCTTATCCATACCTGAGAAAGACCCAGAGCAGGTGGGGAAAGCATGATGAAACAAGATTCCCTGCATGATGTAGAGTAAAGGGGTTGTCTAGCCTGCTGCTGCTTTCCATATGAATGGATTTTATCCAGGCATTGCTGCTACTGTTGTTGTTGCTGTTATTATTATTCAGAGAAGGGCACGAGTGTAGGAGCCCGAGTGCAGCAGAGCCCTGTGTCTCTGTGATGGTGTTTCTGTTTGGGAGGGCATCTAGTCCTAAACCTAGATGTTTATTTTATCTTTCTTTTAGGACAGTTGCAGAATGTGGCACACTAGGATACATGCTGTAACATGTCCTCTCACTTGCTTTAAGACACCATTCAATTAACAAGCAGTTCTGTGGACGTTGGCACTGAAGGAGTAAAATGCATGGACAGCTGAGAGATGAGGAGTTTCTCCCTTGCTTTGGGAAGGTGCTGTCCCTGGTGGGAGATCTCCAGTGTCCAGCAGTGGCTGAGCACATACTGCAGCATGGCATCCTGTCCAGTGGCAGCTCTCTTCTCTTCACAATTCCCTATTTTCACAGACCTGTAGGAGCTGAATCACCTAAGCAATCTTTCTGTGCTTCTGCATCTTGTTGGCTTTGGCCAGAGGGTTTCAAAAGTTATTACAGGGAGACTCACACACGCGGCATGCTCACATAAGCCTTTAAAAATCCTGCTGCTGCTATGCTTATTACCATGGATAGTCCCCTTAGCTGAAAAATGAGTCATAATTGTAGAAAACAGCGCAGAATTTGAACCTAAGCCATTAATGCTAATGTAATATATGGTGAGAAAATACTATTAACATTTGGATGGATGAGTTACAATACTCTGATTACCACACATTTGCATTCCTTAGCTCCTGTGTGATTACAACCTCGGCTTTGAAGCTGTGCTACCACAAAGACCTCTTCTGCTGTTTCGATTTGTTTGCTCGGTGTGTGCATATTTAGAGCCGGCGCTGGTTAGCTGTATTAATAATATTGATTGCACAATGATTCCCGCCGTGCCCGACCGAGGCGACGGGGAGGGAGGACAGACTATCGCGAAGGGGTGAATTCCCTCTTAGGAAGGGACTTCGGCGGATTTGTGGAGCAGTCGCTTGGCTGAACTGTGGCTGTTTAATGCCTCTTTAAAGGCTCACGTCCACGGTAGTGTCCCGGCTTCCAGGAGGTTCAGCGGAGAGAGCACAGCACCTCTAGAGGGCAATTCATTCCAGGGATCGCAGCCGCGCTGGAGGCTCGGGCGCTGCCGCTCTCCAGGTGCCGGAGCCGGCTGGAGCCGAGGAGCCAAAGCACCGCAAGGGACCGGCCTGGTTCTTGGGCTCAGGCTGCACAGGGGAGGCTGCATTTCTGTCCAGTCAGTCAGCAGAAATGCTCCTGCCCACTCACCAGTGTTTTCCTCCAGGCTTTTCCCTATGAAGAATTTTCCTGTGCCTTTTCCAACAGCGTGAGGAGCGGGAGGGTCCCCTTGGTGCTTCTTTCTCCGGGACATGGGCTGAGGAAGTTTTGTTCCCAGGCTCTCTAACTAGGAGCAGCAGCAGTGTCAAAAGGCAGCAAGACAGATCTACCTACCAAAATAATTGTGGTCTTTCTGGTGCTCTTTAGATGACAAAAACGTAAGAAGAGATCAGACGGGTAAGTGGTGAGGCCAGAGATTATACCCAAATGTGAAAGATCTGGCAACCTCTGTGCTATTTATTGGTAGGATTGTATGCTAGGACCTAGAAAACAGCATGCTGAGTTATAAACCCTCTGAACATCTTGAGGGCTCCCTGCTCCACAACTTTGATAGAAAGTACCACTTCCTACATTCTGCATATGGCTTACAAATTTTCCCTATGTTTTTGCAATTACAGCCAGCCTGGAGGTTTAAGTTCTGCTCCCTCTTAAATTGAGAACAACTTCTCTGAGAGGTAGAGAAGTGGAAAAGAGTGGCTGACTAAACCTCTTGGGCTGTGCCCGTGCCTGCAGGACATGGGCAGGGTAAATCCTAATTGCCATAGTGGGGCTGCAAGGTGGGGCCCTGCTCACCCTTAGTTTTGGAAAGCAAAATAAACTGTGTTGACAGACTGAAAACAAAGTCAGAGTACACTGTGGCTTTCCAGAGAGAGGAGCTTTCTACCCATGCAGAGCAAAGCGTGCGGGTGCCAAGCCTCACACATGGAAAGCTGAAGGCAATATCATGCTGCTGGTCTGCCCCAGCCTTGGACCTGACCAAGGGAAAATGCTTACTTTTGGTTCGTATATAGAAATATGGGTGAGGAGAGGAGGGAGGAGACAGTCCTGTAATCAGTATCTATATAGCAGTTTTAAATTAATGGCAAGTTGTCTTAATCGTGGGACAGGTGTTCCTTTATATTCTCATTCCTGCAGCAGAATGAATGAATGGAATAAAAAATGAGTAAGAACTTGAGCCTTCACGTAATGAATATTGTGGATACAGCCTCCTGTAAATTGCATTCTGGACGCCCAACAGGTAAAGCCTCATCTATTACTGGGATACTCACGTGTCTTTTCAAGGCTCTTCTACAGCAAAACCCTGAAAAGTCAGTACACCTTGTGTAGGTTGGAGAGAGTCTGATGGAGGAGGAAGAACAGCAGAGTCATTAGAGAATATCATTAAAGGCTTAAGAGCTAATGATCCAAAGCACATTGACATTAATGTGACTCCTTTTTTTGGGCTTGAGGCATCAGGGCATGTGAATCCTTGCTTGTGATATTTAACATGTCTGGTTTGCAGGCACGATTATCTATTTGGGAACAGGAAAGGTTTTTTTTCTCCTCTGCAGAGTAAAAGCAAACAAATAATCCCCTTGTGCTGAACAAATCAAGTCCCAGCACTGGAGACAAGATTTCTTAGAATTGCTGCCATCATAAAATCTGCTGCTTCGTTTTTTTCCTATGTTTATAAAGGCAGTAAGCAGTTCTATTAAAATTAATAGAAATACAGCCATATAATTAAACCTTGCCTTGCCTGGCCAGTGGAAGGAAAAGCCAAGGCCAAAGGCACTTTAACTTTTCCATTATGCTTTTCCTTCTGTCACAACAAAGCCACAAAATGTTATTGTTGGGGCCTAGCTTGAAAATCAAAATATTCTCCTTGGGGGACACTGCTTCAGCCCTCAGAGGGGAGAAGGCTTGAGGAAACAGCTGGAGTCTCACTGAACAGGGATTCCTGTGAGGGACTCAGTGCCATGTAACTCCATGTTAAGATTTACTCTTTGCTTGAAGGAACAGTCCCTGTGCATTCATTTTGACCTGATAATGGCTGTGTAACAATCCAGGATACTACTTATTTACGTTGCTCCCTGACAGCTTAAAAATTCATTAATGTCTCAGCAATAAATTCTGAGCAGACTTCCCTGAAGAGTTGAAAAACGAGGGACACCAGCTAATGAATTATCAGACAAATACTCTGGAAGGAGGGCCTGGGCTCCTCTTCCACACTGTTCCTGGGGCTGAATGGAAAGAGGCTTGGCTTTTAAGTTTCATTTTTTATTTCTGTTTTTCTGCAGAATGTGGGAGTAAGGGAGGCAACCTCCCCATCTGGCACACCCAGTCCATATGGCAGCCATACGATCTCCTCCCTGCATTTCAGAGCCTTCTGCACTGGAGGGGCAGCCCTGTCTGAAACCCAGCATGGGCTGCACGAGTGGCTTCCAATTCCCATCCTGTGCTCCCTCCCTCCTGAGCAACTTGTTTAGCAGTGACAATTTACATAAGGTGGTTTTACAGTGTGGACTAGGATGCCCCAGGGACTGATTTAAGACTCACAAATCCATTTCAGAGCCTTTGTGCTGAGAAGACAGTGTGGCAGATTCAATATTCAGCTGTGCTCATCTAAATCCAGAGGTGATTTGGGGGGAACAAAATCCTCCAGATTTACCTTGGCGCAAGACAGAAAAATAAAGGTTCCTGCCTAGACTCATAGCCACTGCATCTCAGTGAAATATACCTTGCACACAAAATTCACAGTACTTTTTATCTAAAGATAGATGACAAGCCTGCTACTATACATGCAAATATTGTAGAATGCAGGACATCAAACGACAAACATGTTTTTTACTGCTAAGTTACCTTTCCCTTCTCAAAAAGTGGCAAATTTAGAAAAAAAAATGAAAGCTAGACCAGATTTTGTCCTTGTAATTTCTATGAGGAAGTTATGCCACGTATCTTTCCAAACAGTTCTTTGCTGTGGATTGCATGCGTGGATAAATGATCCCCACATAAGCCACGCTCATTTTTAAATTTACTGAAAGTGAAAGGGAAACCCAGCTCAGAAAACAGTGCAAAACTAAAAATTTGACTGAAGGAAAAGAGTTTAATTAAAGTTATGGAACACTTTTTAGTTTTAGGTACATGGAAATAGTGAAAATGTGTACTGGGAAAGACCTTTCTCCATACACCCTTCCCAGAATTACTGTGTCAGGGAAGACCTAAAGCATCCTCCTGTTTGAGGCTGAGACAGCTGAGACAGGGGAAGAGAATTCCTTGCCTCTATCACTTTCTAGCAGGTAATTAAATTTATTTAAACCTTAACAATTAATTTTATTTAAACTCTGATTTCTTTTTTGCTGTACAGGAATATGAAACTGTGCCCTGATATTAATAATAAATGAGGGGGAAAAAAAGCTGATATAATTACGATAAGCACATTCATTTTCATGAATACAATTGTTACAATTTCAGTCTCAAAATGAAAATGAGAGGAAATCCAGATTTCCTCCAGCCATACTCTCCTCTATATGGCAGTTCTGCTGGGGATGCTGTGGATCTTTCATGAGCCATCCATGCAAGGGAAGGTGCCCCTGTTTTGATTTTCTAAGGCACTAATCATGGGAAAAAATAATGAACATTGAAACTGTGGGCCTTCTGACTTCCACTGTGCACAGCAGAACCTCTTCACAGTGCTGAATGGCCCAGTAAATATTTGGGGGCTGCCACTGCTGTTGGTAGCACTTACAGCACCTCCCCTGCTGCTGGCAGTACTGGGGGCAGAAAATGTCATGGAAAGTCTCTAGCCTAAGTTCCATAGTTTTGCCAATTCTACATGTAGGTGGACAAAACTTGTGCTTCTGACACCTCTCCCTCTCTCATTTGAGTGCTGGCCTTGTCACAGAGTGTTCAAGGAGTAAATCTGGGAAAGGAGGAGAGCCCAGCTGGGATGGAGCAGGCTGTGTTGGGCTGCAGGGAGAGGATGGTCTGCAGGTATGGGACAAATGGATCACTTCCCTTGGTGTCAAGCAGTCCTCCACATGGAGGACTCTGGGCTTTCCAGTGAGCCTATTTAGTCTTTTATCAGTTAATAAGATGTGAATTTTTTCCTTTGGGTGTATGGCAAGAATATTTTATATATGTGTTTGTGTATTTCTGTGTGTGCCTTTAGACAATACTTAAAATGTTATTTAAAACAATACTCAGAAGCTCACAGTGCAAAGGGGAATGTGCAGCTCTATCCAGACTCTGCTCTGGAGCAGGAAAGCCTGAGGCAGTTTCACATGCAGGAGATGACATCAGTTTTTCTCCAGCACCCCTTGCACTCAGGCAGACAAAATTCTGACAATGGACTTCCAGATTCAAAGCTGCTCTGCACTCAGTTTTAGTCCTTTCTGAGAGGTTGCAACCTGGAATAATCCTGAAATAGCAAACCTTCCAGGAAACCCTTCTACAGTCCTAAATCCAAAACTCAGACTTCAACTGAATTCTCTGAGTTCTCTGGGCTTTGTGGAAAACTTTCATTCAGTTCATGTGACTCACTCTTCCTCCTGTTGGGATAATGGAAAAGATAAACCTACACTTGGGTGTACAGAAACCACAATCACCAAACACAAAAAGAACAGAAATTATTAAATAGGGAAATATTTTTAAAAAATTCTAGTTCAGATAAAAATGCTTTCAGCAGATGTTTTCTAACAAAATTGCATCTGGAGAATTCTGCCCTTTTCATTGTGCAGACCATTCAGATTCTGTACACATGTTGAACTCTTCACATGGATTCAAGCCTCCATCTGAGATTAGCCTGGCACTCATGAAAACACAATCCTGCTCCTCCTAGAATGGGGCAGCACAGAGAGCCTGGTGTGACCAGCCTGCAGCAGGAAAACAGGAAGCTCAGCTGCTCCAGCAGATCAAAATGAGTTTACATTAGTTCTTCCATTGCTGCTGTGTAATAGGCTGGTTGGACAAACACAAAATCTCTGAGTCAGTGGAAAGCCAAAATGAAAAGCCATTTTCCATAGCTCTGCTATGTACTTAACAAGGTTATATAACCAGTCATTACTTAGCTCTTGAACTAGCCATTAAGGGTTTTTTTGCCTAAAAAGGGGTAAAGAGGTGTGATGAGTCATCCAGCCTTTCTCCAAATCTTTGTGGCAGTTAAATTTCATAGAAGCCAAGCTGAGTCAGAAAACTGTTTCTACTGGTGACTGGCCACAGCCAGTTGTGATTCCTCCTCTTTCCTGCAGAAATGTTTGAATTATTCAGTTCAATCGTGCTCCTGGTGATGAGTATGGCTTTGGGAACAAAATTGTTCCCCTCCGAATGTGCTTTTGCTCTGCCTCCTGTGAGGGGACACACATTAACTCTTACTCTTCAAGGGGCTCAGAACACACTCATAAAACCTCAAAATCAAAAAAAAGAAACACCCCAACCTCACATGAACCTCATTTATCTTGTGAGTTTTCAGAGCAACTCTTGAGGATCTTTGTACTGTGCCTAGCAGAACTGTGTGTGACTCCTTTCAACTCTTAAGAAATGAAATGTGTTTAGTAACAGTCTCACTGAAGCCATCCAAACAAGTAACTCCACCTTATCGATGAATAAAGCACCAGAACAAGATCCAGGAGGTTTTTCTCTCTTTTCCTCTCTGCTGGAAGGAGCACACACCCTTGGTGTAGAACAGTAATGTGTCTCAGGCATTCCCCAACAAAGTGCCTGCTGCAAGCCAAGGGGCTTTTCCTCTCTTGTCCCATCTTCAAGTGTCATCTGAGAGAGGCAGGAGCAGAAAAATGCTGAATGTTGTCCATCACCTCAGTACGGTAAAATATTACTGCCCAGTCTACATAGCTGGAGGCTTTTCCTTCTGTCCAGAGTCCAGCGTGAATGACTTGTGTCAGTCACAATCCAGCCTGCCTTTCACACAAGCTACCAGAAAACTGAGATCTCTGTGACCAGGTTGGGGCTGACTTACACTCTGCTCATGGGAAGGTCTTCCTAAATGTCTTGAATTCAAGACAGTCCACATGGGAAATTTGTTTCACTGTGAATCATGCTCTTTCTGACCTATTTGCCCCACTGTTTCCAGGGAATGGAACAGCCCTGTGCATTTCTCTGGGATTTGACAGAGCCCTTCACCCACACTGCAGTGTTGAGGACAAGGAGGCTGAGAGCTGAGGTCTCTTAAGCCCCATTCCCTTTCCTCAAAAAGATTTCAAACTATCTTTGGAGGCTTTCAGCTGGCTCCAGCCCCTCTGTGGCAAAACAGGGAGGGGATGATCTGGCTTCGTGCACTTTTTAAAAAGCTTGAGAAGTAAGAGCATTAGCTTCTCCACACTGGCTAAAAAAGGCTTGCTAAACCCGTTGAAACCAATTGAGGAGCAGAGCAGAGTTAATCCTGGAAAACGCTCACGGTGGCTCAGTGACGCATGGCCATGCAAAGGCAGAACAGTGCTGCAAGTGATCTGTTCAAAGAGGACCAGGAGAAGTTGGATTTTGGGATGGGGATCAGCCCTCAGTGTTGCCTGAGTGGAAATGGAGGCTCCTGCTATGAAACTTCTCCCACTGCCTCTTTAACATTTTGCTCTTCTTCGTGTAAGGTTTTTCTCTGTTGGGAATTCCTGACATTTTTCCATCTGCCTTCTGAGTCCAGGCTCATGGAGAATAGGCATAAAGAGCAGCCACAAAGGTTTCTCCTTTGAAAGGCCCGTGTGCTCCAGTCTGTACTTGGAAAATGATTTCAGAGTGCATTATCACCATTCACATTGTGCAGTGGTACAAACAGCAGCTGTGTGCTCGAAGCAGGACCAAGGTCTCCTTGTCCCAGACACTGCTCTCCCAAGGAATGAGAGGTAATCTCCATTTTCAATGCTATATTTTAAGAGCCAGAAAATGTATTTAAACTTGCAATGGCATTCTGTTGGATTAAACATATTTGGGAGAAGCATCTACCCTTCATTTAAGGTGTGAGAAGCCATCAGCTCTTTTATTAAATTAACTTGCTGCATCAATAGCACCCTCCATCCAGAACATGGGTTCATGTCAAGGCCCAAATGAAAATGCATGGAGCTTACAAGGAGCTTCAGTTGCATGGAAGGATGGAGGGTGCCAGGTGTAGTTTTAGGAGAGGGATCTGTGGCTGTTTGCACACAAATGCATGAGAGAAAGAAAAAGGTAGAAATACAGAGAGAGAGAAAAAAAAAGAAACAGAAAGAAAGCCTCAGAGATGGACACAAAAGTGCTTATGGTAGCACCCAGAGGAATATCTGAGAGAACTGATGCTTAGAGTCTGAAACGGGCTTGGAAGTTTGGCAAAGAACTGACTGTTGTGTGTCTCCCTTGGGAACATGTTTTTTTGTGTGGTCCCTCTAAGTTAAAGGAACTGGATCCAGGAAAAACTCTCTTTAATTATTTTAAGTAAGTCACCACAAAGCTTTGCTAATAGCTTGAGTTAAAAGGAAATTAGAAATCTTAGAATAGAAATCTACCAATTTTGCTCATTTTTAACATACTTCTCTTCCAACAACGAGTTCTCAGCAGGCAAATTAAAGTGTCTGCAAGGGAAATTATCTTCTAAAAATTGCACTGCTCCAATAACAAACAGAAACCTTCCATGTGACATGATGCAGCCTATCAAAACTGTGCCATATAACTCGAATTTCAAATTTCAAATAACTTATCACACCTCTATTTGGTTTTGGTTTCTTTCAATTAGTTTCTGTTGCTTTTCTGCAGAAGGATGACAGACAGTTAAAGCCCGCAAGAATCAAGCAAACATTATCCTCCTTATACAAACATCACTGAAATCCTCTGATGCTGTTTGTTCATTGACATAGTTTCCATAGGGGCCACTCCCTCAAGTCCTTGTTTAATTTTCAAATTTGCCCTGGAACCAAACTTTTCAATTATGCTCTGGCCACATGAGACTCTGCCAAGGCAGCTTAAAGGCAGAATCTCCAGACTCCAACGTGGAAGAACACGAGGTGTCCTCTTTAGGGCTTCAGATCCCCATCCCAGCTCTCCACAGGTAATCAGGAGGATGATGACTCCACAGTTCAGCCAACAGAGCTCTTAAGGAGCTCAGTTATCTCACTGACAAACTCAGAGGTGGCAAGTTCTGCTTCATGTGTCACTTTGCCATAAATACAGTACCCTAAGGAAACACAAGCTGGCATTAACTCTCCACCAGGCTGATGGCTAAAACAATCTGGTGCTCTGGTGAGTTTTTTGGAAAAGATCTCCCCCCTTTTGCTGCTGTTTTCCCTTTTTAGTTTTGACACAGGAGCTGGGAAGGCAGGATAGGCTTGACTTGTTCTACCTGCAGCATCATGAACAGAGCCTGTAATGTGGGTCCAGGGAAAGTCACCTGGGTGTGCATGACACTGTATTCTCAGCTGGTCAGGAGGTTTCTTTTGGCTCATTTCCAGGGAAAATCACACACAGAGAAGCAGCAAAATCTAGTAATAAAATGAGTATCTGAACAATAGCTGTATTTGCGAAGGGAGAGAATTTGAAACACAAATTTATCTGGAGTGGCCTCCACTCCTCCTTCCTCTGCTGTAAATCCAAACAAACTTCCCTGCAACCATGGAGTGCTGAAAAATCCCAAAATACAAACATTCTATCAGAGTGGGAAATTACATCTATTTTTCCCCAGATTAATGGCCATGTGTGTCCCTTCCCCCCCTGTGACAACGAGCTGATTTGATAGACATCTTCTAGCCTGTGTCATTCTCCTGTCGTGTTCTTCATAGAGTGAGATTTCTTCTCCTACTTCTCCATGCTGTGCCACTCTCTAATATGATGACAAGGCAAAGTGTGGAACTGGGTGAGAAAAAATCCTGAGGCTGTATTCATTAATATGGAGAAAAGATTCAAAATAGCCTTGTTTCTTGGAAGGTTTGAAAGAAAAAAAAATAGCTGAGAAACATCAATAGCTACTTATTCTCTTTTTTTAAATCGGATCTGATCCATCCATCAAGACCAGCTAAGCTGAAAACTTCAAGTGGCCACAGGAATACAGTTCACAGACTTTTTGCTACCGTCCTTGTCCCTGAGTTAAAGGGCTCATTTTCCTGAGGGAGACAAGGTGGAAATTCCTCTAGGAGGCACAGAGGTTTTCCTCTACCTCCCAAAGGAAGAAATATTCATGAGCAGCATTTGCAGGGCTGATACTGCAAAACTGGCAAGCAGCAGTGGTGTTTTTCCCCACCTGTGCTGACTGATGCCCCTCGAGGCTTGAGAGCTTGGATACAGCCCTGCCCCTTCCCAAGGAGCTCCCCTGCTATGGCTGGCCTGTAATTTAGGGTGTAGGCAGGGCTGGGCTGTCCCCTCCTGCCCAGGAAGGCATCCCCAGCCCTTTGCTGAGCTCTTGGCCTCTGTGGTGAGTGACTTTTCATCAAGCAGGAGAAGCCTGGAATGGCACAGATCCTGCTGGTGCAGTCAAAGGCTTTTCTTAATTACTCCTACATATTCCCTTGGAAAAGCTGCAGCATGCTGGCAAGGCACCTCTTGCATTCCCAGGCTAGCCAGAGGCTAGCCAGAACACACAAAGCCAGGAACATGACCAGCATGCCTAACATGAATGAATTCACTCCAGACTCTGCATACTAATTAGAAGCTCATTGCTAGTAGAGTAATGACTTTATTAGAAATAGGGGTGGTAGCAGCTCTCTCACTGGATCAATCAGCTGTCACCCAGGCACCAAAATAAGCAAGCAGATCTTCATAAGCACAGTTTGTAAATTGGCAATGAGTTCTTTTGCAAATATGACCCCAATTTAATCATCTAAATGGGAGGAAACTCCTTTGGGGATTCTGCTTTTTCAAAGAAGACAATAATCAATGGTCACAACCAACTTGAACAGGCTCGAGTTTACTAAAAATTAAGATATCTGCACACCTTATCCATTTCATGTCTGTCTGTCTCTCCTTATCATTGTCATTTCACAAATAGCACAGAATATGCACCAGGACAAGATCTTAATGCACTTGTTAGAACATAACACTTCATCATTGTCAGGCAGATAACCGAAATTCCAATGCTGAGGATACAGTGCACTTTAAGAGGGCATAAACAATTTAGCACAAATGAAAAATAAATTTGTCCTGTCTAATAAAGACCTCATAAATACACTGATGTATTACAATAAGATGTATGGGGGTGGGGGGATGATGTCATTCTAACACAGGCTTTTCATCAGTTTTGTTTTCCCACTTCAAGCAAATAAGGGGAGGAGAAATATGTCAGGTTACAAATGAGAATGAGGATCAAAGTTCTTAGCAGTAAATCCTCTCTTTCAAAATCAAGAAATCTCTTTAACGCTAAAGAAGAGGTTGACAGTCCTTGGAGATGCCCATGAAAACATATCAAGGAGTAGAATCTACTCACAGTCCCTCCAAATTGATGCATTTTAAGGACAGACACACATACTTGCACACAGATAATCCTGTATGTGCCTGTATCTCCTGAGGTCTGAGAGTCCTTCTCACAGGGAACTGCAGTACAGTCTATCAGCCTATTAAGATTTCTTGTTCCTATATGAGTTTTGCAAGGTAGGGAATCACAATCTTCCACAAACACATTGCCAAGACAACAGTTGCTGGGGTCATTTCCTTTTCTTTTTCTGCTGGAAGGACAGTGGGGAAAAGTGGAAGACTGTCCACTTTGGTAACAGGTATCAACACCACCAAGCAACAGAGTCACTACAAGGGGTCGTAACTGGATTTTCTGGAAAGGTAAAATGGGTCTGTATGAAAGAAACCAGAAGAGATTTGTCCTAGAGAATGTCAGCTCCATTTCTGGAGTGGTTCTCAGCACATCACTGATCCCTTACCTCCATGCAATTTTGTTTCTCTATCCAACAAAGCATTATAGTTTACAAGGAACAGTTTTGCTAGGCTCTGCCCTCCAAATCCAAGTTCTTCCTCTGTACAAAACAGATGACAATGATTTTACATTTTGGTTTACATTTGCTCACACCACCAAGCCCTCCCTGCCAGAAACTCTGCACTCAACCCTCCTTTACAGCAGAAACAAAAAACTCCCTTAGCAGACGTGAAACCCTCAGGTTTTAATGATCACATCAGCTACTCCTGTTTCCAACAGCTCTAAGTGGTGTTTTCAAATGGGGATAAACATTTTTGTATGTACATCAAAGCTTTGCAGAGAGCTGTTGTATGCAGAGGTAGGGACCTCCCAGTGCCAGAGCAAAAATTAGATAGTTTACATGCAAGGTCTCCCTGGAGCAATGAAAGTGCAGATAAAAGCTGAGAAAGGATAATGTTAAAATTTAAGTTTATTGCATAACATTAAGCATGCATTTCTAGATTTTGATCACGGTTAGTGTTAGGAGGAACAGGTCTTAAAAAATTTACCAAATATTCCCTTTTCTTTCAATTTACCTTGATAGTTGATTCAAAGCTTGATCCAAATAAAATATGCTTGCTAAAGAAGCTTAAGTTAAAGGGATTTTGCTCATGTACATCTCATGACCTTTGCCTTGCCTTCCCACACGACTTTGGCTGCATCTTGACCTATGTGCAGCTACAAATATTGTGTGTCAAAGGTATTGTGTGCCCTCTTACAGTGGAGATGAGTAAGAAAGAGCTCAAACCATGAAATAATTTTGCTCTTTCATTGCATCTCTCTCCAATTTGGCATGATGGATTTTTGTCTCTTCACCTCACATTTGTTCCACTTACTTGGTCATAGAAAACAAAAATACAGTATCATAACACTTGGTAAGAACATGTGAAAGGAGACTTCACCAGAATTAGCACATCATATATAGAAACACACAATCCTGATTTATGATTTCTTAATGGAGCAGACCCAGTGGTGTAGTGGCTCTGAGGAAATTAACCAATTTTGTAGCTATTGAGGAAAAGAGAAAGAAAATGAGAGAGCGAGAAAGAGAGTTCGTTCGTTTCCAGTGGGAAATATGAAACAGATTATTTTTTCCCTTAAGACCACACAGAGACAATAGCACAGTTTCATGAGCAGTAGTTTTGAATAAAAATATGTTGTGAATCAAAAACTTTCCACCTCAAACCACCACAGAAGTCTGAACCTCACAAGCAAATTTGTAGAGACTTATGGTCCAGCAACAAATCCAGGATTTAAAATGGTCAGAAATCAGTACTAATTCTGTAATTTCTGAACAAAATTCTTTTTGCTTGTACCAACATCATAGGATTTGTTTGTTTAGAATGAGTCCTAGGCAGCAAATGGTGTGCTTTAAAAAATTTCAGTTTCTATCAGGTCTACAGGTTGGCACACTTCAATCTCTGGAATTAGCTACAGTCACCAGGAGCCACCTGCACATCAAAGGAAATAACATGGTCCTTAGCACCTGGGGAAAGGAAGGGGGAACCTTTCTAATGAAAGAGAAAGAGCTCAACACCTCATTCCTCAATTTTTGAGCAAAATGAACAAACTTCCTTTAGAAAGGATAGGTTTTCATCAAACATGTGAATCAGGAAAAAACCCATAAGGAAGTCTAGATTACATGGGCTATATTTTAAAATTGAGAAATACAATGAAAAATGACCACTGCCACCAAATTAATTTCTCTCTTGAATATTGTTTAATGTGCTTGTTTTTCATTCGGAATTGAAAGAAATCGGTGAATTAGTGTGTGATGGCGTTGTTGACAGACTTCAGTGAAGAAAGCACTAGGTGGAACCTAAAGTGTCCCCTAATAATGTTAGGATCTAATCTTATCCTTACAAATTTACAAGTGAAGTGTACAAGATAAACTTCTTTAGAAAGCCCAGCAAGCCCAGACACACTCCACCTCTCAGGGTGGCTAGTTCAAATTACATCATGAGCTGAGAAGGAATAATCCTGGTAGGTTCACAAAACTAGTTTAAAATTTGGTCTGCTAGCAAAAATCTGAATGTATTTACTCTGGATTCCATTTCTCAACCCATATTAAAGCTCCATAGCATAATCAATTATGGGCTTATTGCAAAGTACAGTAGGATTCAATCTCTGGGAATGCCTCAGGGTATGCCTTAGAAGGACGATAAAACTAACAGTAATGGGGCTACAGCTTCTAAGGCTAATTTTCACAGTTACAAATTTTATAAATAAATAGAAGGAATGTCAACCCTCAGTCACTCAGCTTGAGGTCTCTCATGCTGATAACTCCTCTCTTCTCAGATACTCTCCCTTTCCTCAGATATATTCCTTTTTCTGTTCTGAGGCCCCTGGGACTTGTTCAAAGCACTCCCGTTCCTACCTTTCACATCACTAAATGGAGCAAAGAACTGAGGCAACAAGGATTGTGCAGCAAGTACAGGAGGGGCTGGTGCCCTCCCTAATGCTGCATCTCAAGGAACAATTGTACCACCCGCGAGCGTGGTTTCATGACATCTCAAAGGAAGCAGCATGAGGCAGTGCCAGACGGAGAAGAGGCTGCCTTGGAAAACTGAGGAGCTATGGGTATTGACATTGGATGTTTTGCAGTAGGTTCTCTTCAGCAGGCAAAATGACAAGAGAAAAAAGGCTCCCAAACTCAGTGACTGTCTTGCCAGAGTTTCTGAGCTATTTCACATCATGCGAAAGAAAAACACAAGGAGCATTCTTCCACTGCAGCTGCCATTTCACACTGGACACCACCCAGGTCCCCCACTAAGCCTCACTAGACTCAGGTAAGGTGCTGTGTCCCACCAGTTTACACCCAGGAAAACCTACAGTGTATTAAACTGGTTTTGTCTTCAACCCTGCCAGTGATGAGAAAGGACTTGAGAGGAAAAGAACAGATTCAGTGTGTGTGCTGCTTTGAAAGCAAAACCAGTGAGAGACTCCAAGTCAGAAAGGCAATTTAATAGGAGAGAAAGAAAAAAGTAAAATAAAATAAAATAAAAGCAATAGCACAAAAGGTCACTGACAGAGTCAGAATACAACCTGACACCCTGTTAGTCAGGGTGGTGGTAGTCCAGATGAAGTGGTCTTGTTGAAGCAGTGATTCTGTAGAAAGGTCTGGTAGCTCTTGTCCTCTGAGAATCCAGTGGAAAACAGGATGCTCTGGGGTCCCTGAGTCCCCATTTTTATCTGGGTAGGGAATGGTTGGCTGCTCCCCACTGGGTGGAGCATCTCACCATGGGATGATGTAATGTGTGATGTCACTGGTGAGCCTTGATGGCCCATGAACAGAAGATATCCCCCAGAGGGGGAGACAAAGTGCATGAAAGATAAGAAACACTGCCTTATCTGGTGTTATCAGGTGTCCCATTAAGAGAAGGCATCTGCCCTCTTTCCCCCCTAGAGTTACAAGAGATAAAGAACAATATCTCCCAACCGGTTTCAACAGATGAAAATAGAATCCACATTTTGGTTACATTTTTCAACCCAAGACAGTGTGACAACATCTGGTTGTGCAGATAACACCAACAGCAGATATTCAGCTTTTATCATCGTGGGGCTCTCTTTGGGCATCAAGGACTGGTAGGAAGAGCTGATCAAGTGGGACAAAGACACTTTGTCATAGGCTGGTCAACCTGGTGAAGAGCATTGCACAGTAGGATTGGCACAGGAGAGTGAAGAAGTGCTGGAACAGGATGGCAAGGAAGGGTTGTATGATAATGTGGACAAGAGAGAAATTCCATTTAAACATAATAAAACCACACACATTTTACTATAAGAGTGTTTGAACATGCATCAGAGAGAGTGGTGTCTCCATTTCTGCAGATACTCATACCTGACTGGGCATTCTCTGAACAATTTGCTGTAAGTGACTTTCTGTGACCAAGGGGTAGGACTAGCTACACTCTAGAGGTGCCTTCCTGATTCAACCATTCTTTGATTCTTTGATGCCTTTCCTCTCCCTCCACTCCCTCCTGCATCCCTTTCAAAGGTATTTTCTCACAGTTTCTGCAGCAGTGCAGCTCTCCTCAGAGATGCAAACACAGAAAAGGTATCTGGCACTGCTACTTGATGGTGTGGTTCAAATCCCAAGAGCTTTCTTTCTGTTAACATTTCCAGTGTCCTTGTCCTGGAGGAGACCACACTGGAAGCAATGAGAGTAGAGTCAGAGAGGAAAATGTAACTCGTTATTTCAGAATCCTCCATTAAAATGTAATCTGTTGTACATTGTTATAATCTTTGACAACAAATGCTGGCCTTAAAGGATAAGATTGAAAGCCATGGGGAAATAAAATGCAGTGAAAATGGCCAATAAAAGCATACCAATATCCACAAAGCCTTCAAGATCTAATATGATCTAATAAACAGAAGATCAACCTGGAATCTGAAACTGGATAAATCCTCGCCTCTGCTGCTCCCTTGGTTATTGAATGTCACACAAGTCACTTGACCATTCTTTCCATAATGTCACTTATGCACCCAGTCCTGCTTGCTCCTACAGCTAGCTCTGAAATGGGGTTTAGAACAATTAACTTCCCACACTCCTTATTTGATGTCAGATTTAATTAGTTCTTTTGTGTGAGAAGAATTCTAATGCTGCTTTTGCCATCTGAGTATTCCTTGTAGACAGTAAATACATTTTATAGGGATACTAATACAGTTTCTGTGCAGTTGCACAATGGATGTGTTGTCACCTGCAAACAGCAGTGTGGTTTGCATTGGATGTTTACAAAGGATCCTTTTGGGGGCCATCCCTCACCAAGAAACCCTTGATGAAAATGTATTTGCTGCTGGATTCTTAAGGGAATTCCATCCTGGTTTATAGTCACTCATTTCTCTTCCTGGCCAAATTCAGCAAAACCTGTGCCTCTGCACTTTGAGGCATCCAAAACAAATGTACACAACAGCCGTGCATGGCAAAATAGAAACTATTCATTATGTACAGCCTGTTTAAGCCAGGTTTTCAAAAAGAAAGAAAGATTTTATTTTTTGCTTTCCTTTTCTTCAGATATAAGAGTTGTCAGAGAGCATTGTAGATGTTTCATAGCTTACAAATGTGGCATGGTGTAACAAAGGATTGAGGTGTTGCAAGTCACAGCTAGCACCAAGGCTGATGTGTGAGTGTTCTGTATGGGTTTCCACTGTATTCACCCACTGGATAGCCCTTTTGCCTTTAGTTTTGCCAAATTCACACAGACTGGGAATTGCTCAGATAAATAATGAGTGATACCTCCCCATTCAGGCAAGTCCATTTCCTTGGTAGTGCTGGGAGGCCAACAACTGCAGAAAAAGCACCCAGTCGCTTTTTCCTTGGTGTAAATCCCCGTGAAATGCCAGTGGGAACATTTTGCAGCGAGGGATGGAGAACAAAGCAAGTATTCTTCATACCATTAATGCTGTTCTCAGTTCTGGACTCTGTAGTTCTACCTGTGCTGCAGAAGATTGTGTCATTTCTTCCAGGAACTCATTGTTACCTGAAATAATTCACTTGCAAAATCTGTAAGCACCCTGCCAGGCTGATGGGGCTGTGAGGCACAAAGATCCAAACCCCAAGTTTCCAACTCCCACAGGCAGGATAAATTGTGCACACATATCTGAGGCCATGCTGAGAGTGAGGTGCAGCACAGGACAACGTGGTGGTCTCTTGGGTGTTTCATGTGTCTGTCATGTGGAGTGCTGTAGAACTGAACAATACAGACCTTTTAATTAGAGGTGGAGACAGATACCTCATGCATCCATGCCAGAAATACTCAACCTGCCTGTTTTAAATAGGTTTTCATCCATGGCCGAGCCCTTTAAACTTTCTCCTTTTATTAAAACAGCTCAACTGAGACTATTTTAATGTGCCCCCATCTAGTTATTTTATTGGAAAATATTAAAAGTGTGGACCAGGTGAAATTAAATGCTTTGAAAGTGGAAATCAAGCAGTACTTTCAGTTTTTAAAATCAGCTTCCCCTCCTTGTGCTGATACACTTAATACTATCCCCTTATTTAAGAGGCATTGTTTGAGCTAAAATTGTGAGTAACTCTGTAATGGGCATGAACAAAGGAAATGATAAGTAAGAAAAATACAGCTCATTAGAGAGAGTGTGATTAAAAGGGGAAATGGACTTACAAAGACTTGAGGTACTTTTCTCTGGTTATGAGACAATATTCTTAGTGTTCCCTCCACCACATGCCAAGGGTGAATGAGAATAAATGCAGGAGAAGCCACAGATAGCATGTCCTCCCCCAGGTGCTGAGACCAGCAGGTCACCTCCAGGGAAAGGCTGAAAGGGAGGCACAGAACAGACCTTTTCTGTCAGATGTTGTGTCTGGTGTGTGGAAAAGATCAAGCTGCCACTTTCCAGACTGGCATGTCCTAGCTGAAGGCTTGGCCTGAATGGTTAAGCCTCCTGCATGGGTCAGGAGTCAGCTGAGGTCTTCTTGTGGGCGAGCAGAAGTCCATAACCAGACAGCAGTGCCTGTGTGCCTCTTACCAAACCAGCCAGGCAGCCAGCCCTCAAAATACTTCTGATTTCATCTGAGAATGGCCAAGAGAAGAGGGGGTTTCCGGAGAGTAGTTAGCAGAAAATTAACTCCTCAAACACATACATTGCAAATCTTTTTCACCCACTATCAAAGTATTTCCTCTTGGTTCCCACTGAAGAACTGCTTGTGCTTTAGGTCCCATCTGACCCTAAGGTCATTTACAGAGGACAGAACAAGGCCTTGGATACTGTCACCATAGACATGGGATTGTCACTGTGGTGCTACCAACAGCATGGTCCCAGCTTTGTGCAGGCTGTGCAGAAGCTCAGGGTGGGAATCCAGCCACTCTCCTTCTCCCCTTCCAGGATGTCCCTGACTGGGCTCCCCCTTCTGCCATGAGCAGGCACTGGAAGAGTTGCCTGGACACTCAAACAGTTCTCCAACCCTAAACAATCACTTTCCTTGGCACAGCTTTGAAGTAAATGGTGCACTAAGAGCTGCCATACCCCATGCAGAACACTCTCTTCTCTGTGACCAGAGGTGTGATGAGGTGTTTGCAGCAGGATCCCAGCAAGGTTTTGTGGTTCACATTATCTGAAGGCTGAGACAGTTCCTCTAGGCTAAAGCAGAGGTTCAAGAGCTGGCAAAGAGCAATCCCTGGAGCTGTGGGAGGACTACAGGGCACAAAGTCAGTGAGGCAAATGGGCATATTCTGGTGTAATCAAGCTGCAAAGGCTGACTGTTAAAACATGCCTATCCCATCTACCCCAGCACAGCATCAGTGTAAATGGCACCCGCTCAGCTGGGAGCGAGGTGAGGGCTTCCTTGGGGACAGCATGACAAAGACATGACACCGCAGCTGGCCTTTCATGAACCTGATGCAAGATGCAGCAAATCCATTTTACACTGGTCCCGCTGCAAGGACAGCTGCGTATGTTCACATTGCAGCACTTTCAGGAAAAAAAAAGGAAAGAAGAGCTATGGGAACAGTCATTCTCCCAAAATTTGGATTGTTGTGCTTTTTATTTCTATGAACAAAGCCATGAAGACGTAGTAATGCAAATAAAAAAATGTAAAATATGACTTTGATTTGACCTTAGGAGGATATGGGCTATGGATAATAAATAAAATATTTCTGAAACTAAGGAATAAATCTAGCTCTGGGAATTCTCAGGGAGGGGAAAAAGCATTCATAAAAATTCACTCCTCTCTGAGCTGCAGCCCTGAACCTCCCATGCACTAGATGGGAGACACTGATAAATCTAGGAGGCCATATGTGCCAACCAGCTCATATGTTTTCAGTGAGCAATGACAGGGAGCCAAATTGCTTTATTCCGATTAGTGAAGGTCCTCTGACTGCAAAATACACCGTGCGAAAAAAAAATATTGAGTTTTAGTTCGCTGACACATCAATTTAGGAGAATTATTGCTCTCACAGAGAGGCCAAAGCATGTATCTCCCTTCATGTATGTGCAGCAAAAACTAATTGTCAACTTTTATGTAGGGGTGAAAGGGGAGGGAGAGAGGAATGGGAATGGTACCTCTCCGACCTGCAGCAGCCTGTTCTGATACACGTGTGTTCTGTTGTTGGAATGGCACGCAAAACAATACGGAGTCAGGAGGTCTGCAGTGAAAAGCTGTTCCCCAAAAAGAGGGTGAGCCTGTTTATTTCTTCCATTTTTATACATTAGTGGGTTTGGTTGTGGATTGGCTTTTGGGGGTACCCCCCCTTCACCCCACTGGCCAGACCAGTTGTCAACCAACATGATTTTCAGGCTAGAAATATGTAAACAAAGGACAGTGAACAAAAACAAGAAAGGTTGTTTATGTTCCAAAGTGTGCGAAAGTGAAAAACTAACACTGAATATTGTACAGAAACTAAAGAACTGACTCCATCTTATGAACAAGTAGAAGGCTTTAAAAAAACTCAGAAAAAACAGGGCAACGTCACCTCAGTAGCAGACTACTGGCATTTTGTTTTATTCCTAAATTGAAAACTCTCTGCAAACAGCATCGTGACTTGCAGCTGTCTTTTCTCTACAGAAGTTTCTAGAAAGCAGTTTCATCCAGCTTCTTGGCCATAAAGTCTCACAGATGGCCAGAGAGACCACTAATGAAATCCATGACCGGACTGTCCCGTGGTTTAAACCTTGCCTGCTTTCCTCCAGAACTGACCTGGCAGGGGAGGATGCAAGGGATGCGTGGTCATTGCAGGGCCTCCTCTGGGTGGGTTTTCAGCCCTGTCATGTGCTGGAGCTGATTCAATTATGCCATTTCCTGCTTTGCCACGACGCTCCCCTCGCCCAGAGGAAGGGGGGCGGCGAGCCCTCGGCGCTAATACCGCTCAGACAATAGGCGTGCGAAATTGATGTTCATGCAATATCTGCGAATCTCCAGAGATTTGTATTTTAGCTATTGTACCAAACGCTTCGCTTTCATTGCCTCTCTCCTTCACCTTTGTTTCCCAGCTCGCCGTCTCATCTCCTGCCTTGGCTGGGGCTCTGGCTGCTGCAGGTTTCTTCATTGCATATTCAGGAGATCTACTGGTGCAAAGCAACTCATTTTCAGCACCTGAAATTCGCACTGTGGAGGCAGAAATAATCAAATATTTTGAAAAAAACCCTAAACCTGGTGAAGCGAAACACAGCACATTAATTATTGTGATAGTTATAGGATAATAACTAATTATTAATTATGATTTCCAGCAATTGCATCCTTGTAGTTTGCCGAAATCTTCAGCTCAGCATTAGAATTTGTACAAGTTCCTCTAATGCAGCATTTTTACAATCAAAATATATAGCATGCTCCCATTTTTGCTGGAATGATTTTCCTCTGTGATAAAACAGGAACGGGCCTTTCCTAGGATAAGAAAAAAAGATTTTATACAGTTTACAGCTCTGGCACTACCTGTGCCAAAATCAGAAAAAAAGAGAAGAAAATGGGGGTTTCTAATCCCAGCTTTCTTCTATCCCCAGTTATTTCACCATTTCTCCATTTTCTCACAACAGACTGTCTTTGATTTGCTTTCAAAATGAAGGCCTAGCTGAGAAACAACTGTAAGAAAACAAGGATTCCAAACAGGAAAAGAGACTTTGAGGAGTCACTGGGCATGAGGTGCCTGGGACTCCAAAGGGGAGACAGGAGGGTTGAGGAGGCTGAGGGAGGGGCAGCCTTGTGCACTGGCAAATAAGAGACAATGACAGAGAAAAGGGACTGAAATAAAGGAGAAAATGAAAAGAAAGGAAAGCTGGGGGCAGCTCTTGGAGCACGAGGTGTCTCATTCCCTTGTCAGAGGGAGGAAATTAAGAGAGGTAGGAAGACCTGCCTGAATGAATGGACATCCAGGTCAGTGGAGCTCCTCCCCTGCCTGCCAAGGCTGAGCTCTGATCCAGAGGGCTTGGTCAGGTGTCCCTGCTGAAGGGGAATAAGATTCAGAAGGAGAGTATGCAAATAACTTCAGAAAATGCCCTGCACCTTTCTGCTGAACTTGAAAAGTGCCCAGTGATGTGGGATTTGTACCTGCTGCTCACAGCTGGGAATGCTGAGGAAGCACAGGGGCCCCTCCAGGCCAGCCCTTCCTTCTGTGGAGTCACTCTGAAGACACAGGTCCCAAACTGGGAGGCAGGTAACTCCAGAGGGCAGGAAGAGAACTGAGGATGGAGAGAGAAAGGGAGAAGTGCTTGGGAAATACTACCAAGCCTTTGTTTTTCCTCTTTGCTCTCTCTGTTGGCTTTGGGTTAGCTGAAGACAGATTGGGATCACAGCCTGTAGCTAAGGTGGAAGAGTTCCCTCCTTGTGGGGGCTGGCTCACCCTCCTCAGCTGCTGAGCTGATGAGGGACAAGGACAAGGACATGTTGGAGGCATGCCTGCACTCCATTTCCCCAGTGGAAAGCCCATCCCTGCTGGCCAGAACAGGGAGGAGAGGGAACAGCTCCCCAGGCCATCCAGGGCACAGTGCCATGGATCTGTGTCAGTGCAACAGGGAGCTGGGAAATGAATGGCAGGGGATGAGCAGGCAGTGAAGTACAGGGTGCAAAAAAAAAACCAAAACAAAACCCCAAAAAACCCCTCCCTACCACTGAGGAGATTAGTGGGACAGCTCTGGACAAGATAAAAACTGATTTTCTTGGACTTTGTGACGCAGCGAGACTTCTGCCAGGCACTGGACAATATGGGATGTTCTCCATATGGTTTTTTTCCCCATCTAGGGGAAGCTGGAAGGAGCTGGAAGCAGGTGAGTGTTTGGGATAGACCAAAATGTAATCAGAAATGCATCTGTGGGAGAAAGCAAAAGTGCTGCAAGATTTAAAAAAATTAAAAATGAAATTATTTTGGAGGCACTACTTGACATATCTAAAGTGTTCAAGCATTCAGACCTTAATAAGCAGCACTGACAGGGAGGGAAATTTCTTAATGACAGCATTTGCTACACAGACCTTTATCCGTATCAGAGATGCATAACAGGAGCTGGGCAATCTAATGGAGATTAACTGCTCAAAGGAAATAAAAAACACAACACTTCCACATGGCACTGGCTACTGCCTTAGCTCCCCATCATCCCCTGGCAGCTTCCCAAACACACAAGTTCATATCGTGAATGCTGAATTGGAAAAGCTGGAGGGCAGAGCTCTCGTGGAAACCACAGAGGGAGAGCACACGTGAAGAAAAGGCTTTCTGCATGACAGGATCTAAACTGGAAGGTACTTCTGCTGGGGAAATAGCCCCACATACCAAGACTGAGCCAGGAAAAAATGGCTTTGCTGCAGTGTTGTTGATTAAACCTACCGTGATTCAAAACAGCAGCAATTTGCCACTTAATTGTAACCAGGCACAGAAAGGAAAGGAAAAGAAAACAGTAAGGGAGCATTTTCTCACTGCATCTAGCTCACCGATTTAAAATTTCTGTTCATAGTGACTTATTCCACATGCAGAGTGTAAGCATTCATTTAAATAATAGATAGATGCCTATCTCTAGGTACAGAACTGGGCATGCTACAAAGTACACAAACAAATTAATGCTAGGCTCAGTGCCCAGATAAGAAGGCTTACCAAAACAAATAAACCAACCCCAAAAGCTCAAATCTCAGCAAAAGAAAAGAGTCCCAAAATAATGTGGAAAATACGAGACTAAAAAGTTGTAATGCACCTGTCTGGAAAGGTGTGATTAGTTGTGTTACATCAGCCAAGGTTTCCTTATGATGAGCACTGTACATCTCTGCAGTGAGAGGTGGTCCTTGATGTCTGCAAAGAAGAGGCTGTCCAGCCATGAGAGAGGAGTCCGTGGTTTAAAGAGATGAAATTGGGCCCAAATTACATTCAGGGTAGCAATAACTACAGAATGCTTTCCTCCCAGTCCCAGATTCAGGGATCACACACTGCTGAGATTCAGTGGCTTGTGTCTTGAAATTCAGCATGGAATATTAAATGCCCACCTGATCTTCCTTCTTTGACCTCAAACTGTGCCTTCCAAGGCAGGGAAAGGATGTTCAGGGTTGAAGTCTGAAACTGTTAAAGACAGGGCTGGAAGAAGATGAGGAAAACCCTGTAGAAGAGATGTATTACTTGAGAAAAATCAGTCAGAAAGCAAGGACAATTCAATACCTGTCTCATTTGCTTTGGAAGGACACAGCAAAGCAGCAGTCACTCAACAGCCTCAGGCCTGGATAATTAAAATCTTTGTATAATGTCAGGTAAAAGAGCAAACAGTCTTTCTATGGTGTTGTGGTTTAATTCCAGATGGCAACTGCACACCACACAGCCCATTGCTGACTCCCCCTGAGCTGGGATGGGGGAGACAATTGGAAGCGTAAAAATGAGAACACTTGGAAAAAGAATAGGTTGAGATAACTACAGTTTAACAGGTAAAGCAAAAGCCATGAGTGCCAGCAAAGCAAACCAAGGAATTCATTCCCTGCTTCCCATGGGCAGCCATGCCCAGGAGGGCAGGGCTGCATCATGTGTGATGGTGACTGGGGGGACAAACACCATGACTCTGAATATATATCCTCCCTTCTCCCTCTTCCCCCAGCTCTGTATGCAGGTCATGATGCCACATGCTCTGGAATATCCCTTGGGTCAGCTGGGGTCAGCTGTCCTGCAGTGTCCCCTCAACTCCTCACTGGTGGGTTGGGGTGAGGAGCAGGAAAGGCTGTGACCGTGTGAGCTTGGCAGTAGTGAAAGCACCCCTGTGCTATCCCACACTGATCCAGCTCAAATCCCAAACACAGACCCATATGAGCTACCGTGGAGAAAAATTCACTCTGCCCCAGTCAAAACCAGCACACATGGCAGACTAAATTCGAACGCCTCCTTCCCACTTGCAGCTTGGGGTTGAAGGTTTTTTTCTTTTCCAGAGCATCTTGAGTAGATAATCAGAGCGTGCTGACATTCAGCAGTAATCAATTAGCGCCTACTTTAGATTAAATTGAGAATATGTAAATTGGACTCCTCATCAGGCACCACAGTCAACATTGCAGAGACACTCACCATGCTCTGAACATATCAAACAGATGAAATGCAGAAGTTGTTCCCAATCCTTTCCTAAAATAGGAGGCCAGGTGAGCTATATCAACCATTTAAGATTGCTTTAATGTTTTTTGTTGTTGTTGTTTTCTTTTGGTTTTGTTTTTTTTAACTTACCATTTTTTGTTAAAATAGCCTCTACGTTTCTTTTGCCAACCTGATGCAAAGCTGACAATTTTATGGAGTTGCTTACATATGTAATATGATAAAATGCACCACTTATAAATTAATACAAGGAATCTAAAAGGTGCATTACAACATTCCTTCTGCTTATCCTTTGTTCCTTCCCGCAGTGAAAACACAGTCACCACCAAGTGTCGAGAGCTCATGCTGGTCCTGGCATCGTTTGGAATAATTCCACTTCGTTTCATAAAAAGCACAAAGAGGATAATCCTTGGTGTCATCCCACTCCCAGTGCCAGAGCACCCACACCTGCTGGTTAGCCAAGGCTCTGCTGGAGCAGCCCAGAAGTGCTACATTGGTAGAACAGAAAAGGCTTGCAGGAGCTACTTCTAAGCTTCAAACCGTGTGCAAGGAGCTTAGGAAGAGCACTGTAATTTTTCTTATCATGGGGGATTTTTCCTGTCTGAGCAGCAAACTTTCTGTCAAACCCCATCTTGGGTTAGTGTGCCTGACCTTTCATTATAAATTAAAAATGTTGATTCTTCATCACCTCACTTTCACAGCATCCACCCTCAGCTGATCACATTTGGAGAGAGACAATAACTGGACCTCACTGTAAGTGTATATTTGAGAAGGTGTTCATTAAAAAGAGCATGTAACCTGTGTGAGGATGAAAGAAAGCACATATGTGTTAAAAATACATATATTTGACTGAGGTGGGTTTTTAAAAATATCCTTTTTGTCTCTATAGATCATCATCTTACACAGAAGGGTTTTTCTTCTGGCATCTGAATGCATGTGATTGCCATGACTTTTGGGAGTTTGCATTTCATTCTGCTTCGACAACAGCCCTATGCTTCAGCCTCCTCTTCTGCCCCCTGTGTTATAGGTGAGATTGTTTCTGTAGAGACCAGTTTGTCATTTTTGCTCCAACGTATCCCATTTACATAACTCATGAGGCATTAGCAAAAACGCCCCGCTCGAGCCACGCCACACACGCACATATACACGCGTATAAAGCTGTCACATCGTGCCCACAATAGCATAACAGCGTACAGCAGATAGATCACTCCTGTCCCTCGGTTTGTTTTTGTGATTAGCAGGCATGACGCAGACCCAATAGACATTAGCATGTCCGGAAAGCACTCACAATAAATTGCCAGAGCTACTAATAATTTAGATATTTTTATGACTGTTCAGTGCTGGCTAATTTCGTCTAATAAAATCCCATTAAGTTGCTGCCTAGTCCTTTTCCTTCCTCCGAGTCCCCGAACGGGACTTATATGCTAATTGCAACCAGTATATGCTAATTAGGCCTCATTTCCATTTCTTAAAGAGATAAGCACTGCCTTGTGCCAACCCATCATTAACACCTCCCACCTTTGCCGCAACCCTTCCGTCTGGCTCTCGCAGAGGCGCGATAAAAGCCTCTCTCCGTGCCCCGCGCAGCGCCAGGGGTCCGGCCGAGGGGGGAGCGGGGATGTGCTGCTCCCAGCCCCCGGCAGTGCGGGGAAGGCAGCGAGAGCCGCGCTCCCCTGCCCTCTCCGCCTCCCAGGGGGATTCTCGGGAGTTTAGGTCTGCATGGAAAAGAACCCAGCCCGGGCTGCCGGCGGGGATGGGTCCTGCGGCGGCCCCGAGGGAGCAGCGGCTCCGCCGCTCCCCTCGGCTCTGCCCCAGCCCACGCGGGCTCATTAGCGCTGCGGGGAAGCAATCAAGAGTTTATCATGCTTGAAGGGGCGGCGAGTCTCCCAGCGCTGCCTGGTGCGGTTTCGCGGCGCTGCGATGTGGTGGGAATTAGATCCGTGTTAAAAGATGGGTTAGCGGAGAGGGAGCGCAAGAGAGAAAGCGAGAGGCAAGCCCTGCTCTGGTGTTTGAAAGCCTTTTCAGCTGCGGTGCCCTGCGCTTTGCTCTCGGGAGGGTGACCTTCAAATCCCCGCGGAAAGATTCGTCGAGAGCTTTCGGGCTGAATACATAAGAATTCAAGCAAATTCTAGGCTGAGTTTTTAAGCCGGCAGCTTCGTAGTCACAGGACCAGAGGCTGAGCTTGTCAGCACTGGGGTAAAAGCCCACCAGAGGGAAGAAATGAGCCCGTGGGAGTGAGGAGGGAAACTCCCAGGTTCCACGGTGTTAAAACCAGAGCAGTGCCACCAGCATGGTGCAACTCCGTTGTGAGTTTAGGCGAGTAGCTTATCAGCACGTACTTTACCCCATAAAAAGCATTTCTGGAAATTACTTAGAAATGCCATTTCCCTTCTGCCTTTTCCAGAAAGCAAATTGCAACATTTTACTGTCTGAGAAACACAATTGCAAAGTCAAAGGATATGGGAATATTAGCGATGCCATTGTTTGGAAAAGAAGCAGCCTTGAAACATCATTTGCAAATCTATTCATTATTCTGAAATGCTAAATGCAGTAAGAGCAGGTTTAGCATCTGTCTGCTAAGTAGCTCCCTGATTATTGCGCAGTGGAAGAAGAGGAACGCGAGCAGACAGAGCTTTACGCCGGGAAGCCCAGGCGCTGTGGATGCGAAATGTTTCCAAAACACGCAGACCCCCTGAACCCCCACCCCGGGCAGGGCTTTTCACATCTTCGCTTTGTGCTGCGCTGGACAAACGAGGGCAGCGTGGCTCCTTTTTCTCGTGGCTCAAATGCTCCCCTGCTGCTGTCTCCGGGAGCTCAGCGAGGTTATGCCAGCGATGAATTCGCCCACGTCCGCCTCAAACTAACGCATTTCTCCCCAAACGCAAAATCATCATCTGCCTGATTTCCCCTCCACCTTTCTGACCTTCCCACTCTGAGCACACACAAACACACACGGAGCACACACAGCACACAAACACACACAGAGAACACTCACAAACGCACACACATAAACACACCCAGAGCACACTCAGACACACACACGCACAAATACATTTTTCCCACTCTAGCACACACACAAACACACTCACACAAACACAGAGAACACACACAGACACACACACAGAACGCACACACAGAACGCACACAAACACACACAGAGCACAGACACAAACACATTCACACAAACACACACAAACTCACAAACACACACACAAACATACACACACAGAGCACACACACAGACACACACATAAACAATCACGCACACACTCACACACACAGAGAACACTCACACACACACACTCACACACACCCGTGTCAGTCACAGCTCGCTGTGCCACAGCACAGAACTTCCCCCCGCGCTGTCCCCAGAGCTGTCACCCACGGCAGACACGAACGCGCCGAGGGCTGCTGGAGTTCTCTGTCCGGGGCAAGGGGACAAAAGGGCAGAACCCCTCTCTGGCGGTGCCAGGACGACCCTCCGGGGGTAACTCTGAACCGCAAGGTGGGGACGGTGCGGAGCGGGGCGGCGGCCGCTCCCCGGGGCGGGACAGCCCGAGGCGGACCCAGCTCGCTGCCGCCGCGGGGGAGCGGTGGCAGCGGAACACAGATGCTCGTGTAAGATGGAAGAAGAGGGAAAGGGCATGTGAGGAGAAAACCCATCAGTATGTAGAAAACATCGCAAAGGCTACTTTCTTTCAGTAAAATCAAATGGACCGGAGGGGGGCTCCTGCGGAGCTGATCTTTTTATTGCTTGCACATCTCTCTTTATACCTCTCCCTTCTGCTATTACTGATTATTTAACTCTGTAGCTGCACTTTAACTTTAGAAAGAGCTCCGGGATACAGTTGGTTTGAAGGAGCCCATACAAAATAAAATTTTATATTTTATTGCATTGTATTGTTCAGCATTTTAAAGAGGTAAATTAATCACTAAACTGCTGTTCTGTGCTTTAAACTACCAGCTGTTCAGTGCTCTGAATTACAAGATTTATCCTTCAGGATTTTTTAAAATAATTTTTTTCCTCCTTTCATATAAAGATTTTATAGGGAAATAAGAATATGCTGGGGAGTGGAGGAGGGGATTAAGAGACAAAGAATCACACCGTGCTTTGGTCTTCATCCCACATCAGATGACTTGGTGACAGCCCTTCCTCTGTGGGCTTTACAGCTTAATTACTTGGCTTGTGGGCTTTCCCATTTCCACTCTTTCCAATCACCCTCAGACTTTATTAGTATTTAGAGCATCTTGCTTAGTCTGTTGGGTTTTCTCTTCACCGTGGCAGCTGCAGTGTTAAACACACACAAAAGGCCTTTGCTAAGCCCTCATCACTGTGATCTGTGCTTAAATCAAACAACACAAAGTCTGACCACAGCAAGGACCTTTTTTCATTTCAGGTAGAAGTGAGGCAATAAAAAGAAATGTGGGGGAGGGGAGCATGTGTGTGTGTTTGCAAATGCCCTCCAAGGTGTCCACTGCCCTCTCCCTTTAAGAGTGTGCAGGGCTGATGAGTGGGGAAAAGGCAAGATGGTGAAGGAGTTATTCTGGGCCTTCAAATTCCCATCTTCTCCTTTAGCTCTTCTGAATAACTTCTCTGTGATTTTCATTGAAGTTTTGAGCCCTGGGTTCAGCAGCACAAACCATCTGACCCCTTCCCTTTCTCTACACCTGGCTGGTGGCAGCTCACCCATAGCTCAAAGCACCCTAACCCTGCCCAGGAACAGAGGAGCTCAGGGTTTCTGCTGGGGAGCATCACTGCTCCCAGCCCCTCTACATGGGGTATCACAGCCTGAGCTACAGCACAAACTGTAGCTGGGCTCTCCATTCTCCACAAAGAGGACAGGATAAACAATCAGAATCCTCTTTGCAACCCCAACATTGCTTCTGCAGCCAGCCTTCCTCCACCAGTTTCTCTCTTTTTTTTCCTTTCTGTGTTATACTGGGGAGAACAGCTTCTGCAGAGAGTGGGGTATGAGAAGTGCAAGGTCAGGATGGGAAGTCTTTGTACAAGTTCTAGAACAAGGCTGAACATTTGGCTACTTAACAGAGGTAGACAGCCACCAGTGCAGTCACAGCCTGCATCCTTCAGGACAGGTGAAATGGAATGCCTGCAACATCTGGTAGCCAGAGCAAACACAGGAAATGAAAGTCTCTTGGTAGCACCATGAAACTTGAGGTTTTCTGAGCATGTTTGGCAGTCAGTCCAGGTTTGTCTTTCAGGCATTGCTTTCAGACACCAGTGAAAGCCCCCCACTCTCAGCCACTGCCTTTTGAATCTCATCTTGCCCAGAGTTACTGCTGTCTTCCTTCCCATCCAGCCAGAGAGGTGGTGACTGCTTGAGTCCAGAGCCTGAGTGAACCTTGCTGAGCATCCTGAGGGCAACAACACCTCCTACCACCATTCCTCCAGGCATCCTGGGGCCTCAAAAAATAGGGATGCTGTCTGCTTTTGTGGCGTCTGCCCAAACATCCTTCTCCATACACATGGGGAAGGCCAGATTGGGTGGGGACCTGAGCAGCACCTTGATGTGTGTGTCGCATCCCTGTCCATGGAGGGTGGGAATGGGGCTGGAACTAGATAATCTTTAAGGTCTCTTCCAAACCAAGCTATTCTATGATTCCATGATTCTATGGTTCCATCCTACACATCCCCAGAAAACCTCACATGCTATTTTCTTTGTTCCTGAATAACATGGTTCTAGTCATTGTCACAACTCTTTATGTAGCTGGACCCAAACCTGCCATTTCCCCCTTTTCTGTTGCACTAAAAGGTCTCACAGGCTTCACGTTTCAGTGGCACTTGACCACGCAGCTATGTCAGTACTACTAACTTCATTAAAACACTCTAATTGAGAATGGGAGCACTGTTTGTCACAAGCAGTGTGATGGGTCAGCAGACAGGCACAGATGACAGGTCAAACAAAATAACCACAGACTCAGCCAAAGGAATGCTGAAGGAAATGCACCTTTCTCCAGGAAAATTGTTCTCTGTTCTCACCATTATATGCACACTCATTTTCACATTAAAAAGAGGAGAATTTGTGTGCAGTGCAAACCATTATTTCACATCTACCTAAAACCAAGGCAGAGGAGAAAGAAAAGACATAATTAAACCTAATCTATTCAGGAAGAATTTTATTTCCTTTAGGCTGGATGACCACACACCCTGATATTTTCTTGGGAGAACCCAGATCATTCCAAAGAAAATCCTCATCATGTTCATTTGCCCTGGACATGAACCAAGGCAAAAAAAGCCACTCCTTTTCCAAGGCATTACAAACAGGGGCTGTGGCCCCTTGCCCCCGGGTTACTCATTTATTGCAACCTGAGCTGAAATGGGTGTTGAGAAAAAGGAGGAAGTATTGCAATGGCCCCTGCTTCTCCAGTCCTCTGTTTAGAGGGAATGGAGCACAGCACCTGTGCCTACTACATGCCCTAAAATACCCCTAGGAACTCTCCACCACAAACACCATGCAGGGCACAGAGCCAGCCTGGCAGACTCCAGGTAAACACACAGCAAGATCTTGCCTTCTTCCCTTGAAATCTTTACAGTTCAAGAAGTGCACAAAACACTAAAAAAGACAGTAAAAAGGAGAAAGAGGTGTTGGCATGACAAATGATGAGCCCAGCATATTCTTATCCCAGTGACAGAAGGCTCTTTTAGGATCCCTACTGTCTAAAAGCACAAGTGGGAGCTTAGAGAGGTGAAGCAACCACTCCCAAAATGCTGGAAAAGCATTCATGGGATGGTGTGAATCAGGGAGAGAGAAGCAGCCCCTGGTGAGAGGTATAGAAAGGGATGTGGGGATAGGCAAGAGCAGAGCTCTGGGCATGACTGGAAGGAGCAATTTCAGAGATTCATGAGGACAAGCCTGTTGTGAACTGTGCCTGTAATGCAAGTCAGTGGGTTACTTGGTCACTCCAAAGCCATTGCAGAAAAGCTTGCCTTCATCACGGCATGCTCTGAATTTTGAGTGAGCTCCCTGAAAGTTATTTGAAGCCTCTCCAAAATGTTCAGATACAGAAAGCTTGGTGAACTGAAGTGTGGAGATAATGCAGAAAGTGTTAAGATAACTTATTAATCTGTAAATGTGTACGCAATGAGCTTATCCCTATGCTTTTTAAACCTTTGATAAGGTAAATCAAAATACATCTGTTCCAGCAAAGTTTGCCATACTGATAAAAAAAAAATCTCATGACATTTCAGTTTCCAAATCTTTTCCATTCACTTTGTTACTAGCAAATTTGGATCAGTTTCACAGCCCTTTGGCAAACATTATCTAAGTTATTAACTTCAATCAAAGGAATGAAGACAATCAGACTTTGAAGAAAATTAATATCAACTTCCCCAACATTTGGAAATAAAACCCAAAGATAAGTGTTCCAACATTCTATGGCTCCTACAGAAATTTTACCTTGGAAAAGGCTGATTTCAAAGAGCTGTGAACAGTTTTACTACAACCACACACGCAGTATAAAGTTGATTGTGGTGCTTTGTCTGGACTCAACAGGGCATTACATGAAATATCAAGACTCCAGTTCTCAATTCTTCATTATTTTCTTCTTGTACAGAAGGTTACAAAGCTGCAGATCTCACTACATCATGTTCTGCACCTTTTGTAGCTACTCTGCATAAGAAGGAATCAGTCCTTCTTAAGTCTCTCTGTGTGTGAGTCAGTCTTCCTTGAATTTCTGTGTGAGTGGTGAGCAGCAGAGCCTGCCTTGGCTGGCTGGTGGAGCAGGCTGGTGGGCTCAGAAGGGCTCAGCTGCTCTGCAGTCAGGGCAGTCACCACTCCATGGAGCCCCTCAAAGCACCTGCCTGGGGTAGAGCATGGAGTTTGGCTTCCCTAACCATTATGGGCAGAATTTGAAGGTCATCAATAACCAGACTTTCCAAGGGATGAAGCAGTGGAGATTTTCCACATGACAGCCTGGCAATGGAATTGTGAATCCACCTTGGACATGAAGATAAACTCAGTTTGGGGTGTTTTCTGGCTGTTGTGTAGCTCATGTGAAGATATGATGTGTAGATAAACCTGGCATCATCTTTTCTCTAGATATGTATATTTATAAAAATTGTAAAGAAGCAAAAAAGAAATTATAAGAAGTCTTCCACAAGAACCTTACCCATGGTGATAGAGATACAGAGATCTGAGAAGCTCTGCAGAAAAGCAAGATCACGAGAATGAGTCAAAGCAAACCCAGGGAAGAAATCCTCAAGTGAGCTGCACCAGTAAACAAGAAAAGACTGGGGCTGAGCAGCAGCAAGGACATTCACAGACACTCAAAAGCTGCTGCTTTTTCTCTGCTTTCCTAAGGAAAAATCTGGAAACAAAGCCCTGGATGTCCATGATGGAGCCAAGTGCTGTGCTCCCCGTGGGGAGGGCTGGGGGTGGGTATTTCTGACTGAAGGAGCAGACCTGGCTACCTCAGCTTGGGGTATGGGGAACATATTGCACACACACATATAAGAGATTTACCATACCCATTCACAGACGGTTCTTCCCCACACAGATGGTGTTTATCACCTGAATTTGCTTCAGAATTTTTTCCTGGGGAATTATTGAGTAATCAACTTATCTCTCACATAATCCCTTCCTTATTATCTAAGGCAAAAGCTGCTGGATCTAATAGAAGACCTGCACACAAAGGGCAAATAATGTTCATTACAACTGAACAGAAGTAATTCTTCCTTTAAATCTCAGATGCTGCACTCCACAATGGCATTTCTTTTTAATCTAACACCACACCAAAATCTGATCAGGTAAGGAGAAGTGAAATTGGCCCAGAGTTGAGTTTTAGAGAATTAAGAAACCACAGCTCCCCTGATCAAACAGATTTCACAAGAAAGAAACCTCACTAGCTTTGCTCATCCCATATCCCAAAATGAAAACCTGAATATAATGAATATTCATGGTAGAGGAAGGAATAATATGGTCTTATTGAATGCACTCTGGGAACAGGTATAGAGGAGGAAAATAATAAAACATTATGAAATCTGGATTATATTTAGTTGAAGTTTTACATGCAATTTAAAATGAGATTGGATAGCTCTTGATGAGATGTGCTAACATGATAACACCATAATATGCTGCATGGGATATTTTTCTGAAGAGTTTTATCAAGCCATGAGCAGTGAGGGAGCAAAAGGAAGCTCAGCATAGCTTATCCAGATCAACATCTCTCCTCAAGACTGACAGTGAGATTTTTAGCAAAACCATTAGTCATTTGATTGAAGGCAATTTGACCAAAATTGATTCCCCCTGATCCAAAGGAATTAATTTCAAACACTGCAGGGTGTTTTCATGTAACATGAAAGGGCTCCTTTTGTGCTGCATGAGATTCAGACCCCACAGATCTGCTGTTCTGCAGCTCCCATCTGTGCATGGAAAATCCTTGACAGTTAGTTGTCCAGATATTTAACGTTTCAGAGAAATAATTTATTACAGGGCTCTGGCACCTTTTCTATAACCATGTAGCAACAAACACATGCCACCCAAGTTATTAATTACTCTGCTTTCAGGAAAACATAAGAAAAGGGCTGCAGAAGGAAAGAAATACATATGGGGTCACATTTATCTATATGTGACTCTAATTCTGATGGTGCGCTGCTTTCTTATTTGCTTGATAAACTGAAGCACCCTTAAGACATTTCCTGGGCCAGGATTTCCTCTGGTTTGTACTGTTTTGACTGGAAGGATGTGGTGGGTGACCAAGGGCAGTGACAGCACCAGCTGCCACAGAAACTGCCATGGAGGGAACCCAGTGTGTATCTTGGGACTGGCACAATTCAGGACGTGGCATGGCTGAGTTTGCTCTCAGAAGCTGATGGCTGTGCTAAGGTGCCCATTTCAGATCAGACTGACTTTTAACTCAGTGGGTGGGAAAGGTGTGCATTTGAGTTGCTGTGGAGAGCCCTGAGAGTGAAGGGAAGGCTATTGAGCCAGCGAGCTGTTGTGCAGAAACTGCACAATCTTAAAAATCTTAAATTTGCCAAATCTTAAAAGAAAAGAAAGGTTTCCATTGCACTCTGTCTGGATTCCACCTTCCAGATGTGCCATGCCAATCCTCAGCAGCATGGATCCCTCTGGAGAAACAAGCCCTGAGTGCAGAGTTCTGGGCTAAAGATGAGGTGGGTCTCACCCTGCTCAGCTCTCTCAGGACTGAGGTGTTCCTGAGCATGAACAGATGCATGGCTGGGGAATGTTAAAGTAAAAAGTTTGTGCAGCACAGGGTGAGGTGGAACCTTCAGGAATGCAGATTTGCACTCAGGCACCTTTATTTCAGTTATAAGCCACATTATGGGATGGGTCCTCTTTGGGATCAGCCCTCCACACCTTCTTGGTTTCTGCCACCTTCTTGGGTTCTTTCACCTTCTGTTTTCACAGAGGACAAAGGGCTTCAAGAGAGTTTCTGATAAAACCTGCATAAAGAATTAATTGCCTTTTGAGAATACTTTCAATCTTTCCTTCTGTCTTCATTACTGAATTTTGAATAATACAGACAAATCTCTCTTTCTCCCATGAAC
Organism: Cisticola juncidis; assembly: GCA_013400215.1. Classification (NCBI taxonomy): domain Eukaryota; kingdom Metazoa; phylum Chordata; class Aves; order Passeriformes; family Cisticolidae; genus Cisticola; species Cisticola juncidis. Next base: position 483,690 of record VXBR01008347.1, on the reverse strand, counting down.
AAATTACTGAAATGGAGAGTTCACTGTCACTGGCTATTCTTGAGATCAAAGAAATCAAAAGAATAACCAAAAAATCCTATACTATTTGGTAAAAAATTACTAGCATACAAAATATATTCTTTAACCATTCATTTTAGAATATAAGTGAACAATTAACTGCTTTTCACTAGGAACAAATCTCTACTAACAGCTTTAGAATGGAGGACATCTCTTGTCACTCCTTTGGAGGAATACATGTTTACTAGATCTATAGCTAAGCTAGATAAGCAGAAAGGGAAGATGCACCACTGCACCACTGTTGCAAAAGAAAAAAAAAAAGAAAAAAAAAAGAAGAAAAAAAGTGATTTGTAAGTAAAGTTGCACATTTGGGGTTTTCAGCAATGTTTCAGTCAGGTATGGAAGTTCTGGGATGTTACATTATAAGCAGAAGTGGTGAAGGCTACTCAGCAACAGCAGAGCAAAAATAGGATTTCAGCTGAGAACATCTCCCTGGATTTTGCATCTTCTGTTTTCCTATCAATAATTTGCAAAGTAAAAATGATAACTTTTGGTCAACAGTGTTGTGGCTGGGCCTCTAAGAGCTCGCCCTCACAACCAAGGGAATCCTTTCCTTTTAAGCAGTGAGCAAAAGGGGCAAGGCACTTTGGGATTTTGAGAGGAGAATTAATTCAGGTTGTACAAACCCAGTGGAAAGGAACCCTTTGCAAGCTTTGAGGCCCACGAAGCTTCATTGGCAATTCACAAACACATGAAAGTGATGCAGACGGACAGACTCCCTAGGCAGTGTGAGCTTGTACAACCCTGGAAAAAAAAGCCCCAGACTTTGATAAAAGGAAATGTCAAGTATTTTATAGAATATGAAATCCCTTTTGAAGTTTGTTAGAATGACTGGGCCCTCACTGAATGTGAAAGAGAAATTTGATGTGCAGCATCAACTCATACCCAAAAAAGATTTCAGAAAAATGGCACAAAAGATGAGAAGAAGCTGAAACATTAACCCAAGAAAATATCCTTCTTTGTTATAAATTATGATTGGGAAGGTCTTGGGAGCTTAGTGGTTCAGCTTGCCCACAGTAACTTGTCAGTTTAGGACCCAAGATCTTGAAGGGATTGCTTCCACCTCAGGATGATTCACCTCTTTTTTTCTCCACAGAAAATAGTCCAGCATAACCCTGCATTGTAAATTACACAAAACTGGTCACAGATCAGGTAGATTTTTTCTGCTACTTGTTAGAATGAAGTGTGTATGTAAGTTCAAAAGGGAAGGAATGGGAAGAAGAAGGATGTGGTGAGCAAGGTCTATAAAGGTACTTTAATCCCTTGAGGAAAAAACCCTATGGACTGTCACAGAACATAAAAGCCAACAAATAGAAATCCAGCATCATTCCACAGAGTTTAAGAAAACCATATCCCTGCCCTTTAGAATTCACTGATCAGGACAACCTGGAGAAAATCACATTAGCCCTGAAAGAGCAACAATTCTTCATCTGAGGTGTTTTTACTGGTGCAATATTTCAGTGTCTCACTGTAATTATCTGAACTTCATGTCTCTGAGGTACAGCAATCCTCTTACCTCCTCCTTTCACAGATGAAAGAACTGAGAGATGGTGCAGGGCTCTGGCTGAGGAGCAGGATGGGTCAGCAGCAGAACAGCACCCATGCTTTCTACAGCTGCTCTCAGGGCTGCAACTTCTCCCCTGCAAGAAAGGTTTGTCTGTTCATGGAGCAGCCATCAAATCTGTGCTGGACGGCACAGGCCATGGAGCTCTGCAGGGCTACAAACAACTGAGGCTTCTCTGAACCCCTGTTCAGAGAGGAGAGGAATCAACAAGGTGGGGAAGAATGGCTAGGGATGCTCTCAGTCACTCCCTGAAGGACTCAGGGCAGGAAGGAGACTGTGTCTGGATTTTACACAGCTGTTTTCCTCGCTGCCATGGCACCCTGTATCTCTCAAGGTCACATTTCTACTTGAATCAAGCAGTTCATCTTTTCCACCTTCTTTTCCACCTTTCAGGATGACAGCTTCAATCAGGGTCTTGATCATCCTAGAAAAAGTAGTACTTACTTTTGTAGAGAAGAATGGTGCAAAACTGCTTATATTGCTGGTGAAAACAATAAATGGCAAACAATAGAAGAATTAAATGATGATGTCTATCTACATATTCCAGACATGAAAACAGTGGCCTTTCTAGTTTTGCATTTCTTGTTTGCTTGATGAAAGTTTTCAGGACCTTGTAAGAGATTAGAATAAGCCCTTGATACTTTTCAGATCAACCTCCTATTGACAAACTAGCCCTTAGCCAAGAAGGACAAGCTTCACCAGGAAAACAGTACACATTTAATCCCAAAATTCCACATATGGACCACAGGGAAACAAAACAAAACAAAACAAAACCATCCTCTGGTCTGCAGTCTTACTCTTCCTACAATGTCATGAGCTACAAACTGGAGCACAGCAAAAGACGTTTGTCATGCAAAGTTCTGCTGCCCAGTACAGTGTGGGGAAAGTCAAACTATTCACAGCACAGTAACACCTGGAGCAAAACAATGCAGTTCTACTGCTCAGGCTTATGACTTAAGAGAAGCCCAGTCCCTCTTCCCCCACTACTACACCAAGCCCTGCTCACAAGATGAGGCTGTCTCCCTGTGGTTTTGGTTTAGTCCCAGACATCACTCCAACACTCAGTTACACATCCAGCCACATTTCATGAGGCCAAAACTCACACCACTAGCCAACAAAATTCCAAACCCTATTGCACATACCGATGATGTAACCAAAAGTTTCTTAGTCAGGGTGCCAGAGGCACATAAACATTGGCACTGCTGCTGTTTTTGCAATCCATGGTAGTGAGAGGATTGCTGATAGTTTACAAAACACAGCCACTGACACATTCCTCTTGGCTCTGCCAGTGTGCTGTCCTGAGATTCCCTCTCCCAGTCAGGCTTTCCTTGACTTTGACACAGCCAAAACGAGGTACAGACCTGTCCCCTGACTGTCCCCAGGTCCCAGGTAATCAGACTGTCAGTGGTGGAAGGTTGAGGCTGAGGGTGGGATGAGAGGGAAGTTACACGAACCCTGAATCATGAATGATGATGACAAAGAAGCAGGAGAAAGGTTAGGTAGGAAAGATGCTTGTTGGGTACCATAGAAAAAAGTTTGTGCTTCCCCCTGTGTTTAAAAGTGATTGTACTTAAAATTTGGAGGCCAAATCTTTCCCTTGAACATGTATCTCTGAGTAATTCTGAGCAGCTCAGAAAGGGAAGGGTTATCTTGACTCTGAAGTAATTAAAACCCCAACTTTTACAGCACCTGACTAATAGGATTGCAATCTTCCAGCAAGCCTGAAGGAGCTCTGTGGGCTTATCTGGAATGCCAGCTCTTATGTCATCATTAGCTAATGACACACTATTCATACCCACCTGGAGATGAAAGTAAAAATTTGCACATGTAATATCTGCTGCTTCTTGTGTTTCCCTAATAGACTTAGAAAACAGAAACTTGTAACAGGGCCCAACCCTGCATTCATAGAAAATTCCTCTGAATGCCAGTGTGATTGAGGGCATACAAAGAACACAAGCCTGGGAAATGCGTATGTGAGAATTTCACACTTTGAGTTCTAAAATAAAAGAGCTGCATTAAAGTATTACTGTGCTATAGGTGCAGGTGGTCCTGAAGGCTTTTAGAAATACCCAAACACTTGGTCTTCAATCTCATGGTAATCACATTGTTGATTGTGTCTGTGGATGTGTTTAACCCTTAATACAGAGTTTTCCATGTAATATTTACCTTCTTCCTTTACCTTCCCTGCTTGTAAGGCATGAAAACCTATGAATAGATAAACATTTTGAGAAAATGTATGTTGCAAATATTGTGTAAATAGCCGTGGAGACAAGTTGGCAAAAGTACATGCAGCCAAAAATGCACATCACCTCCAGGACCTTGTGACAGGCAGGTGCAAATCCCTGCTGCTTCACTTCTGTGCAGGGAACAGCCACGGTTTATATAAGAATTTTTTTACAAATCTGGGCATTTGAAAACTTTGCAGAGCAATAATTGATAACTAAAAGAATCAGAGCCTTGAATTAAACATGAGTGTGTTTGAATTCTGCAATGGTATAGGCACCTTGTTTGCCTGTGCAGGTCCATGAAGCTATGCAGCCAAAAAAATGGGTGCTGCTACTTTCCATATCCTTGCAGCTAATATTTTCTGTATAGTTAAGCCATGGCTGGAAATATAGACTTCATGTAGCTAGAAAGCCAAGGCAAGGTTTGGTCAATTGTCTCTGAATTTAGAAGAAGTGTACTTAAATTTTTCAGTAGCCCTTTGCTGTCAGATTAACCAGACAAATAATTTTCTGGTTAAATTGGAAAATGTGGTTCAACTACACCAGTTTTGTTACACAGGTAGTGAATCAGTCAGTTTGCAGTACATGTGCATTAAGTGGGATTATTTGGAGAAGAATTCTGATTTATTTCAGAGGGAATTTTAAGGTAATTTTCTCCTGTGGGAAGTCTTTGCCCTGAACAGTTTATCTTCTTCTCCATGGCCAAACACTGCTCTCTAGCTACTCCCCCATTTGAATTCTCCTAAATTCACTACTCACTGGATGACAACCATTTTTTTGTTTTTTTCCCAAGATCAACAGGGAAAAAAACCCTCTCTCAGGCTTACTCATTTCTGAATCTGTTCTGCTCTTCATCACTGGTAAAAGTGATAAACATGAAACCATGTTCACCACTTTATTCCCTGGCAAACCAGTCTGCAGTATGTCTGTCTCTTGAGCTGTCAGCCCTTCAGGGTGGGGACGGCTTTCATTTGTATTATCCAGCACTGAACTCCTTGGCAGGATGCTGAGTAAAGGAATTAAACCACAGGGGCAAACATTCTTTACATCTAAAGAGAGAACATTAATTTCCTATTCTGTTTCTGAGTGCTGCTTCCATGTAAAGAGAGTGGGGCCGGGCTCTTGGCTGGAATTCAGATCCTGGTGGTCTGAATCTGAAAATCTATCTGGAATTCTCAGATGGTGCACGAGTTGAGGGATCACTAATCTCCCTTTTTCCCTTTGAATTTCAAGAAAGAAAGTAAAGAAGAGGCTCCTGGAGTGACACCCTGCAAAACAGCCCAGATACATGAGATCTGTCCCACCTTTGCTGGATCCTTGTGCAGATCAGGTCTCGTGGCCACAAAAGTGTCCAGGAATCAGGATCAGCACTGAATCCAGGCTGGAGCTGCCTAAGGCAGGGCTGGACAGAGTCTGTCATGCCCAGGGCAGGTGGTGGCAGCGCCAGGCCAGGGAGGAATGGTCACAAGAACTGGCCCAACCTGCTCGGAGTTCGAATTCCAGCTTCACCCCTGGTCCCCAGCCAGGGAGAGTGAGAAAAGCAGAGGCTTTCTTCACAGGATTTTTGGAAACTTTTAGTGGAGAAATACTGGCATGCTCTTTAATCCTTTAATGAGAGATAAGATTTGGGATGGGCTACAACAGTCAGAATTCTGGGAGAGTTTTGCCAGTCACGCAGACCGGCCAGTGACATTTAGAAGATATGCTGAGAAAGAAAAACATTCTCATTCATCACATTCCCTTGTGCAATGCCACACACTCAGAGACAGGAGCAGACTGTTTTCCCACTGTGAAACCTGACCAGACCTTCCTGGGATTGTAGGCAAGGTCTGAGTGTGGCTGAATGCTCTCTAGTTCTGCTGAAATTAGTGTGAGGGCTGGGGATGCCATGTTGTTTTGATGTGGAAACAGAAGGTAACAGTCTGAAAGAAAATAATTTAAAAAAAAAAAGGTTTGTTTTCAGGGGTACAGTTCAGGGCAGAAAAGTTGAGCCTTGTGTTGGTGAGTTCCCCTTAAGAGCTGGCTGTCTGCAGCCCCTGCAGCTCATGTGAGGTGTATGTGAGTGGTAGGAGGGGAGAGGAGGAAGCTGGGGTCTCACCAGAGTGCACTTAGGATTGGAATGGCACAGCAATGTCCATAAGAAATAACTGAGTAACATTCATGGGACATTGCATAAGGGGTGGGAGCAGTCAGATAGGGTGAATGCACCAAAATCCAGGCTCATTTCAGCTTTGGCCTGGTTTCTCTCAGTGTTTGCTTGGTTTATACCAGGGTAAAACCACTACAGGAATCTCTTTATAAAACACATCAGTGTGAGAGGGGTCAGTCTCCTCATCCTTCACAGACTCTTCCAGCCTGTGATCACACTGGCCCTTTCAGTCTGTGATGGACAATGACTCTGTCAGCATCTGGGGACACTTAGATGCCTTCACTTACCTTCTGACTGAGTAAGAGTTGTCCCCATATCACACATTTGTTTTCATCACAAAAACACAAGGAAATGAGCAGCCACAACTCAATTATGCTCCAGAGTGAATTCAAGGCACTGCAGTGAACTCAGAGGAGGTAATTCAAAGGGAAATGGGGAAACTGCCAGAGATCTGGCTGGATTAACTTAAACAAAAGAATATCTGGCTTCCTTTCGACTTAACTGAAATAAATTTGCTTCTCAGAGCTAAGTTCATAGGCTCAGCTCCCATTCCCCATCACCCTATAAAAAGGCAGCACTGACAGATGAGCTTCCAGCAGCTGCAGTTCAAGGTGTGTTTATTTGGTGGCAGTTCTGGATTAGCAGATTTAGTCTCCTCCCTGCACCACTGATTCCTCCCTCACAGCACCCATCTGCCATGCTGGGTAAAGTGTTTGCACCTCTGTAGAGAAAATGGATCAAGGAACTGATGTGCTTGAAAATCAGCTGAAGGTCCCCCCACACTCCCAAGGTTACTTTTCAGGGTGTCTTTTCCTCATGCTGACAAAGGGGTGCAAAGGACTGGACAGGGAACCCCAGGGGTCCTCAGGTGCACCTACCTTGACACACACCTGAGACCTGAAACAGAACCCCCTGTGCAGCTTTGCACTGTCCAAGTGAATGTGCAAACTTCCATCAGGGTGGGGCTACTCTGGAACCTCTTTTAAATCCAGACTACCACTGAAAGAACTGGGGTAGTACCATAAAAATTCACCCCTAGCACTTTATCATTCCAGGATGGAAATGACCTCTGCTTCCTGGCCTCAGAAGTGGAGCAGCAGTGCACCAGGCTTGTCACCAGAAAGGGTCAATCAAACAACAGATTAAAGCAGAACAAAGCAGTTCCTTTCAAGTGAAGGTTTCCTCTCACAAGATCTTTCCCCTTTTCTTTAAATTATGCATGCTGATCACCACACAGAAAAGCACCTAACAGCTTTTCTCCATGCTGAAAATGCAACTTTTGAGCAGCCAAAAGTCCATAGGTAACCTGAAAAAATAATGTATTTTATTTTCCCAAGCCAAGGGACAACCCAGGACTGATGCTTATGCCAGCACCTGTTGGGCTACAGAGCCCCAGTGCTGCTGCAGCCAGAGGACTGGAAAAGCTTCCTTTGCCTGCTCAGGGCACGTGCTGGCTGTGAGAATGAGAATGATGGTGTGTTTCTGAAGGGATTTGTTTTGGCCCATCTTTTCCTTGCTCTCAGCAGGAAGGCAGGATTACAGCTGATCCCCACTGCTGCCTGGACTGAGGTGGATGAGGGGAGAAGGCTGCTCTACATCTCCTGAGTGTTACCCTCATCCCTAGTAAAGGGCAGGGACAAATTAGCCAACTTTAAGGGTTATTCTAATTTACAGCAGGGAAGAACGTGCCTCTGGGAGCCATTATACCAGGCAAGGGTAATTGGAGAGCTAACACCCTCTAGCTAGATGTCCTTCTCTGAACACTCTGTTCATGGAAACTGCTAAGAGGGAGCCAAATGGCACCAGTTTGGATAAAACCCCTGTTGGGCATGGCAGTATTACATTACCCAGCTAAAAGGTGCTGGCATTGCCCCATGCATGCACAATGTGAGTTTGTTCCAAGGCTGGCCATCACCTGACCCTATCCCCTGGTACACTGAGTCCCTTCTTGTGAAGAACTAAGCTCCAAGTCCACTTCATACACAATCAACCTGGCTCCTGCACTTGCCACAGCCACTCCTGCTCCCTGTGCTTGCAACTGCTGACTGAGACTCTTGTGTTTAATCTCGAGCACCTCTTCTCCTGTTTTGCAATGGTCTCAGCCCCACAGAGGATAAATTGACCAGGACATGTCACCCCATCTACCCACTCCATTCCCAGGATAAACTTCCAGTAAAAGTGTGCAGATGGGATTATACAGCACATGAAGAGCTTTTCCAGACATTGTGGTGGAGGCTGATCACTGTTTGAAGGGTAGATACTTGCTAACTCCACCACACCTTTGCTTCAGGTACTATTGCAACAAGTGGCAATTTTGACTTTCCCTGTAAACTTGATGCCTGGCTAAGTATGTGCCAGTTTCTAGTTTTTAGCCACAGTCAGCTCAGGGGCCAGCCAATTGAGTATCTGATGCTCCAAGGCATGCAGCAGAATACAGAATCCATCACCCAGAAGCAAAAGTTATGACATAAATCAGCTGTCTTGGATTATTTTTTACAACTATAGGCATTTCCATGCAGCTGTTTTAAGAACCACAAAGACCAGGTTATGCTATGAATATGGTAGCTTAAACCCAAAGTAAATTCCAGTGGAATTGATTTCCACTGATACCAGACAGAAGAAGGTAAGAATTAGGCTCTTATTCCAGATTTATAACAGAAGAACTAACAGCAGAATGTAGAATTTTATTCCAGTAATAGCTAATGATTAAATAAAGCAAAAATGAATTTTGACAAGCAGCTGGTTTGATAAAATTTATAGGCACAGTATCAGATTCTCTGCCTCTTGCAATTTACATAGTCATTCAGACCAGCACTAAGTGACTTTAACTCTCTGTTACTCCAAGCCAAGGGTCTCTCCCACCCAATGTGATAAAGGTAAAAATATTTGCACATGCATGAGAAGTATAGAACCAGGTTCAGTACAATTGCACTGCATCTTTCCTTGTGAAAATTTATGTCCATGGAAAGTTCTTATGTTTCAGTCATGACAGTGTGTAAAAATAAAAATGAAAACTCTCAGAACTATTCTGGAAAAATGGAGTGTTAAATAAAGGGATATTTTGGAAAAATAATTTAACCACAATAATTTTTTGGAGTATAAAGCCACATCTTCAGCTTCTGTAAACTGATCTTAACCCACAGAGTAGCTGAGAATGCTAAAGTGGGGCAGAAAACAGGACTGGTAACTCACTGCTTTTTCTCCCTTAGGCTGTTTGTCATGTCACTAAAATAAAGGATAATTTGGCTTCTAATATTCCTGATGAGAACCTTGAAGAGAGATTCTGAGAAAGCATGAGCTTATGCCCCTGGCAAAACTCTGACACAGGAAAAAGAGGTGAGCATGATTCCTGGAAAAAGCAGAGCTTTGTGTTCTCCTTTCTGGAAAGTGGCCAGGAGAAGCAGAAGAAATGAAGAGTGGAGTGGTCACCTCAGACCAGGCAGTGTTAACAGCAAGAAGGATCAAGAAGCTGGCTCAGACATCACAGCCAGGTATGCACCTGACAAGGAGGCTTGAGTAGTTCTAAGCGCTAGAGAACTTTGTAATCAGTGTTTATTTATTCTGACTAGACAGGACAGGTAACCTGTCAGGTACAGGGCAGGATAAGCACTGAGAAGGTTTGCAACAAGCACACAACTTAAACCAGCACAAAGCTGCTTTTTCCACTACACCACCTGTTTCTTAACACTACACTTACCCTAATTTAACCAATAGTTGGAAAATAAAGAAAAATATATGCTGAGAACTATGCACATGTTGCTGCAAGACAAGATGGAGCAGAACACAGAGAATATTAGCTAGTTTGTGACTCATCTTGCACACCTTCACTAACTCCAAGGCAGTTTACTCCCTTGCATTGTGCAGGGATACTTTGTACTTGCCATAGAATTGAAATCCAAACGCAGGACTTAGCATAAGCCAGATGAAAACAAGGCAGATTTACATACAGCTTTCCCATGGAGATAAGCCTTCAAGAGTCCACTGAAATACAAATTTAGCTTTTATCCCCTTATTAATTCTAGGAGCCTTTCTTGCTTGTAATTGATGAAGATAACACTCTTCCATAATGTGATAAATACATTGCAGTAAATTGCATTAGACATTTACATGACGTATAGCTAAAACACAAAAGGACATAAATTAGAAGGTAGAAATTAAGCAAATAATTAGTTATAACTAGAAAAGTACAATAACCTTATGATCTTTAATTGATGGCTGTGAAGTCTCAGCTGAGACTTCCCCAGACCCCTGGTATGCCTCTCCTAAATTTCTCTGAATGTCTAAATTGCCTGCTTGTTACAACAGCACTCATGCTTTGATCACTGCAAGAGGAAATGGCCAGAATGACAGAGTGGCCACGCTGCAGGGAATGGCTGAGGCTTGGTGTCCATGCAGAGCTGTGCAATGACAGGACATTGAATTATACTGCCACAAAAGTTTAATTTTCTTCAGCTTGTACCAAACACCGCCCAGAGGCACAGAGCACCACGGCTTCTGGAGGGCCACACTGATATTAAGGAAAAGAAGGAGGATGCAGGGAAGTGAGTGCTGACTGTGATGTTCAAAGAGATGACAGGGAAAAAAAAAAAAAAAAGCACATCCTTCTGTATGTTATGCTTTTCTTGATTCAGAATGCAATAGTCTGTCCTTTCCCTGCATCACCTGGGCCAAGGTGTTCTTCACCCAGCCATGGAATATGCACATGATGGTCAATTTTCAGGTGGACAGGTAGAGGCAGCATCAAACTCCTTTTCCCACTTGGAATGGACTGGAATGTGGCAGCTTATTCTCCTAAGATAGGCACCACCTATTCTGCTAAAAGCAACAAGAAAAATTCAGTTTAAGAACTCAGTTCCCATAGGAAACAGATTGAGATCATTTCATCAGATGTGTTCTGGAAAGCTGTTACTCCTGACTATGAAGAACTGCAACCTGAGCAAAAACCTCTCTTAAATAGCAGGCCAGCTGTCCACAGCACAACCATTTTACACACCCATGAAATTAAAAGCACTATGTGAACCAGTCATTGCTAAATTAGTTTATAACACAAACAAACAGGCTTCACCTTAGAGTTAAGCAGATGTTGATTAAAGGAATGCTTGATTAAAACTCACTCCTATCTCTGCTAAGGGAAAGAACCTGAGCTGCCTGAAAGATGCACCTCCCAGCCACACTGCAGACACAGCCTTCACCTGCTGCCCTGTACTCAGAGGCATTATAAAGACAAAGCCTCTCATGAAAACAAAACCACAGCCCTCCTGACAGTTAGATGAAATACCAAACTGAACAGTAAACAAAGCAAAGCCACCACTCAGGCAGCTTTTTCAGAAGTTTTCTCTTGCTTGTGCAGCCCAGAGCTCCCACTCTGAGGCAGGCACTAATGCCTGCAGCCCCCGCTGCTGAGCCTGGATTCAAGCCACAAACTGGAGCTTAAATGCTCTGAATAGTCCTGTGACCAGAGAAGCCTGAGCTTTCTGTTACAAAAGCCTTCTGAGTACCTGATCTGGCTGTGCAGTACAGCCTGGAATCGGGACCTAGGCAGCCAGGTGAAGGAAATTGTGCTTCTTAGGTGTGAATTATATTGAGGGAAAAGGCTCTGAGCAGGGAGGTGCCTCCTCTGCAGTAGAGCAGACATCCTGCTGGAGCTGCCACAGTGTCCCAGATCTGGAGCTGAGGCTAAAACTATTCCCAGGTCCTCTGGACTCATTTAAACGAGCTCTTAACAAGCTTGTCTAGGGGAAAGAGACATTGCCACTACTTGAGATGACCATCCTGCTGGTCAGCTGCCCGTCAGCTCACACAGCCCACAGGCATTTCACAGACTGTGAGCCCACACTCACACAGCAGGAGCCTTGTGACACCCCTGGCCATGTCCTCAGTCCTGCTTGCATATTGTGACAAGGCTCTGGGCATCCCAGTCAGACATCCCCCAGTGAAAATTTCGGCAGCAACCATGAATGTGACAAACATCAGCAATGGAAAAAAAACACCAGACAAAAGCTGGGGGAGGTTTTGTTGGAGTTTATTTAGTAAAAGGAGAAGTTGGTTATCACAAGGAATAAAATATCATGTGAATAAAAAGAACTCATTTCAGCTGTCTGTTTAAATTTTTCTGTGCACCTTTTCCTCTGTAAAAGTCTTGGAATACACCTGCCTCCATTTACAATGCACGGATGTTGCAGTTTGCATCCAGTCCTCCGAGGCACTTGGATGTTACCGGGTATTGCCAGGCAACTACAGCTCTCAGTGACATAAAAGAAATTGGGGATCTTCAGCAGAAGATAATTAGTATCTCCATGGATGCTCTGAGAACCCGATTCAAAGAGAGATGTGTGACTTTTCTCTGCTTACACACCTCTAGCCCTTGGAAGAGTGATGTGTAAGTGCCTGCTAACTTTCCTAGTAAAAACATTAACTTTTTTTTTTTTTTTCCTGATCAGGCCCTTTCTGACACAAGCTGCAAGTCAAACAGAGAATTTCAACAGCGAAAGCAAAGAATCCACACAAAGCTCTGTCTTTAGCCTGAAACAGCAACGAGCTCATGTCCTGATAAAAGGCTAAACACTGAGCAGAGCTAGCAAGATCAGAGGATTTCCTCACAACACAGTCTCAGCCAGCTTCTGTATTTTGCTTCGTTTCACACTGCCATACAAACATCCACTAGGCAGGAACAGAACAGCCTGCCTCAGTGTCAGCCCACCTTCCTGCCAGCTGGCAGGGCAGCTGCTGAGGTGGCCAGGGACCTGTCCTGCTTGCCCAGGTGGGTCCCAGCTGCCTGGGAGGGTAGAAGTCAAGCCACAGGGCCAAGCCAGCAGCAGATGCCAGGCACTCTTCGCTCATACATGCAGAGATAATTTGAGTCAGCACCCTCCCAGACAAGCCAGATGTAAAAAAACCCCAGCAAACCCAGGTTTTCTGACAAGGCAGGGGTTTACACACGGTTTCAACATCGAGGGGAGTTTGCCAGAGGAAAAGGGTTTCCCTGGCAGGAGGTGTGGAGGGAGCACAGGGGCACTGGGTTAAAAGGAGCACAGCAGATTGTGCTTGTGCCTCAGGGAGCACCCTCCTTCCTGTTTGTAGCTGTGTCAGGAGATCCTTCCCACAAAGGGTGTTTGAGGTCTTTTCCTCATGCAAGCAAGCCAGGACAGGTCTGGCATGAGTGGGATGGATGTTTTCAGGGCCACACCTATCTCACAGAAACTTGTGTGGAAGCCAGCTGTGGCAAGTGCCAATAAAAGCTGCAATCAGTTCATGCTAAATGTGTCTGGGTGACTTTCCTTTCAAAATAATACAGGATGAGGCTGCAAGATGGGTAAGCAAGTCCATTTTTTACAGGACAGCTTAGAGCACAGGCCTGTCTTCTGTTGCAGCGGCTGAAATGTGAGGCAGCCCAGCCCAGGCAGAAACTCAGTATGGCCCTGGGGATTAAGGAGGGGAATCACCAAACATCCCCTCCCCACCAAAGAGCAGCATTTGGGAGAAGCAGTGAAGGGGAGGGTGCACAGGAGGTGCTGTGCATCCACCTCCTTTCCTTGCTAAGTGACTGAAACTAGTGGCAGGCTCCTACCCCTGATATCATCTCAGGACTTCAGGCTGGAAATGGCTGTTGCAAAATACTGTGGTTCCACTGTTTACTCTGCAGAAGCTACAGGTTTCAGGCTGGCCACCCAAATGAGATCGACTATTTACCCAGGTCTTTAGGGAAATTAGACATCCATCAGAGCACCATAACCAGATAGTTTAAAACAAAACCCAAACCTGGAAGCCCTCCTAAGCCTGGATTATGAAAATATACAAAAGCAACATCAATATCCCCAGAGAGATACAGCTGTGTGGTCAAAAGGAGAATTTGGCCCCATTCTGGGCTTTCACAGATCTGTCAATATTTATTTGTTGTGACCTGCACGCTCATGACTCTAAGCACAGCTGAAAATGTTCACTGAACATGTCCAAAATCAATTGACCTTGACTCCACTCCTGGGTGAAAATTAAGCAAATGACATATTTTTAACTTGCAGGTTTTGTTGCGATTAAATCTTATGCAGAAGATTCTGAAGGTAATGTGATAATAAAAACAACAGTTTTCAATTTTTCTTTTTTTTTAGAAAATTGATCAATAGGTGTCTGTCCAAACCAACAAACTTTGCTACTGAGCAAAGGCCAGGCAATGAAAATGAAATCCAGAGTAGGTTTTTTTGGGGAGGGAAATTGTAAGCAATGGGAAACAAACTATTGTAAGTCAGGTGCAAGTGCAGCCTTAAATAGAACTTTCATTACCAACTAAGGCTTTAATAAATGTATTTTACAACTAATAACTTTGATTCCTATTCCAGAGACTTTAATGTGCATTGCCATTCTACTGTAAAATAATCTCATGTGAACCAAATTAAAAGTAAACTTGCATGGAGAACACAATGACCTGTTTGAAATTCTTTTCCATATTTCCCATTTGCTATTTATTCACTTTCTTCTAATTTTGCATCAGGTAGAGGGCAAGATCCCTTCACTGCACAGGGGAAAATCTCAATGGCAGTTAATCTGATTTGATGCTGCTTTGCCTGCATCCTTTGCTATGTCAAGGAACCTGGCACTGAGGGCTTCAGAGGGGTCCATGGGCAGAAGTGCTGGATGCATCCTGCAAAAGCATTTCCTGAAGCACTGGCTGGCTTGTGAAAACCCCCACAGGTTTTCCTTGGTCAAAGAGCCACCACTGCTGCCTTCCTACACCAGACCACTTCACTGGGCAGTGGTATTTTTCCAACTCAGCCTAACAGGGAGCAAAGCCACATGCTCAGAGCTCGGGGAGAGCTGAGCCCTGCTCCTCTGTGGGCTCTGGGAGGAGCTGGCAGCTCCTGACCCAGCCTGCCTGGCTGCTGAGCTGCTGTGCCACAGAGAGAATCCTAATTTGTTCTAACAGGATGGGCGTGCGCCAGGCCGTGTCCCCAGCTGGTGTAAATCACAGGAGCCCTCCTGAAATCAGTGCAATTATGCCAATTTTCATAGATTCATAGATTTTCTAGTCAGGAGGGAGCATTGTGATTTACATGTTGGCTGTAGCTGTGATCTATGCTGTAAATGAGGATTTATACCAGCCGGGAGGATCTGGCCCTTCCATGTATTTCAGGAAGTCTCATCTTTTAGTCAGATAAATTCTACAGAGCAGCTGCTTTGCTGCAGAAGCTTTTTAGCTCTGCAGGAGAAGAGCAAAGCCCTGCAGATTCACAAGTCATGGGAAGGGCTACTTACATCCTGATGAGAGAAAGACTGAGAGGGGCAAAAAAGAAAGCACAAAGTACTGCCTGGAGCAGAGGAACAGCAGAGGAACAGCAAAGGTGGTTGAGCAAGGAGGGAATGACAACTTGATGGAAAGCATCTGGATGTGCTGCTCCAGATTCCTCTGGCAGCTAAATGAGGGCAGGCACAGAAAGCAAGGAAGCAGCTTTTGAGGGTCAATACCATGTTTTTCCTTCCTCTTGCACCATCTCAGCAGGGAACTTGTAGCCTGGGTGGGATTTTGAGACCTCTCCCTGCTCTTTTCAGTTCCTGGCTGTTTCCCTGGGCACCTTGCTGCTTGCCTGGCCTCCCTCAGCCCCTGAGCCAGCTGCAGACAGCCTTGCCTGCAAGGGAGAAAGATATTCCTGTATCTTTGCTTGTAAGGGACTATGAATCAGTGGACCTGTCAGTACATTGTCTTACAGGAGGATTTGCAATGATCACTTAGGAAGGTTACAGGTAATAGTAGGTTTGTATCCTTTCCCCCATTTCCCCTAGTTACCCTTTCCTATCAGACAGGGCAGATATTTGAAGGTTCAGGTATCAGTCACTGAGGGGGAGCTGCACTGAGACTTGAACTTGTGTTGTGCAGTGCATTTGCCTTCACCACAACAGCCATAAATCCCTTTCTTTCCTACTGCCAAAGTATCCCCCCATGCTGCTTTGTGAGACAACACAAATCTGGGGAAGAGGACCTGGCATGGCAGTGAGCTCTGCCCAGCAGCCTGACAACACCCAGGCACTGGCAGTGATATCCTGAAGCCCAGGATTAGCACAGGAGGGAAAATGAGGTGGCCTTGAGGAACCTTTTAGAAGCCCCATCATTCTTCAAAGCAAGAAGAGAATTAAAAGTGATAGGTCCAGTCCAATGCTCCAGGTGACTGGCATTGTTTTACTGAGAAAACATGTCAAAGCAATGAATCCAGAGCTAGCCAAATAAGCTGTGGTCATTTTGTTTCATCTCACTGAACAAAAGAGGGCTGGTTTGAACAGAGTCGTCCATCTGCATTGCCCAGAAGATGTTTATGTCATAAAGCCTTCCTAGGGAGAAAAGGCTCAGTCTACTTGCAGTCAACTGAAAGGCATCTGAGAGCATCTTTTACTATGGCAATCCCTTTATGGCTTCATCTTAACTCATCCAGATCAAACCAGTGTAAGACAAAAAATCTGTAGGCTTAGGTAGGGCTGGGGAATTTGTGATATCTTGGTGGGAGAAAGGGCTCATGTATATAATTCATGGACCAGACTGGGCTGAGGTAAGTAAGCCTGGCTTTGGGGGAAGGCTGATGCTTGTTGAGAACTGGAAATCTCTGGGGACTTCTCAGATACTTTAAGGCTGCGTTTTTGGGGTGTTGCAGCTGGATCTGGGATTTCCTGAGCTTTATTTCAATACCTGTGATTACTCAAGCAGGCACTGACTAACTCAACTGAAGCATTCCTACAAGCTGAGATAAAACAGCTCATTCAATTTCTACACAGTAAATACAGAAAGCTGTCTAAAATTTCTCAAATCATGCAAAATACATTGAAATGCTATTGAATCTTGCCCACAAATGCAGCAGTTGGAGAACAAGGCCTGGTCTCTCCCTTGTCTCCTAACCCAGCCCTAACTCCAGTCCAGAACATACAAAACATCTCTGGAATGGCACCAAGGATACGAGCACTGAGTGCTTCTCTTTCCATGATTAATTCAATTCACAAGGCTTGAGGAAGAGTCTATAAACACACGCATGCACACACAGCAGCAGTCTAACAAATTATGCAAAGCATTTGCTTCATTTTCAGTTTTGCAATCAAGGCTCAATTTGATTAGCAGCTCCCTGACACTCACCTGGGAAATTTCTCAAAGCTGACTTTTGCTGCTGTGAGTGCATGTTTCAGTCATTCCCCACCAAGGCAGCAGCAACCTCCCGAGGTCCCAGTGGGGGAGGGAAAACAAGGCTGGGAAAGGCACTGCTCATCTTCCCTTTCTGGTTTGCTGAATCCCACTTGATTTCTCTGCCAGGTTGGCTTGGACACCAGGGAGAGAGAGGGGACAATTAACACTCACCCCCTGTGCACACACACACCCTCTTGGGAAAAACATCTCTGTCTCTGGAATCTCCTTTGCTCTTTCCTTAATTGCAGGCTGGTGCTGCAGGATTTTGAAGCAAGACACAAGAACTGCTATTCACAATTAGCTATTTCCTGAAAAGAGTTGGTTTCTGGTTGCTGTTTAATTCCTCCTGATGTCACTGTTCAGAATTACACTTAAAATGCCAACCCAAAACAGAAGACAATGGTGCAGAGAGTCCAAAGATTGGCATTGCAAACTTGGAAAAAAGCATGTGCACAAAACATTGGCCAAAGTTGGAAGAAGGAAACGGTGCTGAAAGAGTGAGAAAGGTAACTGAGACTTTTTGGACAGCTGCTCCTTCTGTGGGATGCATTTTCACAGGGATTGTGACTTGACTGCAAGGTGGAACTGAGATTGACACCATGAGATGAAGCACTAAAGACAATATGGAAAGCAGCTGAAAGTAACTTGAATTACTTTAAGATATATTAGGAAGACAGGTATTATTCAGGAATTGGTTACAATGCTTGATCACTGTGAGTCCTCTGAATCAGCACCTGAGCTCAGAACAGGGACTGATCCAAAATAAAACCACTTTAGCCTGAGCTGATTTGCTGTGTACTCCAAATGAAGGGAAAAATTAACTCTCATTAGGAGCAGAGATGACACAAAATCTGCATGTCTGTTTTGGGGGGTAGGGTGGGTGGAGAACATCACTCTTTTTAAAGCAAACTCTCTTCAAAACAGAACAAATAATAAAATAGGATTGTTTCTGCAGAACCAGAAATTCTGTACTTCTGCATCACTGAAGCCATATAAATATGGAATATATGGACAGAAATATGTAAATACACTAACAAATGTTGCAATAGAAGGATCCAGATCTAAATGAGGAAATCAGAATGAAATGTTTTGACTTGCAATAAATGAAACAATTTGACATTACCACAGTGAAATGAGAAAGTCAAAAGACAATTGTTTCTCATTTTCCTATTTTAAATTTTGATACTTTTCCAAGCACTTTTACAAAGAGGAGACTACTCCACTGATTCTTTTTGTTCAATCTGCTCTACTAAAATCTTCCCACAACAATGCCCTACGAGGCAAATATTTGCATTTTTCTGCACTTCTCTGGAGGCTGCTCCTTGCCTTGAATTCTTACTCTGCTCTGTAAGAATCTTCCCTGCTCATCTGTTTCAAGTCAGAGAAGGACCCCACACAACTGAAGTCATCAGCCTACAAAGGATAACGATAGATCTCATATTTTCTAATCTAAAAATTCACCTCTAGCAGTTAAAACTAAAGCAGGTACTTATTTTTTATTCCTGGAATCATGGCAGGTCTCTTGGTGAGACTCTGGTTCCACTCTCAGCTCCCCTGAATGGCTCCACGGTCTCTCTCCTGTCATTAAAAGAGATGTGCTGTTCTCTTCCTCCAGTAAGGAGCTACAAGGACTCCTCTGACATGCTTTTCACTACTTGACTATCCACAGCAATAAAGATGAAAAATCAAAGGAGATAATCCTGAAATAAACATGGGAAGTTGTATCGGGCCACAAGCAGAGCTCATTGTAAACCCAGGATGCTCCAAGGAGCACCTGAGAAGTTCTGGGCTTTGTGAAGGATTGGAGACCAATCCTAAATGATCAGAAACTGTAAGAAGTATTTGGTTCTGATCATTCCTAAATGATCAGGAACTGCAAGAGTTATTTGGTTCTGATCATTCCTAAATGATCAGGAACTGCAAGAGGTATTTGGTTCTGATCATTCCTAAATGATTAGGAACTGTAAGAGGTATTTGGTGGACAGTGGAAGAGGAAAGGAGAGCTGTTCTCCTTATTGTCTGAAGGAGACACTGCAGCTGCAGTGGGCTGCAGCTGCTTCTGCTGATGGAAGATGCAATTGTGCATTTTTCACAAAGTGTGCAGGTGCCCCAGCCAACTCCCCACTGAGAAAATCCTTCCAGTCTCCCTAATTCCTGCTTGCAGCTTTCACAGAACATCATCTTTCACTGCCCCTCCACAACTGTGGTGCAGCCTCATTCTGTGCTTCCAAACACCCAACACGTCCTCTCTGTGATGGAGGAAAGGATTCATAACAATTATTAGTGGCCTCTTGGAGGCTCCAGAACCAAAGGCAAACTCTGAAATCATGAATTTTTAAGTCTAATTTCCTGGAAATTAGTGTAAAAATGAATGCATTCTGAAGCTGAATTCTG
Organism: Cisticola juncidis; assembly: GCA_013400215.1. Taxonomy (NCBI): domain Eukaryota; kingdom Metazoa; phylum Chordata; class Aves; order Passeriformes; family Cisticolidae; genus Cisticola; species Cisticola juncidis. Next base: position 464,149 of record VXBR01008347.1, on the reverse strand, counting down.
AAAGTGTGTGGAGCTTGTCCTCTCAGGGTGACTCAAACCCTCATTTCTGCTTCTTCCACTGAACATTGCAAAGCTCCCTTGATTTGAAACATTCAGTCTCTGCTGGCCTTTTACTCCTCTGGCACCTGTCAGTTCACAATATGAAGTGCCATGGGTCAGTTTTATGTCACCTGAAGAGGAAACCTTTTCCTGTCTTCTCCATCCAGCTGCCTGGGTGTGCCATGAAGCAGGAGACAACATGAGCACAAAATGGGCACTGCAGCTGGGCAGCTTCAGGGTGTGCTGACACTGAGGAGCCTGCTGCCCTCGAAAGGCAGCCACTCCTTTTTGCAATTCTCCTTTTAGGATCAAGCTGGCCCTCACTCAAAGGCTCCTGAGGAGGAGAAGGGCTAAAGGAGAGAGAAAGAAAAGGAGAAAATGAACTGATTATGGCACACCATGATGGCATTTGAGGTGCTAGTGGGTGTTCTTCCCAGCAATGAGAGAGGATGACAATGCAGGCAGAGCTTTCCCCACAGCTTCTGGGATTTACCACCAAACATCCCACACTGGAGAGGGGACATGGAATTTCCCTCAACATTTTCAGCTCATAACAGTCCCTGAAGCTACATATTAAAGCTTTAGCCTGAAAACTGAAGGAAGCACATGAATCCAGAAGCTGGAGCTGTAAGAAGTCCAGCAATTATTGCAGAACTTGTAATAAAAAATGCACTTGTCAATACCAGCAACCTTCCAGGTGCTGGTTAATCTTTGGGCTGCTTGACATATAGGGTGAGAAGGACCAAAAGGTCAGAGAAGGTTTGCAAGATGAAATAGGACTGGAAATCAGGGTTGCTGTAATAGTTGTTTCCCTGCTTTCTCATGATGGTTTTAGAAAGAAATGAATGTACCACACAATCTCAAAATCTAAATTGAAAGAGCTTTGTGACCTTCTTTTCATTTTCCTTCTCCTTTCTTTTCAGGTGTACAATACGTGCAGCACTGAATTTTGCATTAATGTATATAGTGTGAAATTGGTTACTTGAATATAGAGTGTAAACAAGAGCAGGATTTGACCAGCAGATAGATTTGCAAAATCTATCATTTTTATGTAAATTCTTATAGTTACCTTTGTACAGAGCACTGCATTTTGACACAGTATCCTTTGTCTAGTGCAGAAAAACCCAATAAAAATGTGATGCACAGCATATACTTTTTCAAACTATTGCTGACAAGGTCTCTCATTTGGCATAGCATACAGCTTTAAACTGTAATACATGTTATACTGTAATAATCAGTAACAACATTTTTTAATAAATTGAATCCATCTTTTATCATGCAAACTCATTAACACAGCTGTTTTGTGTGTGTGTGTGCATGTGCCTGCCTGTGAATTTCCCTAGAAAAACCACTCCAAACTGATCAAATGAGGCATGACAACAGTAAATTTTTGGATTAAGACTCAAGCTTTTGCCAAGTTCAGGAGTACTATTTCCCCCCCTAAAAAAGGTAAGATCGACTTCCCTTTGCTATTCCATATTTATATTATTGCAGGTTTGTAACTTCACTGAAGACTCTGTTGATGGACACCAGAGAACATGAGGCTGAAGTCAATTCCAAAGGCTGTGCCATTAAAATACTGATATAACCCACATGGATGGAGTGAAAACATGCATGAAAAGGTGGCCAAAATCAGGGATTTGTAGAGTCAGATCAGCTGACCTTCAGATTTCCACCAAGCAACAGAGAAACCCACTGCTGTAGTAGTGACAATGTCTGCAGAGTTCACTCTGAGTGGATGCCCTATGAGGAGGGCACCAAGAGTGGTCTAATGTAACTGCCCAGCTGTGCCCAGGCACATACAAACATCTGGATTACCTTCCAGATCAATAAATTAAATGAATCAATAAATGTCCAATTTTTTCCAAGACCCCAAATATATGATGTTCCCCATATTGATGAAGGAGATCCTGCATTTCTTGGGGTCTGCCACTGTGGCCATACAGACAATAACACAGCACCTGGAGGGTTTAGAGATCTGGAACTGCAGTGGAGCAAGTGCACAGGTGCCTGCTGAAGTGACCTGCATCAAATTATCCCTCAAGCCTGGCAAAAGCCAGTGCACCTCCATGACATTTTTCACCAGACCTTTGCAAAAGGCCTGGAGCTCCCAAGCTCTAGGCTGGCCTCCAGTTTTATGAGGACTGCACATTGCATTTTTTTCTGCTTATGCAGGATCCTTTTATAAGTATTTTTCTTTTTCCTCTTTTAAATGATTCATGTCCTTCTTTAAACACTACAAAAGAAATAAAAGAAAATGCAGGAAAACACACAAGGTTCTGCATAATGTGTATAAGAAATGAGTGTTTATCACTGCATGAATACCTAATTAGACCAGACATGTAGCTCAGCATCAAAATAGCAAAACCATGGGTTAAAGCATGCAATGGTTAGTACTGCAAAGATACAGACAAGAATGTGGAATGGAAGGTCTGTGAAGTAAGAGCCATTAGGCAGGCAAGTAAAAAACCCTGCAGAGATGAAGGCGTGTCTTAGCTGGGCAGACACTCTAATCTCTTCACTGCAGTCCTTCAGTTCTCCACCCATTCCCAGCCCTGCACTTATTCTGCCCTCAGAGGGATGGAGGCCTCCAAGCAGAGCAGACATCTGCCTGCCTTTGAGTTGAATTGAGTGTGTGGGCATGAGGTGTACTCAAGGCAGACCCCATGGGATGAATGCTGACCTGGTTTGTTGGCTCAGACCTGGCACCACACTGCAGGGGTTGCTCTGCTTCCAGCCCCAGCTGGCCTGTGCTGGTTAGTGTGGAACATTTCCTTGGGGGAAGGAACCCTGTGACTGCCAGCACTCATCCATACACCTGCAAGGACAGGCTGCTCTGAGCAGAGACTCTCTGTGTATATTTGGGTTTGGGTAGAATTTAGGGCAGCACATGGCAAAATACTCACAAAATCTGTTGTTCTCACTGACCATGGGTTTGGACTTCATGTGTCCTGGGACTTATTCTTCCAAGCAATTTGAGCAAGAGCCTCTGTCCAGGTCCAAAGATCAGATGAACCTTAAAAGCATTACCTGAGAGAGCATGAGGGTAACAGAGGTCTCATGGTGTAGTAAAGAGTGTCACTGTGTGAGAGAACTTACAACATACAATTAGTGCATCATGCTAGTTATAGGGAGGCTTCACCTGGGAAAAACATCCACAATTTTCTGTCTCCTGGAAGTCTTGTTCCTAATGGTCTCTATTCCGACTCCATTGCTATTTTAGCACTCCACCAAGAGATGCAAGCTAATGAGGAAGATTTTAGAAGAGGTCCAACTTTTTCTCCAAAACCTTCTCTTCTTATCTGCCTTGAATTTCAGGTGTCCATTTCTTCTCTCCTGTCCAGGAAAAAACACAAACCATTCACTAGAATCTTCTTGTAATATAGTTCTCCTCTTTTGTGCAAAAACTTTCTCTTTCTCCCAGATCCTACTTTCTACCATTTATTTCAAACTGAGTTGATCCCTTTGAAACTCAGCTGATCCCTTCCTGAGCTTCTGGAGTATCTCTCATCCCAGATGCAGCTGCAGTTCATTCCTCTCTCGTGATGCTTGGGGATCTGACTCATCATTTTTGCGAGTGCCTCTTTGCACCAAAGCCTCATCTAATGCTTGGTGTGTCTGCATGAAAAAGCCTGGTTAGAAGAGATACGACTATCTAGCAAGCCCTGGAGATAACAAAAAATAATGGAGACAGGTTAAGGCCATCCATCCATTGGCTTTACCTTTTTTAAAAATTTTTTAGGGACCTGGGATGGTCTATCCTGACAAGAACAGCAGCTCAGAACAGAACCTGCCTGACATTAAGAGTGTTGCAATCTGCTGCAGGCTTTTCAGCTGGTGAGGTGCATGCCATGCATTCTTCCATGCCTCCTTCTCTGCAGTGACAGGGACACCCACCTTTTCTCTGCCTTCTGCTATTCTGCAGCTGGTCTGAAACTGCCCCAGAGCAGCACCCACCTGAGCTGTCACACCATCGAGGTGGCTCAAAAAACAAAACCTGAAGTGAAAAACCTTGGCACAAGCTGAACGTGCTGGCCCAGCCCCTCAGCTCTCACACCAATTCACTGGTGGCTGTGCTGCCTGCGTGTCAGCAGGAGATAAACTGCCTTAGTCCACAATCCATTTTTGTGCTTCTCAGGGAAGCGTATTCCAACATTCCTCTTTTTTAAAGACCAATCTGAGCACATGCTGGATGTGGTGCCCCCCTCCCCACATTTAATTCTGCTTTCTGAACTGTGCGTTTTGAATGCTTCTGCAGAGCACTACGTGCAATTAGTGACAGTCCCACAGGGCAAAGGTGCAGGCTGCATCCTGAGATATTCCTCTGCTGTGGAAAATAAACAACAGTATCTGAGACTATTCCTCTGCCAAAATAATTTTAGCATTTCACTGTCACACAGCAGGTGGGCTGGGTGGGGAGGGAACACCACCAGAGGTGCCGCTGCGCCAACCTCAGGAGGCTGGTTATTTTAAAAAGCACCAGACAATTAATTAATTTTCCTTTAAAAAATATTGCAGAAATGTAGTTGGAGGTATTACACCTTCATAACAAAGTCTCTATTATAAATGAGCCTCTCCTTTTCAGACAGGCCTGTAATTAGATTGCCTGTGGTGATGATGAATGGCCAAGGTGAATTCATTTCGGGGGAAGTGTTCAGCAGCAACCCACATCCAAAAGGCAGGGAAGGGCTACCTGCAGCCACCCCTCAGGCTCCCATAGCTGTCCCCCCCTTGCTCAGGGAGTCACAGCCCCCACTGTGGAAAAGTCAAGGCCACTGCCTTCCCCTCCTGACTCTCACAGCTTTGCAGCAGCGCGGGGCTGGATGTGGCCTCTGGGGAAACATCCACTGCCAGATGGGCAAGGAAGAAGGAGTGGAACTGAGGACTGGGGTGCAGCCACTGCAGCCCTGACAGGGCCCTCTGCTTATGCCCCAATGAAGCACATGGGCAAGGAGACCTGCTCCTTTTTAATGCCTCTACTATGAAATCAGCTCTACAGGTTAGGGGGAGGCCAAGGGGCTCACACACACCAGTGCTGCTTCCTGCAACAACATGGAGAAGAAGGGGAGCAGCTTTGCTACACAGCAGTGCTGGAACTTCCATCCTCATGGGCACGCCTGGAAAGAAGCCCAGTATGGCCTTGTTGTCCAAGGATGTCTTGCTGGTGGAGAATTATTGAAGTCATGACAACAAAGTGGAGTTGCTTTGGTTGGTGGTCTCATCTCCTCTACCACGCCAGTCTGAGGGTACTATTCTCAGTCTCAGATTTTACAGTGGCTTGTTGTCTTAAGGGTCTTTTTGTCCCTAGGTAGTACCCAGTGTCCTCAGTGTCCCTTCATTTCCATATTGTGCACCATTTTGGGGAGCAGCAGAGGTAATATCCAAAGAGTAACAAGGATACAAGTAAGGGATTATTGGGTAGGGCAATTAACAATACGGGATCCTCATTTAACAATTAACAGAACATGGTAACAATCGATTAAAACTATAAACTTGTTCATAACACCAACAGCCCTGGGCTCCTCCAGATCCACTTTGGTGGGGTCAGGACAGCTGGGAGACTCTGGCAAGGGTCCGAGGCTGCAGTCAGAGTCACACAGCCCTCCCTGCCTTCACAGCCAGCACCAGCCCCGAGCAGCCATGGGCAACTTTAGCACTGTGATTGATGCTGGGATGAGGGAACTCCCCCATTTCATCCTGCTGTGCCTGCTCCACGGGAAATGCTGTTTCAGAGGCAGGCCCTGGGAGAAAGCTGTGCCCCAGTGACTGGGGAAATGCTCTTCTTAAGGTCTGGCTTTAAACACTTTGGCTATCAAGGAGGTATCTTTTGATATCAAGGAGCTCACTGGTGTGTCGTAGAGCTTGTGGCTGTGTTTCAAAGGCAACATTTTGCAGGATGCAGCAGGTATCTGGACAGGTGTAGGACAGACTGGGCTCATCCCAGCCAGGAATCACCCCCTGATTATGAATTTTTGCTGTTCATAAAGGCCATCATCATCTGGCTCACCAAGACAAACAGCTTGATCTTTGCACTGTTTCAGAAGTTTCTGCCTTCTCTAAATCATGACTTATTTTTTCCTTTCCCTCAACTTTACTGTCTGTCATTATGCAACAACCCATGCCTGGAAATGAAGAGCTCCATCCAGAAGTAAAAGCTGCTATAAAAAGAGGAATCTGTCCCCAGGACAGATCCATTTCTGCAAATGGTGAGGGTGATGTGAAATGAAACTTGTGCTGAAATCATTAGCTCCAAGAACACTGAAAGGACTGAAGAGGTGTAAGCTGAAATGTAAGAATTATAAGCTCCGTTGTCACTTACAGTTACAAAAACTCCTGCCTGGACAAAATTGTTGGCAGAATGAGGCAGGTGATGGCTGTAACAGCAGCACATTTCTGCTCTGTGGGCTTTTTCCTTGGCATTAATAAAAATAGTCTACTTGGAGGCTGAGAGAGCCACCTGCCAGAGGGCCTCTGGCTCCACACACAGCACTGCTCAGTGAGGTGTGGAGGCTAAACCTGAGGAAGGAACACTTGATTGGGAAATTGCAAGCCTCACTAACACACAGTCTGATCCACTTCAACCACAGGTTTTCATCGGCCTCCCATTCCCTCTCTGGCCCTGAACACTTTCTGAACAACCCTAAAACTCTCAGCATCAATTAATGCAAATGTGACAGGCTTCTCTGATATGTAGGGTAAGGAGTCTTTCAGCTTCATTAGAGAAGGGAAGGGCTTTCCATCCATCTCCTGATTTTGATGGAAATGGTATACAACATGTTTTATCTCTGTGAAACAATAAGAGCGAAGGGGCTGTGAGCCAGGGCCGCCAGCTAAGAGTTGAAGATGAAATTTAATTGGTTAGTAACAAAATTTTATTGCTGAGACAGCTTGTTTACATCTATTTAATGTCATTGCTTCCTGAATTTGTCTATCAGGGAGTGCTGCTTGACTGCCTCAGCCAGATAACAAACTGGTTCTTGCTGCTTACAGATTTATCTTCTCTTCTGGCCACCAACAGCCTCTTTCCAGTGTTTCAGCCTCTGTCTGGTAGCATCCTTTCTCACTGAGCTGAACTGGGGTACCTTCTGTACCTGCTTATACCATGGCCTTTCCCCTGCTGGTACTGCTGGTTTAATCCCATCCCTTATCTCTGTCCTGGCTCTGTGCCTTTTGTTTGCCATCCCATAGCCCTTTGTCACTTTGCACTTCTGTGTTTCCCAGACCTGATCCTTACAGCCCCTGAAAAGTGCTTTTTATTTAAGTGAGTCATTTCAGGCCTAATGCTAAGTTGTGCAAGGACTTGGGAAGTGGATCTCAGGAACGTGGAATTACTGAGTGAGCTCCTACTTTGAAGGACTGAGCCTATAATGCACTCGAATTTTCCTTCATTTACTTTAGTTTGAGCTGTGGCTGCCAGCTCCCCAGCGTGCCTTTGAAAGGCAGAGGAGTCTGGGAAGGGCATTTGTGCAGCTCCCTGTGTCTGTGGCATGGTGCTGCACGCTGTGGGGCAGCAGTCTCTGACCCAGCACTCTTCAGGTCTGGGTTTGCAAACCTCAAGAGTTCAAGCATGAAAGGGAATAGGAATGCAAGTTTAGGGTAGCTGAGAGCACAGTGCACATATCTGTGTGCAGAAGCCCTTGAAAGAAGCACTGTAATTTGGCCTGTTGACATTCAGGTGATGTGCCCAACAAAAAGCAGCCTGCACATCCAGGAGGGCACACCAAGATTGGCTCTGCAGTTCAAGGGGGAAAAATGTGAGACAACATCACTGAAGTGCTGTTGTGGGAATGCTGAAGGCAAGGGTTTGCTACTCCACCCATACTGCTTTAGGACCACGTCAGTGTTCTTTACAAATGGCTCCTGGTGCACTATTAAAGCAGGGAGACAGCAGTAAGGTGTTTCTTTTAAAGTGGAAGGCAATTGTTTATGAAAAGAGGCTAGAGGAACAGTCAGATGTTCATGAAAAAAACCTGGCATAGCATGATTTTCATTCTAAAGCTCAACAAAAAGCAATGGAGTGATGCTTTAGTTAGCTTTGTACCTGGGTAAATCCCAAATTTCATTGTCTGGGTCTTGTTGGGAGGATTATTTAGCCAATGGAAATTATCCTGAGCACTTCCAAATTCTTCAGCTAAGTGCTGAGGAAGTTGAGTCAGGATAAAAGGCCTTGTTACAAAAATAGGTTCTGGCATGGAAGAGGGATTCCAGCCCTCAGAGTACTGCCATATACATGTCTCTCATGTTCAGGGGATCTGTTTCACTCAGACTGAGTCAGAGTTATTTCCTAAATTTTAACTGTTGCATACACAAACTTCTGAGGGTAACCTACTGCAGAATTGCAAATAACCAGTGTTGCAGAGACCCTGAGGCTCAGCTCCTTCTCTGTGCCCTCAGAACCAAGCTACAAGAGGAGCAGAGTTTTGCACTGCAATGTATAACACGAGCGATAACAAAAGATGTTGTCAGGAGGTGTTAGTAGGCTAAAGGAAATTAAGAACATTGTTCCTGGAAACAGAGCTCATTAAAATGGATCCTGTTGAAAGGAGGCTTTGGAAAAAAGGGAACACTTTTTCAGAAGTCATAAGAATACTTATGAGAGCCACTTAGCTTCCATATTGATCCTTGACTGGTGTTTGGGATTTTGAACCAGTATGGATGCAAACCCTCCGAGCCTCTCACAGTGACAGAGCTTTGGAAGGTAACACTGGAGAGGAACTCCTCAGGCTAACAGCAATGGTGACATCAGATCATCACTGCTGTGGGTGAAGAACAGCAGGTGCACAGCTCTACCTCAGGAGGTGTTTGGTACCATTCCTCTGGAACCCCACTTTGTAGGTGGGACCTTAGACCAAAACTGGAGTGTGTCAGGCCCTGTGCTGCCATGGGACTCAGAGAGACGCTGAAATTACCGACCTGTGGCAGAGCTTTTAAAGATGGCCAGTTGGTTTTGGTTTAAAGTGAATTGCAGGATGTTCTTCCCCATCCTGTGGGGCCCTCACACCCGTGTGCTGCCTCTACAGAACAAGGCCCTTTTCCCCAGGGAAGCAGAGAAGACAATACCCTTCACACAATTTTGCTTCGCCCATAAGGGCATCAGCCAGGCGTGACGTATTCATGGCAACTAACAAGGTTTGTAAATATACCATGTCTAGGAAGTCACTGGTGGCAGATGTTTTTTCTCCCTCACTGCACACAAGCCTTGTAAGCACGAGCACCCTTTCAGCATAGTAGCAAAGGAAAAATACGGCGGTGTCTTGCCTTGGAGAGAGAAAAGGCATTGTCTAGAGATGAGCAACTCGTGCTGGTGGGGGGAGCTCATTTGGAAAATTAAACATGACCTTTTAGGCAGAAAATGAATGGATGGAGAGCAGACAGCCCATCAGCTGTGTGAGACAAAAATGTTGCAATTTGGCTAAAAGCACCCCGTGCTTTTTTTGAACTCTAGGTACTATAAAAAGCTGTGGGCACGTGATTTTGTCTGGCTCCTCTGAACATTGATATATGCAACCATTTGCAACAAGAGAAGCAGCAGTGTCTAATAATAAACACGATGCATTCTCAGCATTTGATGGAGAAAATTCGGCCCTGGCACAATCAATACAATTGCACAGGCCTGACTTTCTGCTGTCCCCACCCTGCAGGTCCCTGCACTCCCTTGTTCCAGTGGCTGCAGCTCAGTCAGCTCTGGAATATCTCGGTGGAACCCTGGCAGGCTCCCATGCCAGACAAAGAGCTGTGGCTCCCACTGCAGAGCAAGATTCATCCCTGACTCCTGGCAAGCCTTGGCTTCTGCCTGGGCCCAGCCTGGTATGTCCCACAAGAATAGTCAGGATGTGTGGGAGAAGATTCCTGGTTCCTGGGGCCAATGCAGTGTCTCATAAAAAAAGATTCTTATAGGAGAATGAGACCCAGGGCTAGGGGAGACTTCAACATCCGCAGAGCACAGGAGGTGCACAGTCACTGCTGATTCCACTGAAGCACTTGAGGTGAAGAATGAGCTGCAGAAGTCTCCTACTGCATTGCAGAAGTCATGTCTGTCTTCTCCAAGGTTTCCATCCACCTCACAGCCTCTGCTGACCTCTCCTTGGATGTCATACGACCTTCCCCCCAGAGGGGAGCGGCTGCTAGTGAGCCAAAGCTGCCTCACACTCTGTCAGTTTGGAGTTTTCCACTGCCCTTTAGGTCTGCTGCTGTCTTCATCTCTCAGGGCCATTCAGCTGCTGCATTTTGTCACAGTCTCAGCCTGGAAATGCCAAAAAACCCCAAACCAGAGGCATCCTGTTGTGCCTCTGCTTCTCATCCCTGACAACCTGCAGAAGAACACAACCTTGTGGCTATGCCTGCAGCACCTGAGACTGGGGGACAGCATGCTGCTGTGCCTTCTGTCACAGCAACCCACAGCAAGCCTTTTCGGTCAGGCAGCACACCTTTTTAATAGTGTTAATAGTTAATTTCATTCATCCATCCATTCCATGGTGGTGGAAGAGCCCATGCTGACAGAGGTTTGGAGACTCCATGTGTAGACTGGGCTTTGGTTTCACTCACCACCGCTTTAAAGTGAAGCCAAACCACTCAAGGAATGCACAGGCTTGGTGCCCTCCTCTGTACAGCTTGTGTAACTCTGGTTTCCAGTTTTCCAGAAAGAAGAGTACACTGGGGAAGAAGGGCAGGAATGTGTCAAAGTGCCAGCCTTTCATTTCTGTGTTTACATAAGTAGAAAAAAAATAGTAAAATAATATTTAAAACTCTCTTAAAGATACTAGGCTTGCTCTTTCTGCTGACCTTGCATGAAAATAATAATCAAAGAGCCTTTGTACTTTATAGCCTTTTTAGTTACAGTTCTCTGGTATGGAGATAAAATACTTGTTGGTACAGTGAGTGACAAGGAGAGAAGTGATACTAGCAGGCTTCCAGTGATGTCATCCCAGGGAAAAAAAAGGGAGAAAAAGAACCAGCTGAAAATTAAATACAATAATGGAAACATGTCTTTTCATATTAAAATGTTGAAAATATGGACATGTAGAGCTATATCACTGCTGGCTGTAAGTCACATAACCCTGCTGACATCGGGGTGCTATATGCCAGTTCACACCATCCAAAGAGCTTTTCCTTGAACTGTGTTCTTCTTTCAGCCAGTGAATCCCCAAGTATAATTTCCAGCCTGCAACTGGACCGTGTGTGCAGGTTTACAGCAGTGATAAACCAAGGGACTGGGGGGGATGGCCTCCTGTTTGAGAAGACTCTGTTCAGCTGTGCCTGCCTGCAACGTGTCTCAAGAAAACAGTAAAAATGTGTGTCATTTCAAGCAGTAATCCATTAGCTGTGAGGTGGGTGCATAAATACCATCCTTACCTGGCAGACAGGGAAGCTGCATTCCTGCAGGATGCAGCAGGTCTGTGGTAAGCACAGCCAGACCTCTGGTCCTCCCTCAGCCTACCCCAGTCCTGTGACTGCAGCTCACAGTGCTGTCTAAAAGAGGCTCAGAGAAGGAGCACTTTACCTTGAAACAGAGCTGATTGTGCCAGGCACAAGATATTAAAAGAAACACAACCCAAAAGGCAGAATGCACTCAGTGCCCCTGCAACGTCTCTGCTTATTCACAGACCATTTCAAACCAGCCAAGTTAAACACTGCCCTGCACTATCCCCACGCTCAGTATATTTCCCAAGGACACAGTTTAAAGGCTTTCATCAAGGCACAGCCTAATTTATTTGTTTGCTTCTCCCCTTGCTCGAGAGAAAGCATTTTTGTTTAAATGGGGAGAATAAATAGTCTCCTGACCCTTCTCTGGGCAGCACGTGCTCCTGCACTGCCCTGTGTTTATGAGGCTAATGGGGGAGAATGCTGTGGGAGGCCCTTGTTAAAACACTGGCAGTGCCTTCCCCTCTGTAACAGGAGGATTTGGGGATGCATTGTGTTTGCAGAAGCAGGAAAAGGAAGAGGGGGCTAATAAAAAATATCCATTATCGGAGCTTTCCGTGCGTAAGGACAGACGGGCAAAATGCAGGGAAGACAACAAATACCTTGGAATAAAGAGCCCGTGATGGAGATAAATAATCATGGGGCTCATTCAACAAGAGCCTGCTGTTTAGAAATCCACTGGAACAGCTGCAGCTTACACGTCATTATACTTCTGATCAGTGAGCATTAGGAGCCTTTTTGTGAGTCCCTTGTTTGTTATATCAATCATTGCAAAACAGACTCTACAGACATAAAACCACACAGGAAATATGGGGACTTCTCCTCACCCCAACTTTGCCAGTCAGCCTCCATTTTAATCCTTTTGACTCCACCCTTTTATTTTTCTGTTCTCCAGTGTTCTGGGGTTAAATGTACATCTTCCTCATCAGGCCTGTATGGTTTTCTTTTTGCTTTTTAAATAATCTCTTAGTAGAGTTTGGTATCATATCACCCCTTCTGGCTTGGGAGACACTCACAGAAATCCAAAACTATAAAGGTAGGGTCTCAGGTCTTACATATTAAGCTTATTCCTGCACTTATTTATGGCCCTGGAAGTATCTTGGCAGTGTGTCAGCATGCTGTGCAGGAAAAGATGTTTTTCCCTTCTCTAATTCTTTTGGGAATGCAATAAAGGAAAATGGAATATCGCTGAAAATAGAGGGGAAGAAGGCCCCTGGATTTCACTGCAAGAAGGAAGATGCATCACACCTTCACAAATAAGCAGAAAAAAGGAATAAAGAAAGAGCTGGGACCCCAACAGCCTTCTTTTTATCACAGATATCCTCTTCAGGCTTTGGATGTAGGGCTGGGTGAAAATTATTTGTGCCCCTAAATGGAGGGACCCATGAGGTGGGGTTGCTCCTGCTTTTCTCGTGGTGGTGGCCCCTAAGCCACACCTGGGGGCTGCACATATCAGTCACACAAGTGACCTGCAGCTCCTGGTGGAGGCTGCAATAACCCAGCCTCCCCCAGCAGATGCTGTGCTGGACAGGAGGGGGCAATGAAACTGTTCCCACTGCCTTCTTCCTGCTACTCATGGAAGTTTATTTGTGAGTTGGTGTTGATGTGGCTACTCTGCAGCCAAAGACCTTCTATTACAGACTCACAGAACCACAGAATCTGCTGGGTGGGAAGGGACCCACAAGGATCATCTCCCTGCCCTGCACAGAATCATCCCAATACTTCTCTGAGATATGTGGGGATTTCTGGAGGCATAGAAAGTTCTTATGGGATGAGGTGTGTGCAGTCATTTCTGTAAGGCTTTCTGTGGATCCTCAGATCAGATCCTGCAGGAACAATTGATCCTGGCTCAAGTGTTCAAATACCGAGACAATTCCGGTAAGCCTTGGTTTCTAAAGTGGGTCTTTATTTCCAAATTGGTTGCTAGTTCTAGATTTGCTCCACCACATTCTGATCCCATACCTCCCTTGCTACCTCCTCTCCACAGTGCCAGTTTCTGAACAAAAGAGAAATCAGGGTGTGCTGACTGATGGTGACAATTACATGCACACAGTTTGGACCTCTGCAAAGGCTGGGATGTTCTGTGCCGTACCTTGGAATGCTCCAATGCTCTGTGGATGCAGTCTTAATGGATTAATCACATGTCTCCACAACAGAATCTTAACTGCATGATTCATCTCTCAATATCTCCTGTAGGATCTGTTACCTTGTTTCCCACAACCTTTCATTGCACATGCTTTTGTGTATCTGTATCCCAAGTTAGGCTTTTATCCTGCCAGGATGGAGATACCTAAACATGTGCACCCTGTGCCTGAGAGAAGATCCCTGGAGCTACTGAAACTTGTGCCCAGGTGTGAGAAGAAGATGCCTGAGCAGCAGAAGGTTCTATGTCCACTGGACTGGCCAGTGCCTGTCACAGTGAGGGCCAAGCTGTGGTGCACAACCTGGAGACTGCATTGTGTCACTGTCCTGGTTTGAAAAGACAGATATCTGTCAGGGAAAATGGGAGTTTCCCTTGGAATGGAGGATGTAAAAACCCCCTCCCTCCAAATTATTACAATTTTGCAATTAGGAGATTTCAGGCAAAATATGGTAATAGGAATAACAGTTGTTTACTAGAAGTATTAAAAAAATACAAATGAATTACTACAAAAAACAAACAAGCAAATAAACAAAAGTCCTAGAAAACCCTGACAGAGTCAGAGATATGACCTGACACTGCATTGTCAGGGTGCTGGAAGCAGTCCAAATAAGTCCTCCTGGAGTAACAGATGTTGTTCTGTGCAGCAGAGATGATTCTGTAGAAAAAAAGGGTCCAGTGCTGGTGAGATGGGCCCAGTCTTTCTTCCAAGGATTCAGTGGAAAATAGGCTGAATTGGTCTGTGGGATTGCAGGTTTTATGCTGGTGGAAAGGCTTTGGCTCCTCCCACTGGGTGGAGCATCTCCCAATGGGATGAGGTGATGTTATCAGTCATGTGAGAGGCCTTAAATGGCCCATTCACAGGGGATGTCCCTTAGAGGATGATGGGTGCTGGAGGAGGATGGGTGCTGGAGGAGAGAACAATATCTTCCAACAAGTTTCAACAGATGAAAATAGAATACACATTTTTGGTTACATTTTTCAACCCAAGACAGTCACACAGCTGGTGGCTTCCAGCCCAGGCAGGGCCAGGAGAAATCTTCTAAGAAAGATTTTGCTGCAGCAAAGCAAAGCACCATGAGGGACACCAAACACCCAGACTACCCTGGCAGTCTGTTACTTCACTGATGGATGAGGGATCTCTTTGCCTTGTTCTGTTTTGTTTAACAACTGCTCCACTTTTTCAGGAGCAGAGGGGAAAATCCAGTTTCTAGCACAGCCAGTGTAGGTTTGGTGTGTCACCCATAGGTCTCACTGGCTGTTCTCCATCTCCCTCTGATTTGCTGCCGTGGTGTGGCCCTTGCTGTTCCCTGGGGAGGGGACATCTGCAGTGACAGAGGTGACCTGTGCTTCCTGCAGGTGCAGCCCTTTGTGCTGGCCTATCTCTGCTCATCCTGCTGCAGACACACAGACAGGGCTTTAAGTGTGGGATCCTTTGGATGCTGAACTCCTTCTCCCAGTCTTCTCCAATTTCCTGTCTCTCCTAGACTATTAAGTTCCCAACAGTGTAAGGGGGACAACACAGCCTATCTAAGGAGGAACCTAAGCATGAATTCAGTGGTTAACCATAGCTGAGCAGGCAAATCCACATGAAAAATGTAACATGCTGTGTTTCCAAAATGTTTGTTTATTATCCTGTGTGAGATTACATAATATTACTTAGAAATATGATGTGATATAATTCAAAAGGCCTCCTCCTCTACCCCCCCTGCCTGCTATTGGTTATTCCCTGCTATCCTTGGAGCTCTCTGGGAACACACGAGCAAATAAGCAGCATCAATCACTTACATTCACTTTGGTTTTCTTTTTCATCCTTGTTGTTTAATTTAAAAATGTCCCAAAGTTGTTATTGTGTTCCACCACTCCTAATAAATAAAACCCCCCTTAATAAATAAAAAAAATCACGAGTTAGTCCTGACTTGCTTGCAACCTGCCTGACTGTCTGCCTGACCTGACTGACTGTGTGACATCACATCCTGAGTCCCTGACACCAAAGCTATTCCCAACAACAGCACTGGAATAACTTCAGCAAGACAGGTAGCTTCTCCTGGAATAATTCATAAAAATGATTTATTATTTAGGAGGGCAAGTAAGGCCACTGGGATCTGCCACTTTCTGCTCAAGAAAGAAAGTCTACACACTGTCTGTGTTAACCCTCTAGAATACGGTCACATATACATACCACCAGCAGTGGCTCATAACTAAACTTGTCGTGTACCACATTAGAAAACTAATCCAGGGATTTTTCTGGAGTTGTTTCATTGTCATTGATTTTTGCCATAGCCAAAAAAAAAAAAAAAGAAAAAAAAATCATGATCAAGTAAATACAGACTTTCTGAAGATGATAAATGTTGCCAGGTCACGAATATTTCCTAACTTGACTAGGAAAAATGAGTCATATTCATACAAAATGGTTGTCCTCTGGGCAGTGTAGAAATAATTAGGAAACTTTAATTCCATAGCAAACCTTTTCTGAACTGGAGAGCTAATGAACTGTAATTCATGGTAACAATGTTAGGCCAAAGTCTCAATGTCCACAGAATTTCTCCCTTCAAGCTGCTTTATGCATCCAGAACACCAAGCCAGGACACAGGAACTGGGAATCCTGCCCCTCTGGGTGGCACACACCACTGGCCATCCTCACTGCTGAAATTGTGGACACCTAAGGAGAGCTACAGGTCTGTCCCAGAGATGACCCAAATCAAGAGATTGATTGCTCCATGTAAACTTGGAAAGGGCCTAAAATAGAAATGCTGCTGTTGTGGTTTAACCTGGGGGCAGCTCAGCCCCACACAGCACTTGCTCAGCCCCCTCACAGGTGGGATAGGGGAGAATCAGGAGTGTCAAAAAGTGAAAAAGTAATGGTGCCTTGAGCCAAAGGCAATTTAATGGGTAAAGAAAAAGCTGCATGTGCCAGCAAAGCAAAGCAAGGAGTCCTCTCCCCACTGCCCACCTGCAGGTGGGTGTGCAGCCATCCCCAGGGCAGCAGGGCTCCCTCACACCGCACAGTGACGTGGGAGGACAAGCAGCATCCCCCTGTCCTTCCCACAGCTCTGCCTGCTGATCACGGTGCCACAGGGTGTGAGATGGCCCTCGGGCCAGCTGGGCTCAGCTGGGAACCCTCCCAGCCTCTTGTGCAGCCCCAGCCTCTCCCTGCTGGGGGGGTGAGGAGCAGAAAAGGCCTTGACTCTGTGGAAGCTGCTCAGCAATAACAAAAACATCAGTGTGTTATCAACACTGTTTAGCATCACAAACCCGAAACAGCTCAGTACAGTGAAGAATTTAACTCTGCCCTTGCCAAAGCCAGTCCAGCTGGGAATATCTGAGCTGTGTTTGGACTTCCTGAACACCTGTGGCAGCTATTCTGCTGTGTAGTTCAAGAGCATGAGGACTCAGATCTGCTTTCCAGACCTTCTGGTCAGGTCCCAGGGAGCCAAAGCAACCAAGAACAAGCATTGATAAGGTCCGGCCTGAATGCACTTTTCTGCACTGGGAAGCAAAGGAGTCTCCTGCCTTGAGATTTTTGGCATCCCTGTTTGACTTTGCAGGTATTTTCCCCTGCCTGCTCCACCCAGGTGGGATACTTTGGGATGGATATGTAATTCCCTGGGGTGGTCACTGCAGACAAGCTGATTTAGCAGTATTCAGAGACTGAATACTGCTCAGTGTCTATAAGGCGTGAGGATGTCTCCCTAGGAAAGGTTTTGCAGGCAGACATATCCATACCCTGGATATGTCTGTCCATACCCTGGCATAGCTTCCATTAGCTGCCAATTGCCCTGCAAAAAGATTTCCTCTGTGTTTCTCAGCCTTTTCCATGCTGTGACCTCTTGTTTGAAAACAGCTGAAGTTTTTTTACACCTCCTCCCTGACATATCTCCCAGAAAAAAAGAAGTCTTGGGGGAGTGACCAATCCCCTGCTGCAGGCTGTAGCCCAGATTCCAAGCTGGCATATTTGTACTACTTTTTAAACAGCATTTTAACACGGCTGCAGCAGCAGCGGTGGTGTGTGGAAGAGTTTTGCTCTGAAAAATGCTGCTTCATAGCAGACATGGTCTCTCAGCCTGCAATCCAATATTCCCCCAGTAATACTGTGATGTTTAATGATTGCATAGTTTGAGTTGGAGGGACCTCAAAGGTCACCTAGTCCAACCCCCAGCAGTCTCCGGGTCAACATCCCTGTCTAATCAACATTTACACAGCATCCTGGTTGCCCAGCACACCCGGGGCAGCAGCAGCACAAACCTGGGTTCCCTGTTGCATCCCATGGGGATGCACCCCAAAACTCTCTGCAGAGCCATTTGACACCCCCCTGGCTCCAGCTGTGGGAGAAAGAGAGCAAACCCTCTCCCACTGCCTCCCCTCCCTACAGCACAGAAGAAGCTCTGCCCCCTCTGCCCTAAGCTGACAGCAATGGTCTCCTTGTCTTTTGAGTGAAAGATGTGCCAACAGGCAGCAGTGCTGCCAGTGCTGCCTTGGCTGAAAGGTGGAGGCATTGCTCAGAAAGCTCAGTGAGTAGCCCCTGCCATGCCCAGGCAGTCTGGCAGCAGCGTTCTCACTGAGATCTTTTATTCTTGCGCTGGGAAATGGAATTAATCTGAGGATTTTGACTTATTATCACTTGTCGCCAGGATGAGTGGGCAAAGTTTCACACAAAAGAAATGTATGTGAATTTGGACACTCCCATAGCATCATTCACACATACACACACCCCTGAAAAGCACATTTATTTCTTCTGTGGTTTATTTTGTGTATGAGTTAGACCCAGCCACTTCCTTGGCAATGCATGTGTGCAGGCAGAGCCAGAACTCACACTGGGGTGGGCTGATGCTGCACCTCACATCTCAGCTCATGTGGAATTTGGCCCAAGGAGACCTCTTTGGGTCACATATTTTTGTGCTGGTTCAGTTACAGTTATATTGGAATATTACAGAGGCTAAGTGAAGACTTATGAAAGGTATCTTGTTTTGCTTTGATAAAAGTTGTAAGTTATAATTAAAGTGTGTGTGTGTAAGGTCCGTGCAAGCACAAAATGACCAGTTTAAGGACACTTGTGCAACATTTTATATACCTAATTTCCATGCATCTCTTCAGGTGGACATCAGGAAATATTTCTTAATGGAAAGATTTTTTAAGCATTGGAATGGATTGCCTGGGGAGGTGGTGGAATCATCATCCCTGGAGGTGTTCAAGAAATGTCTGGACGTGGCACTCAGCAACTTCCATGGCTTGACAAGGTGGTGACTGGTCAAAGGCTGGACTCAATGATCCTGGAGGTCTTTTCCAGCCTGAACAATTCTGTGATTGTGTGATTCTGTTCTCCTAACCAGGACAATTCTCAGTGAGGATGTGGAGGACATCACTGCCTCCCATCACCTCCTGCAGTGCAGCGCAGCCACTTCCTTCTGCACTTACCCAACTAAACTCCTCCTCTGCCCCCGTGGCTGTCTAAAAAGACTGGCTGGGCAGTGAGAGCAGCTGGCTAGCAGTGATGGTGAGGCAAGGGAGGCACTTCCCCTGCTTATTTTACATGATGCCAGGCTATCCAATCTGTCCCTGTACAAAGGATGCAGATGGAGAACAGAGAGAAAAACAGAACTGTCAGTGTAGGCTATGAACCTGGTGGCACTCCCAGGTTACACTGCATAATCAAAACACCTTGTGTTGTGCTAACTATCCTTGGCAAATAATTGGGGGCTGTTTTAATGGTGCTGCTGCTGCTGGGGTCAGTCCAGGATCCCAGCAGCTCCTGTGTGGGTTGGCAGGAGGAGTGGGATGCTGTCACTGCTTCCTCAGAGCTGCTGTCCTGACTCAGCTCTTGCACAGAAACCACAGGGTGCCCAAGCATCAGCCTGGCTGGGTGGCTCCCAGTCTTGCTCTTAATCTTGCTCTTTCTCCTGAAGACAGAGAAGTTGCTGAGCTCATTAAGGCGTTTTCTCTCCTCAGGGAGAGGGGGATCAGCAGCAAGAGCTGTCTCCCTGAGCCTGGGTACCTTGGCTGTGACTCTTGGAAGTACAGGTGGGTGTGCTGCCCTCTCCTCCTGCCTTGTACTCCTATCACAAGGCTGTGTCCCTCACAGGATTTGTCATTTGTGAGTGCAGACACACCGTGGCTGCATGTGCATCTATTTATCCCCTCCCTCGCACAATTTCACCCACTTTTGTACACCTCTGTCAGAGCAGGACGGAGGGGCAGGGCTGCCCTTGGGGTTTACTCTTCCTCACCCACAGTGAGTTTCCAACTTGCAGGAATGTCTATTGCAGGCATTTCAAATCACAGTCAAACAACAGGCTTCTACTTCACTTTGATTTTAAAAGAAGTCAAGTCCCTTTTCCGAATTACTCAGCTCTCAGGTTTCAAAGGCAGGGAGCAGACCGCATGTGCAACAATACTACTTTATTCACTGCCTGTAATTTGTGGTGTGGCTTCTGCTCCTGGTGTCAGGGAGTAACTTTTCAAAGGGAATTAAACAGCAAGCACTGAGTGCCTCTGGGTGAACAAGCTGTTTTCTTTACACCTGAAGACATTACAAGAGAATCCCAGCCTCTATTAACACAACTGCCGAGCTTTCACAGTGGCAGAGGAAAGCTTTTGAGCATGAACTCTCTCTGCTCAGGAACCAGAAGTCAAATGAGAAACATGGAGAATACATCAGTCACAGAAAGCCCATTAGTGCAGGCATGAAGAGACACAAACAGGATTGAATCCAACAGCAGCCTGTTTGTAAATATTTGTAAATACTGTTTCGTATTGCTTGGGTACTGCAAATCTCGAAATTTTTGCATCCCCAGAATTCCTGCTCTCTCCTGAAAACTCCCATTGGTTCCAAGCTGGCATCTCTCAAGGTCACACTGGTCTGCTGTTCACTATTAAAACCACCTCCCATGGAAGAACCCATTAAAAGTGTCAGGAATGGGATCACAAGCCATTTACTGCAGAGTGTGTTTCTCCCACAGTGTTTGCTATGCTCTTAGCTGGCACAAAGGGCTCCAAATCCTGAATGGGGCCTCTGGGCGTGATTCTAAATGTTAAACAATAATTATTTTTTGCTGGTTTTGTTTTAAACAACACACATGAAAAACAGGGCATGCAGAACTCCCCAGACAAAAGGCAGCTTGGGTTATCATAAACTGCCCGGGTCTGAGGCAGATCATTTGCATCACCTCCTCTGGCACATTCTGGCTCTTAAGGAGGTCAAACTTGCCTTGGCTTTCCCTAGGAGAAAATGTTGTAATGCTTTGTATGACACATGTTTTTAAAGTAATTAAAAAAATAAATATGGCTATCTCTATGTAGAGTTTATTTTTATGAGTCTCAGAGAATCATATTAATTGCTTAATTTATATTTCCATCAGGGTCCATCAATTAGGAGGAATCGGCGGTGTTATTATCCTTGTAAAACACCGCATCAGTCAAAAATGAGGCAGAGTCAGAGGTCTAACTGTTAATCAGGTCACATTTCACTTCCTGTTGACATTTTTATTTCCCTTGCAGAAAATATTTGACGTTAAGTCCCAGATTATGAGCGCTGCTCACCCGGTGCAGGCGCGGCAGAGCAGCGGCGCTGCTGGTGCAGCTGGGAAGAATTCACCACCTCTTTAAGCAGCTCGGGGTGGATCGACAGCTATTCATCTTGGTGATGAATGGGAAATCACTCCAAGGTGAAGGTCAGATTTCCATCTGCACCTCAGAAAGCAAGAAACAGGACCAGCAGTGGCAGCAGAGGTTGTTCTGTCTTGGCTTTGTTGCAAGCTGAGCAGTTTGAAGAGTTTGGCCAAGGAGGCAAAAATACCGTAATGTGATAAATGTGATAAATGTGATCAAGTGTTTGCTGCCAACAGGAACTCAGTAGGCTGGAGTGATGACATGGGGGGAGAGAGGAGAGGACAGCTGGGGTCAAGGATTTGCTTTAGAACAAGGCAAACAGGGAGGACAGTTTTGTATTTAAGGAAATTGGCCCAGAGACAGGGAGGCTTTCAGTTATCCAGAACCAGATATTCATACTCTTCTTGAGCAACCTTGAATGGGTCATTTAGTTCTCCTGGGGGAAACTGAGCCTCAGAGAGGCATAAAGCATGCCAGCCTGGACAGGCTGGTGTTGGGTGGCTGCTGCACCCTGAGCGACATGAGAAACACAAAACCCTCTCTGCCTCACAAGTTTTTTCCAGTGGACTTGTTAATTTACATCCCAAGATAATATCCTGACTCAATGTTCACTATTACTCAGCACACTACTGGTTCACAGTCTATAATTAGGAACTAATAGTATTTTCCCTTTGTTCATGATATCAGCTGCAACTTCCCAGAGAAGTCCCCAGTCCTGTTGGTGGAATTTGAGTAATGTGCTTGAGATAGCTGACTTACACTTTGAGAACAACAACCATACTCAGTGTAGCTTGTTGAATCCATTTCTTTCCTATTCCCTCTTTGCTAATATCTCCTCTCTCTTTATTCATTTTGTCTTGTCTAAAGAAATAAAAAGATCCTTTATTTGTTATTGCTCCTTTCTGATGCAAACACTAACACTACCAGCACCCCAATTAATGCTTTTTCTCAGAAAGTGATGCAGAACATTGTTTAGAGTTTGTTAACAGTCGTAACACTGCACTGGAAAAAAAATCTTTATTAAAAATATTACTTACACTAGTACCTGCAAAAGAGCATCCAGTGTAGACACACAGTGAGGGCCCAGCCAAAAACAGTAACTTTCTAAAACTATTGTTCATGTTTTAGCATTTTATTCACATTTTTTAAACTTGTAATAGCCTAATGACTTCCCCAACTGTCTGAGCTACAGATACTTAACAAGGGGAAGAAACTAAACAAGTATATCTTTTTTCTCAATCAAACTATGTAAAAGTTTCAACTCTTGTTAGGAAGCTGAATTTTCCACCTGAAAGGTCTGTAGAGAGTTGTCAAGAGACATTTCAGAGACAATCACAACCCTCCATTCCTGTGAGCTGGGGTGGAATTAGATCAATGCTGTGGTGCAGAGTCCATTCCCATGGAGTGTAACACACCTGCTGGAGGTACTCTGTTTCCAGCTAAATCTGCAGACCTTGCCTCTCTCTCCTGACACAAAAAGCATGTTTGAGTAGTGCTAATTCTCAGATAAGCAGATATTTCCTCTTATACATATTTGCTTTTCATGGGGCGTGTGACGTTTTCTCTATAGCAGCAGTCTGGAAACTTCTTTGGATTGCTCTCTACACACCCAGTTTGACAGCACTGCTTTGAGACCACTGTGACTCAGAATAAGTTCAGGTTTTTATGAGATTCTGCACTAAATCTTTATGTTGATGAATATTTTAGATGTTAGAGTGCATGTGTGAGGACTGGAGGGGAATGAGAGCTCTCACTTGTGGCTGGTGGGATGAGTGTGAGAAAGCATGGCATTGATGAGGCCAGGGAGAGCACTCTGCAGCCCTGGAACACTCAGGAGTTTCCTGAGGTTTCTGGCTGACTCCCAGCCCCTGGACAGAGTCAGCACAGAGGATCCTCCCCTGTTCATTTAGAGTCCTTCATCTGTGTGTCCCAAGTGCCAATCTTTTGACACTCCTTGTGCTGAGACAAAAAGCAAACCAAATCCCCTCCATGTACATAGTCTGTCTGTGGATGTAAAGACAAACAAACCTCCAGTGTAAATAAACATTTCAGTCTTAGCAGAGCTGACACTGTTGAGCAACCAGCTGACTGCCAGTGCTGCCATGGCACTCCAGGGTTATTTGGGTTGTGTGTGTCCTCAAGGACCTCTTGGTCCCAACTTAAGCCACCAGCCTGAAATCTCCTCCTGATACACGTGAAGCCTGGGTAAATATTGACATCTCCCACCAAAAACTTCTGGAAAATAAAAAAAAAAAAAAAAAAAAGAAAAGAAAAGAAAAAAGTTTTTTCTTTGCAATATAATTGTGAAAGAGCTTGTTCCTTTCCCTTTGTAATATTGCATAACTGCAGCCGAGTGTGAAAGGAAAGCAAGTGCATTTGTCTGTGTTTTTCCTTATGCATTACCTTCAGAGAAAGGACATGGTTTCTGTTCCATCTCTGGTTGTAGCAGGTGGAGTAAAATGGTTGATTTTTTTTCCTGTGTATAACTTCTGAAAAGCTGCCTTCCCAAGTTGATCAAGCAAGTCATGAAAAATGGTCTGTTTGTAAAAATGATGATTCTGATTGAGTTAAAGCACTGTAAGGCAGGCAGTGCTGTCCCTAAAGAGAGAAAAATAAAGGCTTTATGGAGAAATATCTTGTTTTCCTAATAGTTTGGTTTGGAAACAAGTTTATAAAACACATTAAAATGCCCTAGGGGCTTGAGAACTGCAGTGTTTCTGAACAGTCACATCTACCTTGACCTCACAGCTGTAGGATAAGGAAAGATTGCCTTCTTTTTTAGCCCCAGAAATACCATACTTGGCATCTATTTAGCATTTGCAGTCTTAATATCTCTAGAACCACAAACCAAGAATCCTTGCCCCCTAAACAGAGCAGCAGGTTCAGACACCTTTCTACAACCTGTCTTTCACCCCTTTCCTCATCTGCCTGAATGAAAGCCAGCCCTGTGCAGCTCTTGCCTGCCAGGGTTAGAAATATTCCACAAGAGCCCAGCAGGGTACTCAGACACACAGGCCAGCTGAAGAAAAAATATTTCATGGAAGTTGCAAAGAACAATTTTGATTTTGATCATATTCAAAGTACTGTTAAGGTTAAGGGCTGTGGCATAGAGAGACAGGGTTTTCCATTTGTTTGTGGTTTGTGGGGTTTTTTGTTTGTTTGATTTTGTTTTGATTTTGGTTTTGGTTTTGCTCTTATTTGCTTGTTTGCTTTGTTGTTTTGTTCTTTTATTTTTTAGTTTTTTAATTTTATTTGACCACCACATTTTGTAATCCTGTTGTCTGCTTTTAAACCTTAGGAAAATCTTGGCTCCTACCTCTCACCAGTTTATTATGCAAAGTACTTGGGAAAAAAAACATGGAAAGGAGAGGTAGGGACCAGTAAGTGCACAGGCCAGAGACCAGACCCTACCAGGTTTTAACGTGGATCAGCTTCTCCCCTGTCTCTTGCTGCCCTCACGAATGCCTTGGGATTTTTATTTCATTATTTTGACTCAGCAAATTAATGGGGAAGTGGCTGAATGTAAGACTGCCCAGGGAAATTTCTTAGTGTCTGTTCTGTAAAGTGACAGTGCTTTATTTCCTTGACCACAGCACCAAGGTGGGAAGTGCCTTGGGGGCATCTTAATTGCTACAGACAAATCACACAAGTGAAGAGCACATTTTGTTTATCAGAGGGTCTGTCAATGTCCATCCAGCCTTCTCATGCTCACCTGGAACATGAAATCCTCATCAAACAGAGTAAAATGTGGGCATTGGTGTGTTCCTGGAGCTCTCACCTTCTCCATTAGCCTGGCATTAGAGAAACAGCTTGAGTTCTTTCCATGGATGGCACAGCACCATGGGTGGGGGATGCCTGAAAAAACCACTGCCTCCAGGCTGGAGGAGCCAGCTGCTGCTGAAGGGATGTCTGAGAGGTCCATGGGTTGTTACCTGCTGCCCAAGCATCCTGTAGGTAAAGACCAGAGGAGGGGAATAAAGTAAAAGGAAATCTTCAGGAAAGTTCACTCTGGGAATACAAAATGGGAAATAATAGTAGCAGTAGTAGTAGTAATAATAATAATAATAATGACAACAATAACAATCACCCTTTAGAATAGCCATGAAGAATTTATCTTAAAAAATGAGTGCACAGCAATATAGACTGTAAGACAGAGCTATTATTCCATATTCCTAGAGACCAGACCTTGCACCCCATTTTCATTCCCAAATATGCCTCTTTAGTTTTATACTTTTGACCATTGGTTTAGATTTATAGCAGCTTAGAACACTGGAATCTCAAATCATGATGGGAACCCCTCTGATATTAACTCCATATGGATATTAACCTTCAATTATAATCCACTGTTTCACCCTACTGAACCATTATACTGATTTTTTAAAACAAAGACTACCATTGGAAAAAAAGAAAGTCTTTTTTTCATATTAATTTTTCCAGTGTAAGACACCATTTTCCAAAAGCAATGTGTATAAAAATAAAAAATTGTCCAGTCATCCTATGCATTATATAGTACTTAACTAAGAAGAATAGGCATTGACTATAGATTTAAAAACTCAGTGGATCCCTGAGAGCCACTATGTAATCTCACGAATGCAATTATGATTCAAAGCAAATGTTAAAATCAATGTCTTTATGATTCATCATCAGCAACACATCCCTCAGAAGAGAAAGCTGACGATGGAGTTAACTGATGGATGCCTTTCCTGTAATGCTGCTCGGGGCAAATAATTTTACAGCACATTCCAGAGTGCTGAATGACCCGGAGAGATGACAAACCCCTTTGAGAATCCCCTGGGAGCTGAACCAGAGAGAGGTGGAAATTACCAGCAAAAAAAATCTGACTTGCTGAAAAGATTGTTACATTTTTCTCAGCCAGATCCTCTATATCCACCCAAATGAGGATGGTGCTGCTGCAGCCTTCCTAGATTAAATCAGACAGCAAAGAGCTGCACTGAGGAGTTGGAAATGTGTGAGTTCATCCTGATTTTACCTACATGCAGATGCTGTACCCTGAAAAATCTCTGGACTCCATCTAAAAATCTTAAATGTGGACAGTAGCACAGCCTAATCTTTCAGGGCATTCCTTTAGCCTAGCAAGCCTTGACCCTTTTCAGCAGATCTACAGGAAGTTACAGCTTGACTTCTTCCATACACAGCATGCTCCTGGTAGTCTTGGTCACCTTTTTGGGGCCGTTTCTTTCCACAGCTGTGTCCTTCAGATCAGAACACAGGTTGTAAGGGAGACCTTTGCAGCCTTCCAGGGACATTTAAAGATCAAGGAATGGGAGCAGAGGTCTTGGTAGCCTTTGGGTTGGTGCACTGGTGCAATGTGAGGAGTGTTGAAGGGCTACAGGCGTCCCTGGGGCTGGAGGTGGTGGGGTTTCTTTCCAGTCTGAGATTCACCCTTGCTCTGGTCTGTAGCTTTAAAGGCAAACCTTCCCTGCTTTTTATATTTAATGAGGAGGGGGAGACAGAGGTCCTGGGAAAGACCTTAGCATGGACTTTCTTAACACCTTGGCTTGAGAGATGGTGGGAATTTCTAGGTAGATGCCACTGCTGTCTCCCATTGATGTGAGAGGATAGACTGTGGGTCAGAATTGCTGGTTCCTCTGAAATAGGCATGCACTGGATGTTTCCAGGAATGACATGGTGCTTGTCTGCTGTGCTTAATGAACAAGTGAGAGAATGCCAGGATGGTTTCTTTGGGCTCATGGAATGAGGCTGGCTTACCTTCAGAGATTTCAGGGGAATTTCCCTTGGAGATCTGAGGTGAAAACCTACCTGCCCCAGCAGAGAAGTGAGCATTGCTATAACCTTCTTTACAAATAGGTGAAGGCTACTGGGAGCTGTGCTTTGGAGGTGATGAGGATGCCTCAGAACACAGCAGGCAGGACAGGGGTGGCTCTGCCCACCTCCAAATGTCACCTGGTGTGGCAGTCACCACAGTCAGAGGTAATTTATCCATTGGGATGATCGATGCTGCCTTGGGATAGGGCTGAACAGGAGGATTTCTTAAGAAGAGCACTGTTGGGTTTGTTTTTTATCTACAGCAACCTTTATTTCCCCATGCTTCCTTTCTGTCAAACACATGATGGAGTGTGAGAGTGTGAGGAGCAACCTGAGCCTCCAAAAACAGACTTTGACTCACACACAGAACCTTGAGAACCTCAGGAACACTGCACTGCATTTCTTGTTTGTTCTCAGCACATGTGCTGCGAGGTCTGGTGCTGGTCTCTGCTTCTTGCTGGCTCCTCAGCAGCTCACCAGGGCCCAGGGGGTGGTGGCCAATTGCAATCAGCAGGTGAGAAATGCAGTGTCTCAGCAGTGGAATGGCCACCAACTCTGAGACCTGTCCTGGGAAATGGAGAGCATCCAGAAAAAGAAAGGAAGAGGCCTTAAACCTGAACTTCTGTGACAAGCAGTACTTGAGAAAGACATTGGTGCACAGGAGAAGGCATATTTGCATTTATTAAAGTTATAATGGAATGATTTAGTGTTAAACAGGTGGGAACCTTTCAGCACTCACCTCTGGTGGCTTCTAGTGGCAGTCTAGTGTCACTTGAAGCCTCATTGCCATGTTTTAGGGGGATTTTGCAAGGTTTTAAACATCCTTCTGGAGCTGGAGGGACAGTGTCATGAGGAAAGTGTCTTGCCCTTGGATCAGCAGTTCAAACATGGCCCAGAGTCTTCATGTCTGGAAGGTGATAGACTGACCTTGATGGTCAGTGGGCAGTTTTCTGCTTTGCTCTGTGCTTTGTTTGGGAACCTGGGAAGCCAAATACATTTGGCACGAGTGTGTGTTCTGTGTCTTTGTAGCAGCGACTGCTCTCAGGTGATTTTGTCTGAGCTAAGGATATCTCTACCATCTTGTCAGTCAGAGCCCACAGCAGAGGAAACAGTGATTAAATCTGCAAGGAGAATTTGATGCTTTCTCATCTTCAGAAGACCCTTAGAGGTCAAGGTTGAGTCACAAAAGCTTTCCAGGCAGCAGGGTAAGCTTCTCTGTTGATAAATTCGAGAGGACTTCATGGCTAGCAATATAGAATCTTGACAGGTGCTCAGTTATCCCAGCAGTGGGTGTGCTACAGGACACAGGAAGCTATGGATGACAGATACATGTTTGAACAGCTCCATGTTTTACAGGCTGTTGTGAGCCCAAGATTCCTCTGAGGTAGACAAGTGGGCCATTTCTAGGCGGTTTAAGCAACGAGAAGATTTCAGAAAAAAAAGACACCATGAAAGGAATCCCACATTAGCTCTCATGTAGGGACTGCCAGTGTAATGAATGTTGGAATTAGCATATGTGCTGAGCAGTTCCACATCAGTGCAGCTGCTGAAATGGGAGAGCACTGAAAGCCTGGGAACAAAGGGGGAGATCCCTGGATCCTCACACATCTGCATTTATTTCTCTGCAGTGGTGCCGATTCTCTGGGATCAGCAAGGGCAAATTCCTCCAGATAGAGATCAGTGCACGGGCAGGAAAAGTAATTAACATTTTATTATCATCCCGTTCATGTGCAATTAAAATAGAGTCGATTCGCCTTCAGATAAAGGTTCATAAATAAGTTGAGGCTGGCTGTGGGTCCTAAGGCAGACAAAGGTAAACTGAAAGTCGAAAAAGATCACCTGTCACTTCAGTCCCTCACACTGAGATGCTGCAGGAGAAGGTGACAAGCAGAGCACATGGGAAATGGCACGCTCAACAGAGAGATAGCATGCAGACAGCTTTTTGTTGTAGCTTCAAACCCCAATTTTAATTGCTGTGGGTTTACAGGTTAATGAAACAATGCATTCCTTCCAAAGAAACAGCTGTTTGGTGGATGATTTTAATCACAGCCTGGTGATAACCACCCATGGGAGTTCATCTGAGCTGCAGAGGAACTTTTTAAACCAAGAGTGAAGACGGTCCTGAGTCTGTAGCTGGAGAACTGAACAAGTGGAAATAACTGAGGAAATTGAAACCCTTCTCCATCCCTTGCAGGTGTATCTCTGAGTGGAAAACGCTGGGGAACACAGATCACTTTGTCACAGGAGCACAGCACACACACAGTCACTGCTGCTGACCATCAGCCAGTGCCAAATGGCACAGCACATCTGATGCCAATTGACTGCACCCCAGCACGCCACCCATTAAGAAGTTTATTGAAATGCTCTGTTTGGACAGGCTGCTGAAATTGTTGGAAAATCTCTGGAATCAGGGCTCCTCGGGTCAGGCTAGTTATTGGTCACTTAGCCCGGCATTAATTGTCAAAGCAACCGTGTGGGATAAAAACAAGGATAAAAGACAGGCATCTTCCTGTCTAGGGCAAACAGCGCCAGTGACACTCCCTAAAAATCAGACAGTGTGTCTGCTGAAAGCTTTTAGAGCCTTTCACAAGCTGCAAAAGAGCACGAAAGTGATCGAGAAAGTGATCGAAGGCGGTAGGGCGGGTGTGTTATTGTTCTCATTAGAGCATCATCTGCCAATTTATTGCAGCAAGAAGCCAGCAAATGCAAAGCCTTGTCTGTAAAAAGAACCCCACTGTGCTCCTTGTGCAACATTTAAGATATTCCGGGGTTGGGCTCATGGGGGGCTCTGTGGATTGGCCCTCAGTGCAGCCTGGATCTCTGCTTGGAAGAGCAAAGGGAGGAGGAGCAGAGAGAGCAGCGAGGTGGCCGTGACAAGGATTTCAGCCCCTGGCTCCAGTGAGGGCACCACAGGCACCAGCCTGGGGCCTGGATTCTCCAAAAAGGGACAGCACACAGGCTTCCCAGGATTTCATCACAATGAAAACCCACTGATTCTCACCAGACTGGTAACTTTTGTGCATGCAAAGGAATAACATCCCTATTTTAGGCATGTTCTTCCACACACAGATTTGTTTGATAAAGTGGATTGATTTTTTTTCCCATCTTCCCTTCCTTATGGCCTGGATCCTGCTGCCTTTGAATTATGTGGTTTCTGTAGTGCAAGATCAAACATCTCAGCAGCTCTTGGATAAGAAGAATCCTACACTGCAACTATCCATCCCCACAGAGCCATCTGTCTCCTGTCCTTCTCATGGACAGGCTAATATGCTGGTGGAAGAAATCCTATTATCTGGGGGGCACTGGGGGTTTGACCATTTATTTACAACAAAATTTCTTACGTAACAGAGTCTGTACAGTAACAACAGGCAACCCTAATTTTGTTCCTTCCTGTACCAGCTAAATAGGGTCTGCAGGTCACAGGGGTGGGAGCAGCTCTGGGCCTCTCAGCTCAATCCCTGCTGGCATCAGCTGATCCCAGGAGCATTAGAGGAATCACTCCCAGGCTGGTGAGAGCAGCTTGAAGACTTGGAGCCATCACCAAGCCCTCTAGGGTTGGATTTGCCTACAGTCCAGCATCTGTACCTTGAGGCCTGGGGAACTCACTGGGGACTCTGCACACTGCTGTAAAACAGAGGCAAAGGAGAAGTAAAGCCCTGCAATGCTCCAAAAAGCTGTGTGTGCTACACAAGGATCTTTGCTCCAGCTAGGGAGGCTGCATGAGCAGGAGTAACCATCCCAATTCTAAAAAGAAACTAAAATTCTGAAGTTAAGTGAAGTGGTGTACATTTGCCCTGCCTTGAGCTAGACCTTGAGATGTCTTGAGATGAACCTAAATACTCTTTCCTCTTTGCTTTCTCAACTATAGCACCCCATATCCATGGAAAGAAGGAAGCTGAAGAGAAGGGAAGAACAGTGTCCTGATGAGCTGACCCTCTGTCTCTGCTGTTCTGAACTCAGCTGAATCTCCCTGGTGAAACCTGCCCATTTCTAGGCAGAGCAACCCAGAGAAAGGGAAATCCCAATACATTCAAGGCCTTCCCACCAGCACACTTTAAAAGAGTGAAGCAGTGCAGGGAACTGCTCTGGGTTCAGCACTGACATCGCAGCATCTCATTTCCCATCTGTGGGTTGATGGGGAGGGATGGACCACCTGCACCTTGCCAAAAGCAGGGGTGAGAGGGCATCTGTGTGAGGGAGTGCAAGTGCTCTGCCAACACTGCAGTCCTGCCTGGGTTTCAGAGTGCTGCTGGCACGGGGAGGTGTGCTCATCATCAAAACCTGCAAGGGAGCTTCTGAAGTGGCGTCTGCTGCTGTCCAGCCCGCCCCTGGCTTTCAGAGGGAAGAAATTGCCTGTCTGGCTACAAAAGCATCTCCTCCTTGGGAACACGCTGGAGAGCTCTGATACAGCCACCACCTCCCAGGGGAGGCTGGGATCCTGGGCACCTCAGCAAATCCAGGCTGAAATGGTTCTGGGTGTTTGAAGTTTTGCTGGCCACTCCTTTTCCTTTGTGGCCGTAGATCAGAGACTCTGAGAGAGAGAGAGCAGAGAAAGCAGATGGTTTGTCTAAACAAAGGTCAGATTGGCTGCTCAGGAGGCAGCAGACCAGTGTTGTTCTGCAATGAGCCGTGTAACACTGTCAGGTCAGACAGAGAGTCCCCTGGGGAAGGGGAAAGCACTGATTACCCCACTGATACCACCCCAATCTTCTATGAAAGCCTGCACAAACACACACAAATTGTGCAATTAGCTAATGCTCAGACAGCTGGTACCTTCCAAGTGACTCAGATAAGATCAGGCAGTAAAAGCAGCAGAACATCCTGCCTATAACTTCCTAGGGGTGCAAAACCATGCCCAAAACAAGAAAACCTTGTTTTCAGCCATGTACCTGAGCCTGTTGCCGAGTGAAGTCAGCAAACACACACAAGAGAGGGTCGTGCAGGTAAGGAGCACTGACTACTCCAGCAGCTGGACCTTGGAGGGCAAAGGGAAGCTAAAATTCATTCTTTGCATAGCATCAAAGACAGAGCTAAAACAAAACGTGAGAAAGCTGCATAATCAGGTTACTCCAAGTTGTCTTTTAGTTCTTGTCCCTTCAGAAAGAAGCATTGTTTTCTATCTAACAATGGCTGTAGCCAAAATGTAAAGTTCTTGGGGGAATAAGTGAAATTCCATACCCTTTCAGTAGAGCAGACATCACTAATTACCTTCTTACCTTGTAGAATGTCAAATTAGTTGGAAAAAATAGATCAAGCTACTCTTAAGCACAGTGATTAAAGTGATCAAAAGCTCATAACAGCACAGAGAGTGAAGCGTGGTTGTAGTTGTGCTCTAACACCTGCACTTCATGATGGAAGATAACAAGAGGCCTGGAGAAATGTAAACGTGAACATTTTGCAAATGCTCACATTGAATTTCACAAATCATCCCAAATGTGGACTTTGGGATTTAATCTCAAGCTTCAATCTCAAGCTGTGTTTTCCAAAGCAAAGTAAGGCTTGTGGAAAGAGGTCATATTCTCTCTTCTGACCTTCAGTTAGCCTGGCTACAAAACTCTGTTATGCCATTATTCTAGAGGCTCACAAATGTTATTGTGGAATTTTGAGGGGGTTGAGATATTCTGAAACAGAAGATGATGTGCACATTTAAAAGACCCAGGCCAACTGCTGTGTCAGCATTTAAACCAACCTCAGATTTTCTTTTAAAGTCTACAAAGTCATCCCTGTCTCTATCAGGAAGAGAAGGGTGGATCTCATTACTTCTCTCTATTTAATATTTTTCATGTCAGTGCTGCTGTGTGGACTAAATGCTGAGCATCTCCTCACATTTGGAACCACCCCATGCAAAAATGAAAGCCTGGGCTTTTCCTAGGTGTCTTTAAGGAGCAGAAATATCTAAGCCAGCAGACTAAATTTCTTACATGGTTGCACTGGTTTGAAAGCAAAACCAGTGAGACTCCAAGTCAGAAATACAATTTAATAGAGAGAAGAACAAACAAGAAAGGTAAAATAATAAAACAAAACAAAACAAAACAAAATAAAATAAAATAAAATAAAATAAAATAAAATAAAATAAAATAATAATCAATAGTACAAAGGACCACTGACAGAGTTGGAATGCAAACTTGACACCCTGTTGGTCGGGGTGTTGGAAGCAGTCCCGGATAAGTCCTCCTGGAGTGACAGATGTGGCTCCATTGGAGTAGAGAAGATCCTCAAGGAAAGGGTCCAATCTTCTTCTGGTAATCCAGTGGATCAGGCTGCTCTGGGGTCCCTGTGTCCCCGTTTTTATCTGGGCAGGGAATGGTTGGCTCCTCCCTACTGGGTGCAGCATCTCCCAATGGATGATGAAATGTGTCAGTCATTGGTGAGCCTTAATGGCCCATTAACAGAAGATATCCCCCAGAGTGGGAGACAAAGTGGATGAAAGAGATAAGAAACACTGCCTTATCTGGTGTTAGCAGTTGTCCCATTAAGAGAAGGCATCTGCCCTCTTTCTCCCCTAGGATTACAAGAGATAAAGAGCAATATCTCCCAACTGATTCCAACAGATAAAAATAGAATACACATTTTGGTTACATTTTTCAACTCAAGACAATGGTCCATGGTGAAACACAGGTATCAAAGGAGGGTAATTTGTTCCAACTCCCAGCTCCCTTCCTGGCCCTCCTGGCAACACAGCTTCCTCTGGCAGACCATGCTCCTACCATAGGAGCTTCTGGTGATATAGCAAGAATTAGGTACAATAGAGCCAGACCTAAGTAACTTGTCCAGTGTCATAGTGGGAACCTGTGGAAGATTAAAGTTTAAAATCATGTTTCCCTGAGTCCTAAAGTATTCTGTTATAATGTAATTATTTTGTTGTTTTGACTCTGTTCCTCAGCAAGGTGGCAGATAAGTTCTTCTTGGACATTTGGGGTTGTCCAAGCCAAGAATCTGCAAGAAAGAAGAGGATGAAAACTGTGGCAAATGGCAGTCAGTGTCCACAAGGGTCCTCTTGTAGCCCACGGAGATGAGAGGACCTGTATTCAATGCAATACAACTGGAGTTAAACCTGTGAACCCCATAAGAAATATAATTGGCTGTCTTCATAAAGAAATCCCCCAGATGAACAATTCTTTTTGTTGTGAGGTCATTTGTTTAAGCAATGGCAAACAGATACTCATCAGTAGCTGTAAGCCAGAATCCTCTAAACACTGTTGCATTGGTTTACAGCAGGACTAAATTTGACCCAGCATATCCAACAGGATGTTTGATAATCAGGGTTAGGCTACTTTGAGGGATCTGGAGTAATTGTTGTTGCTTTCGGCCTTACATTTCCTCAGCAGATGATGGGGGTAATTCTACAAAGTTTTCACAGACATTACTGGAAATTCTGGAGAAGATAGGATTAAGACTTATGAAATCTATAAAAGTATTATCTTTGGCATCCCTATAAAGTGTTGCGAGGTAGAAACTCATTTTCTCCTTGAAACTGAGCAAAATTCAACCCCAAGGTTCAGGGGCATTACATTTTGCACAAAAAGGGAGACTGCAAAGAAATCAGGGATGAGAAATTTTGAAATCAGTTTACTAACCAAAAGAACTGCTAATTTGCATTTTCTGTCCTGCAAAATGTAATTTGGGAAGAAACCACCCTCCCTCTCCCCCAGTCGTACATTTCTTATCTAGAAATGAATTTTAATAAAAGGTAGGCAATGTTCCTGTCATACCTCTGCTCATTAGCAAATCATCTGAACATCTCCATCCTCAGGAGGCAGGAAGCAGTGTCAGTGCAGCACTGCTCATTGCAGAGTGCCCTGGGAGCTTCTGGCTCTCTGTGAGCCAGAGGAAGATGGAACTGCCTGCAAACTGTAGAGACCCTGGGGCTCCGCCTTGGTCAATGTCTCAGGTGCAGAGGAGAGGATGGAGGAGGGAGGGTTTTATCTGCAGTTTATTCTCTGTTGAATGTGCTGCTTGGCAAACACCTCAGATTTAAGAGGATTCAGCCTTTTCCTTGACCACTGTTGCAAGCACAGGCACCTGTAGGTATCTGACCAAAGACAAACGTTTTCAGTGTTTACAGCAAGGCATCTCCACTGCTGCTAATGAGAAAGGGAGGGCAGTATTATTTTTCCTGTATGTGCAGCTAACAATTCCTGGAACCTTAGCTCTCCTCCCACTTCCCTTTTACCCTTTCCTGGCTCCTTTCCTCTGGGATTTGACAACACTAACCTGAGGCTCTGGGTTACCCCTAACGATGATTCTCCCCTGTTCCTTCCAAATCTTGCAAAGGATTTAAAAATGAGGATTTGTGGGTTGCTTTTGCATGCAAAAACCACGGAGAAAACAGAGATAGCACAGATCTCCAGGGATTTCAGCTCTGGGGGATCTGTGGTGCTCAGAGCAGTGGTGTGCAGCACTCCTGCAGAGCCCACGCCATCCCAGGACACCCACTGTGCTGCTGGCTGCCACCTCCCTTCTGGATTCCTGCCACTTTCCTTAGGGCCCGGGCTCAGCACTCAAAATCCTGAGCTAATTGTGACCCTGGTTTAATGCTTGCAGCAGTCACCCTGCTGGCACAGCCTTGTGCCAGTGGCAAAAGTAGGGAAGAGTCTGATCCCACAGGAGACCCAGGAGATACCTGAGGGGATTCATCTGTGCATAAGAGGCTCATTACTTAACTCCTCTTCCAGGCATTAAAGCCTCAGCGTGCACTGAATCGCTCCAAGAAAGATAAACACAGAATCTGGATGCAGCACTGGAAATGGAAATGATGGGTAAGGGAAGCAGTGAGTGTCACAAGCTTTCTTGCTGCCTCTGTGTGTGCAGCTGGATTGAATGCTGGACCTGCTTTTATGCTGCAGCTCTTCCTCCCTTCTGCAGGGCAGAAAGAGGCAGCACAGCGGTAAAAATGGCAGGATGCAGCTTTGCTCAGGTAGTTCCTACAGCCAGGGAAGGGTCTGGCTTTGTTAGGGAATTTCCACAGCTCTGGTCTGTGTTAGGGGATGTTTTTCTTCTGCCTGACCATGGCGCAGGGAGATGTCTGTTTTCCCTGTCACACAGGGAATTTACAGCTTACACCAGTTCACCTGATTTTTTGTCTCTTGCTCTGACCCAGGGATTATCCTTCCTGAACATTTTCTGCATGCAAGGAGGGCTGGAAACACAGCCCAGTTTGAGACCATAATAATGCAGACCAAAGCCTTTTTATCACTGCTCACCATGGCAGAGAGGCCATGGGATGTGGGCCACTGCTTCGTGCTGGGGCAGACCTGTCACACAGCCAGAGAGAAGCCAAATCTCTGCACTAGGGCCATCACTGTGCCACCCACAAGGGCTTCTTTGGATAGGTGTCCTGAGGCATTGTACAGCTCTCGGGAGGGTTTTCTGGAGAAATAAAAGTTTAGAGTCTTTTTTCCTTGAATGCCTGTGCCAGAAGCAGAAGAAAGAGTTTGAGTTCACCAGCTCAGGTTTCTCAGGGTTTTTTATTGTCTCTTATCTCTCAGTTCTTTCTGTGCCCAGCAAAGGTCCTTGCTGTGGCAGAGTATGAGGCAACTCTCCCCAGGTTGGGAGGACTGGACATTTTGTACCCTTTTTCTGACCCAACCATCATCCACAAGGTATTTCTGATTTACAGTCTGTTACCAATACCTGCTACCTATGTTAGACATATCGCTTCTATCCTACACCAGTCCCTTGTGACCCACCATGGAAGAAGATGGACAAGGACAAGAAGAAAGAAGGACAGGGTCACACCCTGATTCCTCCATCTTGCCTTCCCCATTAGCACCCTGTGATAAACTAATTACTATTTACATCAAATTCTTGGGGTCTGTAGTTCTTTGTGCAATGCTGGTAATTTTTCCCATGGACTCAGATCAAAGATAGTGTCACTTTGGGCCCTGTGCCAGGGTCCCAAACCCCTCTGCCAGGGTCTGGGACCATCCAGGGCAGCCAGAGGGATGCCCTGGACTCCAACATGCAGCCTGGCTGGAGATTGTGTCCCCTGGCCTCACCAGTGACCTGCAATAGCCTGGCATGGCCAAGAGCAGCCCACCAGACACTGGACAGGGCATCTGCTTGGGAACAGATTCCCTTCTAGATTTCTTGCATGATTTGCCACTGTGGAAAGCCATGATGTGCCACTTCTTAAAACAAGGACTTTAGAAAATGTTTTAAAGTTCTGTTTGAAGCATTTTATTGTGTTCAAGTAGGGGTGTGTTGTCTGTCTTTCTCTGACCAAGCTCGGAAGCTACAAAAACCTATTTTCAGCATTTAAATGTGATGCTGCCTGTTTAATACCATAGTAGTTCTGGCTGGAAAGCCCTAAAATAGCAAAGGACTTTTGACCAAAGCTGCAACAAAGTTCTGGTTGTGGAAAACAGCAGTAAAAGTGGTGCAGCCATAATAACTTGATTTTGCCATGCATGCATACAGTTCAGTGCCCAGCAGGGGACTGTGCAAACTATTTAGGTTTATAAAGTTCTGTCCACTACAATGAGGGCTCTTGGTCCCAATGAAATATAGGCAGCTGCACCCACAGTGATTCTTGGATGATTCCTCAGGTCCTCCTTGCCCCTACATTAGCAATAGCCTTTTCTGCCCCCTACAATTCCCATCCTCTGAAGCAGTGGCAGCAGCCAGTTCAGTGCAGTGGTCCCAGGAAAATTGCACTGGTCTCCCACCACTCAGGGTACAGCCTTTAGGACCTTGCACTGAGAAATGGGCAAAAGAAGGCAGAACAGCAGGATTTTCCCAGCTGTCCTTGGCTTGGCTGCATTTTTCTCAGCTCATTTTCACTCTCTGGCTCAGAGGAGTTGTTACTCACCTTGCTAGGCAGGGTGTTTCAGGTCTGTAGGGTTCAGCTTTGGTGTACAGTGATGGCAGCTACTTGCTCAGTTTCCCATTTCTCAGGGCCAGTGTGGGGTAAAGCAGCACCTTCTGCTACCCACTTATCCCTGCTGGAACCACAACCAGCCCTACCTGCATCAGCTTCACTTTCCTTTTTATTTAAATTAGCAGCCAGGAAAACATCTGGGTGTCAACCCCTGGCAGCCCTCAATTTTCCAGCGAGGTTCAGTGGAAAACTGAGAAATGGAAAGAAGAGCTGGAAAAATAAACCAAGCAAAATAACAAACAATACAAGATGTGTCCCAACTCCCTTGAATTGTAAGATTAGTTAGTTCTCTATGGCTTCACTGTCCTATGGTTGTGACAAGAAGTGTATATATATATATATACACAAGGTAGATTTCAGGGCACAGAGCAGGTCAGATAGACAGTACCACCATAAATATATTTTTAGGTGTCACTGGGCAAATTCACTGAATCTGGAATAGAAGCCATGTGATATTCAGGGGTACAAGTATTTACAGAAAGATTCAGCATTATGGAAATTTCTGCAAGAAGGTTTTGTTTGGGCAAATTTAATTCCCATTTCCCACATACCTCCCCAGTGCTTAAACTGCAAGACTATACTTGTTCCCTAATTACAGAAGAACACCAAGAATCTGTTAGTATTTCTGCCAGTGGGATTGATAAGTGTTGGCATAATCAGAGAAACTCTTGACTGCAGGCTTTCAAGTGTCCAGATCAGCTCTGGAGTTTGGAGAGGAAAAAAAAATGAGGACAAAAAAGACTGGTGAAAAAACAAAGTGGTAGGTCAGAGTGCTTGTTGTCAAGCTAAGTGGCTTTTTAAAATTCTCTATCCAAATCAGAAAATCCAGGAAAGGTAGTCCAGATTAAATTTATGACATTCTGAATGCCTTGCACCTGTTCTTAACAGGGTGAAATTTCCACTGCCCTCTAAAAGGTCTTAGTTAAGGTCTCAGTATCACCTTGGAACATTCCCTGGCTGGGTTGTGCAACCTTTGCTTGCACTGCTGCCCTCACTTCAGAAGCCTCTTTGCAAAAGCCAGTCCTTGTACTCCCTGAACCACTTTCGAGTATATTTGCATCTTTGATGTAGAGGTCCCCTTTGTAGTCCCTCCCAGCCAGGGATCTCCAAGACCCATATAAATATTAGTTATGAAATTCTAATGTAAGCCTGTGAAGTGGTTCATGACTTCTTTTTGTTCTACAAGAGGAGCAAACAGAGGTGCCAGGCTGGTAAGTGCTTTGCCCAGGATTAGAAATGCAGGTGGAACAAAGGGTGCAGTGGAAGTGCAGGGTCCTTGCTCAGGTCCTCGCTGTTCACTGACAGAGCTGCAATTTTGAGACTGCACTGAGAGTTCATTTGGCCTTGGTCAAACCTCACGATTGACTCCCTGCTATCTCATTTATTTGCCTTTGATTCTGTGTGAGGAAAGGAAACATGAGTGTGTTGCCAGGCTGGCTGTGCCCTGCCAGCAGCGGGGGTTGAGCAGGATGCTGGGCAGAGAGGGGAAAGGGGGGGATGCTCCGGGACTGCCCGGTGGGTGTGGGGCTGGGTGGAGGTGTAACCTCTGTTATCCACAGGCGCTTTGCCTCTTACCCCTCACTGTCACCTTGGTGGCGGAATTCCGGAGATTTGGCGTGGAAAACACGGGCTGAAGGTGCCCCCCAGCAGGCAGCTCCCCGCAGCTATGGGGTGATGTCCCCGCAGCCACCACCGCCCCTGCCAAGCCTTCCCCATCCCCGCCGATAGCATCGCCACCGCGACCTTGAAATCCTCCTCACCAGTGCCACCCTGTCTCTCAGCGGTGGGAAATCAGATCTCCCTCCCCTCGGCACGGCTCCCCGCATTTCCATTTCTGAAGAAAGAGCCGGGGAGGGGATGGAGCTTTTCCCTGAGCAGCAGTGACTCTATTTTCAGCTGTAGCCCGACAGATTGCTTCGCTCCTCTGCCTTATCATCCAATACCACCTTAATGCATGCAGCTACGCAAGGTTACTATTAGTGACTGATAGCACTGGCGCTGCGGACTGGAGGTTTTAACCCTAGATGAACCGAAATCTCTACACCACATCCTTGGCTCTCCCTGGATTTTCAGATATCAGTTATTTTTATTACTATTTTTGAGCTATTTTTTTTCTTCTTTTTTTTGTAAACCAGAAAATACAGTAAGTTTGTTTTTTCAGAGGGCGACAAAGAGAAAAATCAGCCACTCTCGAGGACCAAATCAAGCAGTGGTTTACCTTGCATGGAGTGACTGACAGCTTTGGCCCTCTGGCATTGTAATTTATTTTCCAGGCTCAAACCTTTGCAAGTATCACATGTCACGCTTTTAAAAAGGTATATATAGAACCAGCTAGATAGTTATATTTAGTGCAACTGTAGGTATGGAGGCATTTCTTTTTTTAGCTTCTGCTGGTGCAAATATAGAGATAGGAGAGAATCGAACAACCTCTCCTCACCTCTCTCCTGTGAAAGTGTCCCTTCCATCTGGCAATGTGCCCAGAGGAGTCTGCAAACCTGATGTTGGGGAAGGGCTGTGGAAACAACTGGCTGTGGAATGGTGAGTTTACAGACATCCCCAGTTTTCAGGGAAAAGTGCAAAAAAATCTCATTCCACCGCAGAATAAAAATTGGTGCAGAATAGAAATAACAATTTCTCCCCTGAGCCCTGGAAGGTCAAAACAATTTATTCTGACCTTTTAAAACCTACCTTGAGGCTATGCAGGTCACAGGAGGTGCACTAGTGGGTAAGAGGGAAACCCCAAAGAGCAGAGCACTCCTTAGGTAAGCACATGATGCCAGATAAGCATCCTGGTGTATCAGCAACAGTGTGGCCAGCACGACTAGAGAAGGGATTGTCCCCTGTACTTGGTCACACCTCAAATCCTGTGTCCAATTCTGGGCCCCTCAATTCAGGAAGGACATTGAGGTGCTGGAACAGGTCCAGAGAAGGGCAGCAAAGTTGGGGAAAGGTCTGGAGCACAAGTCCTACAAGGATTGGCTGAGGGAGCTGAGATTGTTTAACCTGGAGAAAAGGAGGCTCTGGGAAACCTTATTGCTCTCTACATCTCGCTGAAAGAAGAGTGTAGCCAGGTGTGAATCTGTCTTTTCTCCCAAGTAACAAGTGACAGAACAGGAGAAAATGACCTCAGGTTGCTCCAGGGGAAGTTTAGATTTGATATAAGGAAAATTTCCTCATGGAAAGGATTTTTCAAGCATTGGAACAGGCTGCCCAGGGTCTGCCAGGTTGAGTCATCATCCCAGAGGAATTTAAAAGGCCTGTGGAAGTGGCACTGAGGGGTGGACTTGGTACTGTTGGGTTAATAGCTGGACTCAAAGATCTTAGAAGTATTTTTCAACCTAAATAATTCTATTCTATTCTATTCTATTCTATTCTATTCTATTCTATTCTATTCTATTCTATTCTATTCTATTCTATTCTATTCTATTCTATTCTATTCTATTCTATTCTATTCTATTCTATTCTATTCTATTCTATTCTATTCTATTCTATTCTATCCTGCTCTGCTCTGCTCTATCTTCCAGTTCAGGATTCTCCAAAGGTGCCCTTCCTAGCAGATTTGCCTTGGTCCAGGAAAGGGAAGTGCTACCAACCATGCAAGGCTCTCAAGGCTCCCAGCCTTTCTTGATGATTTCCATCCTCGTAAATGGAGCAT
This sequence comes from Cisticola juncidis, assembly GCA_013400215.1. NCBI lineage: Eukaryota > Metazoa > Chordata > Aves > Passeriformes > Cisticolidae > Cisticola > Cisticola juncidis. The sequence continues at coordinate 422,623 of VXBR01008347.1, read as the reverse complement.
ACTGGAAAACTGGGCAGTTCCAGAGCATGGGTGAGGAAACCAGGAGCTGAGGAGAGTGTTTGGGCCCATTGATGTCCTGTCCATATCCCTGCAGAGCATGTCAAACCACACAAATGCACATTTTCCAAGAACAAGTTGTTCCAGGCAGTCCTGATTTCAGGCTGGGCATCAGGGAGGCCCTTGGCAGGGAGCTGCTGGCTGCAGGAATGAGCAGCACAGCAGGGCAGGGGAACACAGCATCCAGACAATCCTGGTGATGTGGGGTCCCTTGCCAGCTCCCAGCTGTTCCTGACAGCTGCATCCCATGGCCTGACAGCAACTGTAACCTCTAAAGGCATGAAAACCAGAAAAGATTAACAGGTATGTGGACTCCTTGTCAGATCTGAACAGAAACCTCTCCTCTGGTCTGAGCAAGGCTCTGTGTGTCCCAATAAATCTGTTTTCTCAGGCTTTATCAGCGGGTCTGATAAAAGGTGTTACTCCTCCCTGCATTTCCCACTTTGCTTTTACAGTAGCCCAGGAAGGGTTCAGGCCTATGAACATATAACTGCCTGTTATAAATGCACTATAAAAACAAACACTTGCATTTTTTAAATGCCATTGTCCTTTTATATTTCAGCTTTTCATTTCTCATCTGTTTGGTATCTCCTGGTCTATCCACACATGGGCACTCTCTGTGCATGCACAAATCTACTGGCATGCACCTTTTCCTGTGTAAATTATCTTCTTCCTTGGGCAGTTGTACATCACAGACTGGTGACAATTTCTGATCTTATTTTAGGAGCTGCTGGTATGTTTGTCACACATTGACCTCAAACCTGCATTCACAAAAAATATCCTTGCTCTTGGACTCTGAGATCTTGTTTTCACGTTTCCCAGCAAGAGAGAAATGTGGGCCTGATATTTTTGGGCCTTAGAGATTTTAGTCTGCTGGTAGCTGCTAACTCATTTCTCAAGGGAAAAATTTCTTAGGAAAGTTTCTTCCCAAAACAATCTTGGCAAAACAACTAACCTTTCCCAAAACAATCTTTCTCCAGGTTGTGCTTGCCTTTCTGGTTCTCAGAGAAAAACATTTTGGCTGTTTCTCTAGTTTAACTAATGTGATTGTGGAGGTGTCATTCCTGTCCACCAATCCTGTTAATTCTGTATCGGAACACCTTATAAAATTAGACAATTAAAGGGGTTTTTATGCCTTTTGCCTTCTGAAATATTTGGAGTCTTTTGTTCGTGTCCTATAGTGACATGAGAAAGATAAAGAACACTCAGACCCAAGAATGTATTTTATGATCATTGAGAAAACAATAGAATCTTGTGCTTCGAATCTGAGATACATAATCCATGTGTGTCTGCCTGAGGCTGGTCCTAGCAGAGCTCCCACAGGCTGGGCTGTGGCTGACACAAGGTGATGGATGCAGTGTCACAGGCTGTTTGGAGGTGGCAGCATTCATGTCCTGGCCATTGGTAAGGGCTTGGAAGTTATTACATCCCTTGCTCAATGGGGGAGAGAGATAAGGAGGCTTTCAGCAGGGTCTAAACACATGGGGTAGTGATAAATGCAAATCCCTCAAGCTCTGCACAACGGGGCTAATGGGTCTTCAGCTTTAGCAGAAAGAGAGTCACAGTCTGGCTGACCTCATCCAAGGAGGACAAAAGACAAAAGGATGAGAAACTGTAGGAAGCAGCAGCTGTGGCTGAAAGAGGCAGAGGTGTTTGGGTTCCAGGGTCTCAGAGACATGGCTGCAGTGTCCATGGGGGAGACAGGCCTGATGGCAATTTGGCCAAAAGCATGGCAAGTGGCAGGGTGCACATTTGTCTTGGTTGAAATCAAGGTTTTGGGGGGGTTTGTTGAAGCCAACCGACCACCAGCACTCGCCTGGTGTGGGATTCTCCAAGACAGAAGTCAGCCTTGGGATGTGCTGGCAGCCCTGGGATGTTAACCCACCCCTGCATTGGGACAGCCTCTCCCTGGGGCTCTGATTGCTGAGGCCACTGCCAAGGTCACTGGGACCAAGGAGAAAGGGACACAGGGAGACACTTAGAGTGCAGGAACTACAGCCCTGGGTTCAGCCCTGCTGGGATCCCCCTTTGCAGGGGTCTGAATGCCTGAGGTGTGCTGGCTAAACACTCACACCTTTCCTTGCCATTCTTCAACCTCTAGAGATCCACAATCACCAGTATTTGTTGAAGATGCTCATTAATGATGTTTACTGGGAGGTATTTCCCACTGTATCTTCCCAAAAGATGTGATGCTGTCCCACACTTACCTTAACTGCCAGGAAGTTAAGGCAAAAATATCACCTTTCCCGAGGTGCTAAATGGCTGGCAGGGACTTGCATACTCAGTGTACTCTGCTCCCCTCTCTGCCACAATCAATACCAGTCTGATTTCTTCATCGGGGAGGAGGGGGGATGGAGAGGAGCCATCCTGCTCATACCTCAGCTTTGGCATTTTGATTCCCAAACAGCCCATTCGCTAGTAGCATAAAAGTAATGTAAAAACAAATAGATCAAATAAATGTAGCTTGAAGACATCTCTATTACAACCCTGCTCTGTATTCTATAAGCAAAATATGTACTGTGCATACAAACACCAGGGGAATGAAGGGATACACGCATTAACACTGACACATCAAGTGGTTCCTTCATGAGACCATATTATCTATACAATCACCTACAAGTATTTACATTGCATGAAGGAGATTCTCCAAACATCACCCCCAGCTGCACCACCTCGTGCTGTTCTTGGATGTAGTTCAGGCAAAGGATGAGGCCAAATCAATGCCTTCAGAGGGTGTTTTCACAAAAGACCTGGCTGCAGGGGGAAGAGGTGGGTGCTGGTGACCTTGAGTTGGGGTGACTGGCAGGGTTGGAGGTAAAGCATCATGTTTGTGAAAGACATCACCCAACAGCCAAAACAGGCAAGTCCACTGGAAGAAAAATGGTGAGAAAATCTCTAGTTGGGCTCAGCCTCGATCTTGGCTACAAGGTTGAGTGAGGCTTTTTTCTCCTATTTTGGCACTGGTTCTTTTGAACAGTTTAGCATAGGTAGGCCTTGCAAACTGTTCCCTAGGACTCCTCAGCAGAGCAGTTGTGGAGAATTTGCCACTCACAGGGTGCAGCTGGTGGCTGAACTCACCTGGCATTTTTACAGCCTTTGCCGGATGAAAAACGTGTTAAGGAGGAAGAAGGTTTCTGAAAATCACCCATTGTGCAAACAGCCTCTGTCTGCAGACAGACTGAGTGAACACAACACAGCTGGCAGCCCAGAAAGTTTGAAAAATTCCAAAATCAATTAATGGATTTTTTTTTCAGTGTTGCCCCACACTTAAATCCTGACCACTAGTTTGGACAGGGCACTTTATGACACTAATAAAACAAATTGTGGTGTTAAATGTTCAGTTCAGCAGGTTGCCTGCAAGTACCAGACTGACTTCAGGGCTACGTCATGTCCTGACTCCAACACAAGTTATCCATTTTATTTACTTAAATTCCCTTTGCAGATTCAATGAGACACGTGCTTCCTCTCTGCTGCTCTTCCTAAATCACTGTGATTACATTTGCTGTTACAAAGTGCCTGTTTGATTATATTGATTAAACAATGCCTGTTTGATTGAGTATAATTTACAGGATAAATGAAAAACCACACACACCTTTTTAAAAAGTGAAGTATTTTGGAACAAAAAGCCTGGAAGAATTCCTAAGCTATGCTCCTCCTGCTCAAAGCAGGAATCCACATTTTGTGCAAGAACAACTTATACGACACTGTGAAAATGTGGCCTGTATTTCTAATAAACTTTTGTGGTTTTTAATTACATGTCAACAAGCAAAGCAGGAGGTGGCTGGGACATCCACACAGGATGTGGGAGATCAGGGTTAAACTTCCACTCAGCCCAAGGGGAATGTGATCTATTGCACCTGCCTTTTACTTGGGGTTTCTCTGTATCCTCTGTCTTCCAGCTGCCCTGGGACGTGGGTGCTCCCAGCCAGCTGTTGCAAAATATTTTACTATTTCTTGGCAATGGGAAAAGAAAACAAGGGAGTACCCATGTGAGGCAAGAGAGGCACACAGTTATGCTTGGTAAATAGATATGCAGAGTCCAATCCGAGAAATAAATTAATTTAGCATTCAGCTGCAGGTCCCTCCAAGCACACACCAACTGCTGCAGTAATTGTGCTGCAGCCAAGGGAGCAGGGACGTGGAGAAGGATTTTCTCTCCAACTGCAAAACCTCCTGTGGCACCTCTGAGGATCACTTTTCCCATGCTTCATCTCCACTGGTGAATGTGACCACTGGTCAGGGGGATATAGCTGCGGCCTGAGGGTGGTAGGAGGGCTCAGGAGAAGGAGAGACCTAAATCCATCACTCTTAGGACACACTTATGATTAACTCTACTCATACAATTCTTCCTCTGTAAGTAAAGGATCCATAGATAAACTGCAGTCTATTGTATGAAATGTTCCTGCTGTCATCAGTTGTTTGTACTTCCATGATAGGTGGCACAAAGTATTTCTCAATTATTAACAAAACCAAAGTGAGTGGGTCGAGTTATGTCACAAGGGGCACTTATATTTTAAAAACTCTGGGTTAAACAAGATTACCTTGCACCAAGTTAGAAGTGCTTCCCATTTGTGTGGTGAGAACTTGCTCTAGCTCAGATAAAGGGCTGAGCCATTGGGGAGTTTATTATCTGGCACTACAGGGTCTCATCTAGATCCCATTCAAGCATTTGAAAATTCTTCCTTGCCTTCCATGGGCGCAGAAGGAACCAAGAGGATGGGAATCAGCCTTGTGTCAGTGCCAAAATCTCTCTTGAGTATATCCAAAAAACATCTTGTCCATAAGATTTGCTGCCAAGACAGAAAATAAAGAGGGTGCCAGCTCACTCATTTAACATTCCTATGGGTTCTTTACTCACCTCAGACCTCAGACCTCAGATCTGTCTCCTGGACCATTGTTTTCTATTCTCACTATCAGGCTAGCATGGAAGGACTTCTCATGGTACAGTGAGAAGAGCCTCTCTAGAGACGTACTTGTCCCACCATCCTCCTGTCTAAATTGGGCCACAACTCCTGGAGCAAGGCCTGGCAGGGGGAATTTCACCCATGGCTCACGGGACAACCACTACATTTAGTTTGCAATTCATGCCTCCTTCACACAGCCAGAGTGCAGAAAGGGGTCTGAGCAGAAATTGAAATCAGCCTCCTGGGTGCAAACAGGAAAAGTCAGCACATTGCCACTGACACCCTTGGGATGTAGGCACCTATACAGAAAATGTATGTCTTAATCACTTAGCAGAGCCTGTCCACAGTGTTTATGGAAAACTGACACCCATGAGCATTTATGGAATTGCATCAATGTTTGATCCATGGCTGTGCAGGCAGCCACCATGTGGCACCCGGGCAGTCAGATTCCTGTATCACAATAAGAGTATTTTGTAGCCCTCTTCTCATCTCCACCTTTGCAGGTGTTCATCTATGGCTTGGCCCTTGGTGAGCCACAGGAATATATTCAGCCCTTGACTCAGTGCTGTAAAGTGAAGAGGAGAATGATTGCATATGGGGACATAGTGTCCTGAAAGGAGGAACTGGGGGAACCACACACCCCAGCTTTCTCTGGAAGAGCTGGAAAATAGCTCTCTCCTGAATCCTAGGGTAAGTGGATTAGGGAAAGAAGAGGTCTGAGAGCACTGACTGTGCTGGCCCCACTGCAGATGGAGGGCTGAACTCTGACCTGGCATCTCTGGTAGTGATGTTAATGAAAACATTATGCACTGTGAAGCCAGAGCTTGGCAGGCTCTTTACATCTACCTGTTACATGGGAGCTAAAAAAGCCTCACAATTGCTTCCTTAAACAAAGATTTGCAGTCAGACTGCGTGCAGGTCAGTTGAAGGAAGATAGAAGCCTCCCAAAGGACTTCAAAGATAAGATAACAAGCACACACACAGAAATGCAGTCTGCCTTGAACTCCTCTGGAGGGTCACTGAGGCACTGCAAAGCCAGCGCTGGGTTGAACGCTCTGGTTTTCTTGTGGACCCTCCAGTAAAATATGGCCTTTTCTCTGCAAACCTCAGTGCCTAGGAAAGGAGAGAGGTGTGGAGCAGCCTTGTCTCTGGAGCAGGGATTGTGCCTGTTGATCAGCTGTGCCCGGGTGCCACGGCTTGACCTGCCCTGTATGGCTACACAGGAACCAGAGCGGAGCACAGGGCTGGACCAAGGCTCCTGGATCAGCCTGAGAGCTCATCCCTGAGAGCAGCCAGCGGTGGAAGGAGGAAGAGGAACATGATGGTCCATCTCATTGCCACCTTCTCAGAGCCTCTTCACCAGCAAATGGGAGAGTTGAAGGACTGTCTGAGCTGGATCTTGCCGCCAAACCTCTGGGGACTGCAGCAGTGGTTATTCCAGCTTCCCAACTCTGGTTAACCCTGGTGGATCCTCTTTATACTGGGGGCCTCCACACCAGCTGGTGGCAGTGAATTCCCCAGTTCAATTGTGTACACTGTGGAAAGGCATTCCTTTGTGTTTATTTTGAATTGGCTGCCTGCTAATTTCAAAGGAGTTCCCATTCTGTCCAATCTAATTTGGAGGATGTGTGCCCAGTGGCTAGACCATAGGAATGGATCTCTGAATTAATTCTATTTTCATCTCTGTCATTCTTCTAGAAGAGCAGGTATTATTATTCATTGGGGTGAGTTTCACCTTCAGCCAGCTCAGTTAAAATCACCCCAAGCAAGTACTGATCTGGAATTTGGACGAGACTAATGTTCCCTGTACACCTGAAGAGAATAGGTAGAAACTAAACTAGGCAATAAAGGTAAAAATTCTGTTTTAAATTTCCAATGCCTGGATCGATCTGTGCAATTGAAACTGCTGCCAACGTGTTACAAAATAACTTGTCATGCAGAAGCAGACTCTATTATGTAGCAGAATGCCCGTAATTACAGAAAGATGAGAGCCCACACGCAGGGCAAAAATGTGTAATTTCTAAAAATAGTAATTTGCATACTGACCTAAGGACTATTGTAATTGTCCCATTTCTATTGATGTGTCTTCATGTCACTTGTAGTTTGCCAGTGAAACGGCACAAAAATCTTGAAAAAAATCACCCAGGCAAAAAAGTATTTAACAACCTGTGTTAGCAGCTGAGATATTCACAGATATAGAGGTGCTGGGTATATCTCAAAAGGAGAAGTGGTAAGTGTCTACATTAATTATAGTTTTGGGCACAGTACCACACTCAAAGCCCAGCCTCAGTGGGATTTTCTTCCTTCTTTCAGAGGCAAAAAGCCACAAGGAAAGTCAGGCAGTCTTTCTGCAAGAGGTCGTTTGCATCCAGGACGTCTACAAATCTCTTCACATTTAGTTAGAAACTAAGGCAATTAAAACACCCCAGGCCCCTCCTGTTAACTCAGAAACATCATTATGAAGATGCTTATGCCGCGGCGGCTTACTATGCTCGGTTTAGTGGAAAACTGGAAAGCTGCATTTCCAGCCATTTGATCAACATTATCCCGAGGCTGCTAATGACTTGCAAAAATCTGCCTCACAGTAACAACCTCAGGGAGACAGCGTTGTCTCCTCCGAGAACACCTATTTGTTTCCAGAATGAGTTTAATTAGGTGAGGGGGTATTTTTGGCGGAGGAGTCCGTGCCTTGTGCCCTCAAATGAACCCTATGTGACTGACCGGGAGCCCCAGTTTTGGCTGGGGGAGGACCTTCTGGGGAAAAGGAAATTCATCTGATTTTAAACTGGCTCCCACTGCTTTCCCCGCTTTTTGCGCAAGCTGAGCTCGCTCCCCTTCTTTCGGAGTTTCCCCTGAGCACATGCCTTGGTCTGTGCATGGCTTTCGTGGCCGGGGGAGGGCTGGGGGGCGGGCAGGGATGCCAGGGGCTGCTCCCGGGGGTGCCACCACAGGCTGGCAGGTGGAATTCCCTCAGCGGGGCGATGTCTGCGAAGGGCGCGCTCAAACAAACCCATCCGGGCAGGCACGGAGATAAGGGACAGGCAGATGCCACCGGCATTCCTCAGGGCTTTCTCAACTTCCACCGTCCTAAAAAACCCACGCTCACGAGGCACGCTTAGGAATCCCCAAAGACTCTCCATTAAGTCACTAATTGCTGCTAATTATCGTGAGAATGATTGGTGAGTGCTTGGTGCTAAGGAGACGGCGGAGCAGCGCCGATCCCCGCCGGTGGCGGCGGCACCGATGGAGACGGAGATGGAAGGATCCCGAGCAGCAGCCGTAGGAGAGGGCAGGAATTGCCCGCTCTGGAGCCGTCCCAGGGGCGCTGAGCAGAACAAAGCCCCTGGGATCGGGGGAGAGCGGCACCGCCGAGAGCGCCTCGCAATGAGTGAGGTGGGGAGAGGGGGCACAGGTCACCACGGCATCCCCTCATCGGCGCTGGAAAGGGATGGATGTGTTCCAGCTCTTGGGAAAGCTGCCTTCTCCACCACCTTGGGGTGATCTTCCCAGCAGAAGCAGAGGAAAGGAGGGGTACATTTATCTGAACAATATTAACAGGCTCTCCTCCACGTGTGCTCTCATCACAGGAGACCCAAGTGCACAGGCCAAGTGAAAGATTTCTATGATTCTATTTCTGTGGATTGAGCTTCTCTCTTAATTCTATTTTTTTTCATCTGCATTTGTTATTTTTTTCCACATGAACGTCTCTGCTTCATTTTGCTCCCTGTAGAAAACAGCAGTCATACCACGATTGCCATGACTGGCTGCTCTGCACTCCTCCCTTTCCCCCCTTTGCCAAGATGTGTCTGCAGGCACACTCCCCAAATTATCCTAAAGGCAGGCTGGCACTTCAAGGTACTCTCAGTTTAAGAAGAGGAGGAAGATGAAGACAGAGATGTGGGGTTTTTTTTCTGGCAGGGGACAGTGAGCCAATGGAAAAGTTCCTCTTCAGAGGATAGGAGGGACTCTTCCCCTTCAGATGACAGAGTAACACCCGTAGCTCCCTACCCCCAAAGGGCAAACTGCCTGTAGTGAGTGCACCCAGGCTCAGAAATTTTCAGGCAGCAATTGCTTATCAGCCTCCTCTTCCCCAGCTGTTGTTCTTTGGAGAGTGATTTTTCTTAAAGCAAGCATTCCCCAGCTCTTTCTCAGCCAAACAAAATGGGCAAAATCAGTGATGGCATCTCCTACAGAGCGCCCTATTTAGTTTGCTGTCAAAATCATCGTATGTATTATTTTTGTGCGATTTTATTTCACAGCATAAAATTAATAGAGAAGGAAAGTGGGTCTTTAAAAATCAGTTGCAAACAGCATGTTCTGATGTAAATGAACACTCTCCAGCAGCATTTGCAAATCTTTACTGGATCCTTGTGCATCAGACTGAAAAGGAAAACAAACTGGGGGCCTGGCTACCAGGGAAGCCTAGTTTTTTTCCTCTCTCTTTTTTTTTCTCTTTTACAATTCAAACTGAAGGGGGGAAAAAAGGCTAATAACATGCAGCTGAAAGCTAAATTAGATATTTAAAATTCAGTCTGTTAAGTTAGGGAAGGAATTGCTCAGCACTCCAAGAAGAATATGCTTATGGTCCATGGTTCTGAACCCTGCTGAGACACTTTGAGCTCTGCCCTGTCTCCATCTCCTGAGCAAAAGGAGTGCAAACCAGAGGTAGGCATTTCCCACTCAGCTTGTGTGGCTGTCAGCACCTGATTAGCAAAGGGGAAACCAGCCAAGATTATTTTTAGCCCTACAACATCCCTTTAAAATTTTAAACTCCACAAGACATGGATCTATGACAAATGTGCACCTGAACAAAGTCCAATGCAAAATTCCTTTTAAAAATTACACAGAAGTGAATGCAAACATATATGGGAGTTGGAAGCTTGGTCTCCAGGCTGCTGCCTGTCAGGGCAGCTCTCTGTGCCTTAAAGATTGGTCACTCCCTATGGGAAGTCATTCAGGAGGAAGGCTGAACCTTGCTAGACAAGCCCTAATTTCGTATCTGTTATCTAGCCATCACAGCAACAGCCAGAATGAGATTAGGCAGATACACAGATAGATACTTTACATTGCCTTCTAATGACAAAAAAAGGGCCCCGGGGAGAATGCATCACTTGCCCCAAGGGAGGACACAAAGGGTGACACATCTGTGATAAGGGAGTAGCTCCACTAGAAAAAAAATAAATAACCCACCCCCATAAGTAACTCACCTGGTACCTTCTGCTTTCCCACTTCGACTCCCTATTTGTGTAAACTTTTCTCTCTTAATACCTGAAACCAACGGTGCAAAGCAGGTTGTTGAGGTGTCTCCTAAGAGACACCCAAGTTTTGCTGTTGAAAGCCCATCACACACACTGTGGACACAAAAAATGGGGATTGCAACTGACCTGGTGGGGCTTTTCCTACCCCTGCCCATGTTGTGGGCTGGCTCTGACTTTCTTCGTGTGCAATGAGCTGCTCAGGAGGGAAACAGAGAAGCTTTACCTTGAACCTTGCAGGACAATTTGTAGCCTGAAACGACTCACTGGGGTGCAGCAAGCTCTGTTTAGAAATGGATACATCCAGCCTGGAGCCCTGGGAGACAATAATGCATCTGTTTGACTTCCTCAGTGGGTTTGCTGCGTGTAAATCATTTATCCCTGCTCCCGCTCCCCTTTCTGAGCTCTCACAATTTGTATTATTTTGCTAAAAAAAATGATGCCTGCCTTTCTGTTGGTGAGCAGCTTGGGACACATTGCCTGGAGTCTGACCTCAAAGCAGGGTGGGATTTGAATCTGAAATCCACTTGGTTTGATCTTGCAAGAACCGCCGTGCTGCACAGCTTGTACATCTTTAGTGAAAAGGCAAAGCCTTCAAATCCATCCTTTTCAGAGGCCCCTCTCCCTTGTCAGCTGCCATCTTCCGAGGGAAAGATCTAAAATTAGAGAAAAGCTGCCCTCCACTGCTGGAGAACACTGCTGCTGTGACATATGAAAGCAGAAATAAGCTTCAGATAAAGGTCTTCTGCTTAGGCTCACGTAATGAACAAGAAAGGCTTTGGGTCTCTCCTGTCCAGCCCGGCGTTTGTGGGGATCTGATTGAAACAGGCAGCCACAGTGCCAGCGCCAATCTTTGTCTGCCTAAGCATTTATACTCTGCCTGTCATCACAGGCACCATTATTTTGACGGTTTTCTTTTAAATACCTTCCCTAGAAATCCCAAGGGATGCCAGGAGACCCTACTCTTTTCAATAAATCAGTGAAAAAGAAGGAAACACTGCGTGTGGGAACAGCATCTTGAGACACTTTGAACGTGGTGGTTGTGATGAGGGGTGGGCAACAAGCAGGGACTGAGCTGTGGCTGCAGCCCTGGAGACCCCAGGTTCAAATGAGTCCTTCAGCTGGGCCTGGGGTGTCCTCAGAACACCCCCCAAAACCTATTGGCAGTGGTAACACCTGGGGATGAGGAGTCTGGGGTACCCCTGGTAAATCCTGGTGTCTGCACTCCACAGTCTCTGCGTTCTGCTGCATCCCTCACAGTAAACAGTGCTCTCCTGCCCTGGAGGGATTACTGGGGCTTACAGGGTTAGATCTGCTCTAATGTACCATGGCAGAGCAGCCCGGGCGTGGTGCCCAGAGGCAGAGAACCCTGGGGAGAGCCCCTGCTGCTGCCAGAGGGGAGAGGAGCTGGTGATGCACCAGAGCGAATTAAGACAAGAACTGATTTTAAGCTTCCCATTACTTGGAGGAAGTGAAGGTGATACAATAAAGCAGGGTTTGATTAGGAGCAAGGCAGTGTGATGGTTTCCCTTTTAACCTGTGTGTCTTACAGTGTCCCAAAACCAGAGATTCTGCTCTAACACAGCCGCTGAGACTCGCAGCGAAGAAAACAGAAAACAAACCTCCTTCTTCTTTCTCTTTTCCTTCCTGTTCCCTCCTCCCCCAGGCATCCAGCCCCAATTCCCCTCTGTGCCACGGCTCATGTCTGCCCGTGCTGGTGATGTCATGCCATAAAGTCCCCCCCGGTGGCTCCAGCAGGAGCTGAGAGCTGCCTGCATCCCTGTGCTCAGTCAGCCTGGCAGCAGCGGCTGCCGTGTCCCACAGCGGCAGGCAGCAATGGGAACAAGGGGCTGGCTCTGCAGGAGCCATCCTAGGACTTTGTGGAAAGGAAAACTCGGTAGGCATAACTGCCCCAGGAGCCACCTGGCTCAGCAACATGTTGGTCAGTAGCTGAATTTAAAGAACCTTGGCTAAATGTGAGGGCACTGCAGCCAAGTTCTCTCCTGAGAGAGGGAGAGCAACAGCACCGAGGGAAAAGTGCAGAAACTGCTCTCGTGAGGAGGCTTTGCTTTCACACGATTGCAACACATCTGAAAAACTTGTCAGAAACATGAGGTGCCTTCAGGAGCCCCTTTTCCACATTGCAAACACGGGAGAGGCTGCTCAGTGTCTTTATTCTCCCTGCAGTGGGCCCCAGCAGCTCCAATCCCGTGTGCTGGCACCACAGGCTGCCCTCAGAAGAGGCTCTTGTTGGGATCCTCTTCAACACAATGACACAGGACAGCCAACTTTGTCACGTGCCTGGCAAAACCAGAGCCTGAGGCACAGTGCCCATGGCCTGCCTCCAGGGGCTGGAGTGCCACTGTGTTTTCCAGACCTTTTCAGATCCCTGCTGTTCATGAGACAGCAGTGTGACAGGGGAAAAACCAAAATTCATAGCTGGGCTCCAAGCACAGGAGAAACAGGCACACAGCACCTCACATGGCACACAGTGTGGCAGGTAGGATCCTGTGGGAGAAGGCAGCTTAAAAGGGAGTGGGATTTGGTTACTGGAGTTAAAAGGCACCCATTTTTCTTAGGCAGGAGCAGTAGAAGTTTGTCTTCCTGAAGCACTAAAGCGTAACCAGGATGGCTCATCATCTCCTGGCATCACCCCAGTGCTGTTATTACTGTTGGTACTGCAAAGGGATCAGATCATTAAAGATTATTAAAGGGCATGGCTAAGTGTGCAGCTAAAAGTGCACATACTTTTAGCATCAGCAACATTTCAGGCCTCATTCAAAATCCAGTGAAACCGCTGGGAAAAATATCCTGTTAATCCCATGAGTTTTCCCTTCTGAGATTGGCTTTATGGGAATAGGCCCAACAGGAACCCAAGCTGACAGTGGAACTTGGCTACTTGCACAGATGGAAAACCAGGACACATTGCTCAATCCAAGAGATCCACAAATAATGAGTATTAGTGAGTCCCTGTTGCTTGGTATGGTACCACTGCCATGCATGACTCTGGTGGATTTGCTCCAGAGCCTTCTCCTTCTTTTTCCTATGTCAGAAGCAAACCCTGACTGAAAATGGGTTATTTATTTTAAGCCAGGCCGTTCAGATCAAGTTCTTAGGATGTCACTGACTGAAGCACCTGATCCCTAATCTCTGCTTAGACTCTGACTCTGCACTTGGCTTAGGTGGGTGTTAGCCTGCACTGCTGGGGTGGCTGTGGCTGCAGCCCGAGGTCCCAGGACCAGGGGCTTGAAGGTTGGCAGAGCAGGAACAGAGAGGGAGAGTGAGCAGGTGGGCAGCTGCCTGAAACCCAAGGGGCCAAGACATGATGGATTTTTGCAGGCAGGACCCAGATGCTGAGAGTGAGGTGCCCCTGGGATCAGCAGAAATGAGGTCCCTTTGCTGTGAGGCTGCAGAGCAGGAGCGGTGCCAGGACAGGGTGGGAAGCTCAGGGCATTCAAACAAAAGAAGTGGACACAGTTAAAAGGATTTTCTGGTGTTTGTTTAGCTTGGCTGCTACACTTTGCTAAAGAAAAGGAAGGTTTTTGCTAAAGTTGGAACAAACAGGAGATCAGAACATTAAATAAAGGGCTAGTAAACCTTCCAGGAGTGCTGTGTCAGGTATGCTGATGAGGTCAAAATTTAATTCCACACTGAAATTGGAAATTTCAAGTACAAATGTTCACAGCAAGCCAAATTATTTTACCTACCAAACCTCCAGGTTCTCTGAAGAGACTCTTTCACTGTCATTTGTCCAATCAATATTTAGAGTAGTAAAAATCACTATGGAAACAGAGACAGAAAGAGAGCAACTTTTTAGTCTATACAGGGCAGACACAGCTAGAAAAGTTGGAAGCTGTGCAGCCAGCCTGCCATGGGGCCTCCCCTAGGCTGACAAGACCTGCAGTGCCATCTAAACCTCTCCCATTGATCTTTTCCTTATCCCTGTCCATTCCCTCAGCTCTTTCATTAAATTATACTAAGGATAGCAGTAATTTAAAACTGGGATCAAGAAGAGCAGAGGGTTGGGAGGATAAGGAGAGTGCACCCAGAGGGATTGTGGCTCTTGGAGGGATGTTCAGGGGCAGGTTGAGTGGGGTGCTGGCAGGGAGATGCACAAAGCTCCCAGGGCTCTGATATCAGGCCTCTGCTGGGTGCAGCACTTTAGCCCAGGCCAAAAAAACAGGCAACATAATGGAGTGATGTGGCTTCCACTCTGATAGCATCTGAGGAACTCCTGAGTATTTGGGGAAAACAGGGGCGTTCATCTCCTCATCGCTCGTGTGGCAAGAGGAGCAGCATGAGTAACTCCTGGAGGGGTGAGTAACAGGCTCACAGCTCAGGCTGTGTGCTCCTTGCTCAACCCTGCACAGGAGCAGCTCTGGTGATACATCACATCCGAGTTTGGGACTTATGGGTAGTAATTACTGTAATTAAGCAGTGGTCTCAAAATACTCCCTGGGTTGTGAATGCTTCTGTGCTCAAGCAAACTCACATTTACCTAACCAAGTAAGGGCACAGCAATTCTGTCCCATAAGGTTTGGATAGCATATTAAATTTGTGTCCTCAAATTGCACATCTAGTTAAAACACTCTTATAAGTCATTTTCATAACTGTTTGCAGTATAAACATATTACCAAGTTAAAATTAAATGAGCAATTATCACATAGTATAATATAATATAAAATTCACTCCTTATAACACAATCTAAAATTCACCGAACAGAACAGCAGTGCTGTGTAACTAAGCAAACAGGATAGGTGTGAAATTAAACAGGATATAGATGCATTGTGCTGGAGAGATTTGGTGGTGGAAATGAGTCACCTCTTTGTCAGCAGCATCACTACCAACTACAGCTTGCTGTGCCGAGGGGGAGGGAGGCATCCAGAGCAGCAGTGGTTGTGCAGAAATGGCACCAGAGCCATCCCAGCCTGCACTCAGTCACCTTTAGCAGTAAGGATGACACCAGTGAGGCTCAGAGATGCCCAGGGCCCCCATCCCTGCCCCAGCAGCTCCAATCCTCTCCCATGGGAGCTGCCTCCACCTGCCTGCACACAGGGATGGTGCCTTGGAGAAGAGATGACTGAGATCTTATGGGCAATATTGAATCCTTCCAATGCCTCTGATAAATAAAGTCATGCAGTATGATATTAGAGCTGTTCCAGTGACCTGAATTCAGAAATGAGCTCTCTTTGGTGACCAAGAGGGGCAAGAGGGGCAGCAGGACTGTGTCCTGTGCAGCAGCTCTTGCCCTGCAGCCTCAGCTTCACTCTCAGCCAGTACAGTCCAAGGGGTGCAATCCCAGTTTGAGATGCACTGGCACAAATACAGGACTGGGATGTGGCCCCAAATTCAGCCCAGGGGAGCCCTGCTGCCAGCCCCTCTTGCTGGTGGCCCCACAGAGAGGAGAGGGGCTGTTAGGGCCTGGTGGTGCCCTTTTCCAAAGGACAGCTCCACAGCTCCTTTCATGTCCCACACCAGGCTGCCCTGGGGCCACCCCACTCCTCAGGGGACAGGAATCAGGTGCCCTGACTGAAGCAGAAAAAAAGAGCTGACTTTGCTCCACGCTATTTTGCACATTAATTGTTACATAAATGCATTCAAATATTTGTAAGGTTGATTGAAAATGTTGCTAGATCAGACTGCTCAGATTTAACCACCAGAAATTAAATCAGATAATAAACAATCAGCATTTCATTCCTACAAAAGGATGATAATTCTGTAGGACTTTGGGTTTATATTGTCTGTGCACCTGCATGTGGAATGCTAGTGATAAAGTGAGATTTGATAGCAAATTGGACTGGCAGACTGTTTTTGAACATAATTGCTCAAAAGAAACCACCCGGAATCAATTTAATCATAGTGCAAGTGATTTTTAATTTCCAATGGGACAAAAAAGTACCATTCACATTAGGATTTTACTGACTTTGGTTTGTAATCATGGAATGTCTGTATTGTAGCCAAGCTAATTAAATAAATGCTAAGTATTTCTCACTTTGTAATACAGAAAAAAAATAATTAAAAGTGCCTCCTAAACAGCAAAATGAACAAAAGCTAATGGCCTGGCAGCACACTCAATCCATGGTTAGACACAGTCTGTTCTTGTTGCAGTTGTGAAATTCTGGGACAATTATCAGCAGTTTCTCTTGAGGCTCTCTGGACAATTAGCAGTGGCACTAACAGAGGATGGGGACACAAAGCCCAACTGCCTTAAAGGAAGCATTGCTGCAAAATCTGAAATCTGGAGTGCAGCGCTGAAATCTGTCCTGCAGAAAAAGGTGCTGCCCTGGCAAAGAGGGGGTGCCCAGTCAGGCAACCTGCTCTCTCTGCTCTTGCCTTTCAGGGCAGGAGAAAAGCTGTGCAGCCACCAGAAGGAATGAGACAGGAGTGCCAGAGCCCCTTCCTGCTTCCCTGGTTGTGGAGTCAGTGGTGTGGGTGTGGCAGAGGAAGCAGCTGCTCACAGCTGCCTGAGCATCAGAGGGGGAAGCAGCTGTCAGGTCATGTGGTGGCTGGAGCATGAGTCCAAAAAACACATGGTGTGTATTAGGAAGAGGAAAACAAACTGCCCCATAGTACCCTGGGCCTGAGAGGAAGAGGCTGAAGCAATTACATTAATTTCATTTGGGATGGCAAGTCATCTCCAGCCTGCTTTTATTGTCTAAGTGGTTCTTTTTAACCAGTTTTGGTGTTTGTTCTGGATGTTGTTCTCTTGGCTGGAAGCTATTAGGGCACAGTGATCTCACAGCCCTATACCCCGAGACAGAGATCTGAGACAAAACTGGATTCTTGCCTTCTCATCCTGCTTTTGATTTAGGGAGGGAAGAATTAGACCCTACATTCTCATGGGGGAAACATTAGGAATATTTTTTTCCTCTGATCCTGTTGAGCATCTTGAACAAAAGCACATAGACAGCATGGCAGAAGGGTGAGGTTCTTCTGCTCCCCTCCCTGCCTGCAGCATCCCCCTCCACCAGGAGCCTGCCTGGCAGCAGGTGTGGGTAGTTCTGATGAAGTAGCCAAAGAGCAAAATGTGCCTTTCTGCTTTTGTGCTGCCTTTGTGAGGGCTGTGGGAGGACAGACAATACCCGAACTCTCAGGATGCCTGGCAGCCCACAGCCTTCAAATAGCTCCACACAGCGAGGCTGAAGTGGCAGAGTGAGCCTGGGCTTTGCAGGACATGGCTCTGGGAGCCCTGCATTGCTGTGATACATTGATCTGAGCCCAGAGAGAGCTTCCCTGAATCACTGCCAGGCTCTGTGTGCCTGAGCGCCAGAGGGGAACACAGGAGCTGTGTGGGTACCAGGGGATCCCACACCACACAGGCAAGGGCTCTGGCAGCACAGCTGAAAACCAGGGGTGATCAGGGAGCTCTCTAACCCTGGGGTGCTCAGGGAGCTCTCAAACACAGGGGTGCTCACAAAGCTCTCAAAGCCAGGGATGCTCAGGGAGCTCTCTAACCCAGGGTGTTCAGGGAGCTCTCTAACCCAGGGGTGCTCAGGGAGTTCTCAAACCCAGGGGTGCTATGGGAGCTCTCTAACCCTGGGATGTTCAGGGAGCTCTCTAACCCTGGGGTGCTCAGGGGACGTCAGGGAGCTGCAAGCTCCCGAGGACTGCCAGCCCATATGAGGGGAACACAGGAATAACCAGGGAACTGATAAAAGTGACAGCTCCCCTTTCTAATCAGATGTATTTAGGGTCATAAATGCTGCCATTTGTCTGGCAAAGTGTCCCTGATGAAGGGGCAGCATTTAAGGACAGGAAGTTTTGCCCTGCCTCAGACAGAGGGGCTCCAAAAAATGGGTGTTTATACATTGCACATAGCAGTGCAATGCCCAGCTCATCCTTCAGGCTTTTGGCAAAACCAGCCTGCTCCACTATATATATATATTTAAGATTGATAATTCCTGTCACAAGAAAGCCCCAAGCAGTTGGCCTGGCTTTAATAAAACACAAGTCACTGATGCCTTCTCTCTTGTGCTCAAGGGTGGAATAAAAGTTGTGCTTGTCCTTTGTGGAGCTGGGAAAGGACATGCATCAGAGCATTTTGGGCACAAAGCCTGAACACTCAGGGTTAGGCTACCCCACCCTGCAGGACTCAGCTCCAACACAGCTTAAAGAGCAACCCAGTGTTCAGGCAGGGGAGACCAGTCCCATAGAGAGCCACCACAGCCCTCACTTGCCTGGATAATTGTGGGCAAAGAAACCCACTGGCTCCCTGGGCTTAAGATGCTCTGCGGCTCAGTCATGTCAATTTTTTCTTCACGAGGCAAGGATACCAGAACAACAACAACAACAAAACACAAAAAAAACCCCAAAAAACCGCCCCACTGCAATATGCTCAAGGCATCCAGAGGCTGGAAGGCAACCTAGACCAGGGAAAGTCAGCTTCCATTCTGAACAGGTGTATTCCCCACACACGCAGCCCCTGTGACGTATTATTGGATATGAAAGTCCCTTTTTTACCATACCTGTCCCACAAAACCCCAGGCAGCCTTTGTAACTTCACGCAGAATTAAAAATGAACGAAACTTACAAATTACACCCAGCACTAGTCAAATGAGAAGCAAAGATGTAAAAGGACATGCCATTTATTTATTTATCTATTTGTTTATGTATGTATGTATGTATGTATTTATTTATCTATTTATCTATTTATCCATTTCTTTATTTATTTAGAAGAGCTCGTTTGAGAATGGCAACACCCCCAACCTAACCCATCGTATTCCCAGGAAATGATACAGCTCTGCAGGATGGTTAAAATTAATCTTGTTGAAAGACTCTCGTCTCCTATACTCTACGGGAATTTCCTGTGACTGCTGCCTTCAGGGAATGCCTGGCAGGGAAGTACCTGCAGGCTTTATCTGTCCTGCTTTATCTGCCCTGCTTTATCTGTCCTGCCCCACCCTGGGGAGGGGAACCTGCCGGGACAGGGCTTTGCTGCCTCACCGGGTGGGATTCCGGTGTTTATCGGGGATCGGTGCCGCTCGGAATGCCCGGGGTGTCCGGCTGGATTCCCGGCACTGCCCCGGGAGGGTTTCTGGCCCCTGTATCTGCCCCCCGGGCTGGATCCCCTCGGTTCTCTGGGAGATGCTGGGACATCCAGAGCTCTCGGTGCGGGCCAGCAGGAGCCCGGCACAGCCACAGCCTCCTGAGGCTCTCACCGAGATTTTTGGGGGTGCTCAGGGTCCAGGAGCCAGGAGGGCAGCACAGGAGGGATGTGCTGGCTCTGGGCAGCATCCTGTGCCACGGGCAGAGAGGGCACAGCAGGGCTGCCATGAGAGACTGGGAGAGCCTCAGGATGTCTCAGGGGAAGGAAGATGAGCTCTAAACACTGGGCAGATCCCACAGCTTCAGCTTCAGCTTCAGCTTCAGCTGGGCCCTGCAAAGTCATGTCTGCTGCCCGTGTGAGCCAGAGCTGTGAGCAAACCACTCGTGCCCCTGGGTATGAGACAGCTCCTGCAGAAATCATAGCTCCTCATCGTCCTCCTGCTTGGATTTATTTCAGTGGGGACAACTGATGGGTCCCAAAGTTTTTCCTCCCTGTGCCCTGTGGAACAGGATGGCAAAACCTGAAAATATGGCATAAAATATGCTTTTTCCTGATGAGATGTTTTAAGGTAAAAATGTAATAGAAAGCTTCAAATAAAATAAAAAATGCCAGCATCCTGTAGGGAGAAGATGCAGGCACTTTTCTGCTTTATTCAAAATTGGGATCTCTTTACTTTACGGTTTATTTTTCCTCTCCTGAGACCTGTGAGGCTGGTAGGAATTGTCTGATTATCCCCAATGAGCTCTGGCCTCATCCTGAACAACTGACTACCCTAAACATTTCTTCACAGGAAAGTTTTGCCAGATGCTCCAGCACAGGAACAGAGATGACACTACTATTGTGGTATAGCAGCCTTCTCCATATGCTGCTCCTTGCTTTCCAAAGTTCAACCACAAAAGAAAAACCAAGCACATTGGTGTAGCTGCCCTGTGTTAGGATCTCAGGCTGCACCCAGGAAAGCTTTCCCACAAACACAAGGATGGAGGTTAAATCCCTGCAATCATTTATCCTGGTCAGAGCTCTGTGGGTTTCAGCAGCTGTGGGAAGAAAGGAAGGAGAGTGGTGCTGAGTGACTTGGGAGACCAGCATCAGACTGGACATCACATAATATGGAGGAAAAAGGAATGCTGTCAAGGTTTCCCACAGTCTCTAGGACAGCTGGGAGCTTCAAAACCTTCCCTTTGTGTCCCTCCCGTGGCTCTGTTCCCCAGAGCAGTGGTTGAGCTCCTCAGGCTCCCCTTCCTCCCCTGTTCCTGGGAGGCCAGGCCACCCCTTCAGATGTTTCTGAGACAAACATCAGATATGAAGGGTTATGAGGGGCATCTCACAACCTGCTTTGCTGCTCTGGAGGGAACAATCCATTTGTGGAGAAGGATGTGAGTTGGTCAGAGCCCCCTCAGGTGCCAGGATTGTCTTTGGGGTCACAGCCCCCTCAAGTGCCACGATGGTCTTTAGGCTCCCAGCCCCAGGGAGAGCCAAGTTTCCTTGCAAAGCAGAGGGCTCACCAAGCATTCCCAAAGTGAAGCTGACACCAGTGGTCTTCAGGGCATGCGATGAAAACTGGTGTCTGGGTAAAGTTTATGAAACACAGGGGACTGCAGAGAGAAAATGCACATTTAAGAGCAGGGATCCTGGCAGGGGGAAGCAGCAGATTGCCTCTTACCACCAAAGGTTACACAAGCAGTGGGACACATATATATAGCTGGATGAAACAAGGGAGAAACCTTAGGAGCTGACCTGGAGAACAAACATCAAGAAGTGCTGCAGTTCTTTGTTTCAGTGCAACTGTTTTACACCCCAGTAATTTAATATACTCTTTTTGTAATAGACATGCTGCTGCTGCCAGTACCCACTAATAGAGACCCACAGAGAAGGGAAATCCACCAGGACACAGGGCTTCCTGAAGACTCAGCACCCAGAGTCAGAGCAAAAAGCAGGAATGCTCTTCTTTTAGCATTTAGGGCAACAACACAGCGAGGCAGCTGGGAGTTGTCCTCCAAAATCAAATGAGGGATGCTGCTGCCTCCATTTGGCACAGGTTATTTATCAGTCTCCTGAACACTGCCCTTTTCACTGGGTACAGGATCTGCCCTTAGATACACAGATATCAAAGGGGAGGCTAAAAAAAGCACCCTGGCACTGACAGGTTGATAGTGCAGGTTTGAGGGGAAAATTAAGTGAGTGAGCCTGATAAACCAGCCCATCACACTGGTCACAAAAGGTACATAATGTTGGATCCTGTTAATTCTTAGACTTGTGTGTAACAGGGTGATGGTCATTCCACACTGAGCTGAACCACCAAGCCACATGGCACTTTCATCTGCCTCCCCTCATCCTCCCAGCAGCTGCCTGGAGCACTCTCACCATTCCTGCCCTGGCCTGTCCCAGGCCTGGTGGGTGCTGCCACGTGTTCCTGCTGGCTGGCAGAGGTGCCAGGTGTCCCCACAGCTGCCCTCCCTGCTGGCACAGTGTGTGTCCCCTTGGTCCTTCAGCCCTCCAGGCACAGCTGGGGTGACAACATGAATGTGGATGGTGCTTAGGACAGGACCCCAGCCCAGGGATGCTGCAAGTGCAGTTTTGCATCCCAGTGTCAAATCAGAGAGTCCTTTAATGCCAGGTTTCTGGAGAGTCTGGAGATGCCCAGGCCCTCCTGCAGGAGCAGCAGCACATCTGAGCTGGATCCCTTGTGAGAAAAGCTGCCAAACCTCATGGATTGCTGTCCAGTTGTAACTTTTCCAGTATCCCTCTGCCCCCTCTGCCTTACCACAGAATGGCTTATTTTTCATTCCTGCACTTTGAAAGGTGCCCTGATCTTTGCTGCACCTCCCACAAGCAGGCATCTCTATCATTTCCAAGAAGCCATTGAGCAGACTGGTCTGCAAGGGGATGGAGCAGGGTGGGTGAGGGAGGCACAGGAGCTGTCCCAGTCCCAGCCTCATGATGCCCCCAGCAGAGGCTCCCCCACCCTCTCACCCCTGTGCCAGTACCTCCCATCACCCTTCCCTGTCACCCTGCCCCTGCCTCCTGTCCCCTGCCTCCTGCACTTCCCTCACCTCCCCACAGAGATCTGTCACTTCTTCAGTGCTCTCAAGGTCAGGCCATGCTCTCCTTGTTTTCTCCCAGTGTTTTTTGTCCTCCTGCAATGTAAATTAATGTGGGATATGCCTTGGCCTCTCTCCTTTGGGGATATTAACGAAAACAGTTAATTATATTTTTTCCATTTACTAGTGGCCAGCTCACATCAATTAATTATCCTTACCATGTCATGCAAGTAAATTTGCTGTCTCCTCTTGAGACCTTTTCCTTTGCATGTCTGAAGAGTTTCATGTTTACCTTGATCTCTTGCACAATATTTCTTCCATTATTTATTTTACTTTTGTGTGTTTGTCTGTGTGTGCACACGTGCGTGTTACTTCTTTCACTCTCTCCTCCACTCTGTAACACCTCCCTCCCTTCTCTGGGGTGATGTTTTACACTTCACACATGCCTCTCCCTTATCCTTGATTATTATCTGTTCTTCCACACTCATTCACAGTGCCCTGCTTTAATTCCCATGGGATTTATCCCTGTGTGGCATATAAAACCCGTGGACAGGCTGTGATTTGTGTGCCACTGCTTTGCAGCCCCTGCCAGCCCACTTCATGCCCTTTTTCTCCTTTACCTTGCCTGGTTCAAACTCACCCACACCCCTCATTTTTCCCTATGCAGTTGCACTAGAAGCAGATATCTCCATTTCTCCCCATTTGGGAGCTGCTTCCACCTTCCTTTAGGATTTAGTGGAACCACAGGCTCTGCCCCTCTGCAGTGGGAGCTCCAAACAGCCTCAACCAGCAGCAGGAACCCCTGGCTGACCCCAACCTCAGCTCAATGCCCAGCAAGGATGCTGGTCCTGGGCTGCCCCAATGCTACAGTGCAGCTGGAGGGGCTGGGCAGGAAAGGGTTAAACTGCAAGGGGGGCCTGAGGGGCTGGGAGAGCAGAGAAACCCAGGAAAGGGCAAAGTCATGAATCTGCTCTTTCCTCTGGAGATCTGCAGGGCCGCAGGGCCGGGTTTATCTCGGCCATGCCAGGAGATTGTTTAAGGCATCCTTTAATCTGTCCCAAGAGTTAGGGTGGGCCTGTGATCTGAATCACCAGCCCCATATACCATTGTCCTAATGCCCCTTATCTCAGTTATTGCTAAACTTTCCTCAGGAGCAATTACACCTTTCCTCTCCAATCTCCCCCAAAGCATCTTTTACTATTTACCAGCATTGATTTTCTGCATCCCATTTTATTTATGCCCATTGTGCTTTGAATTATTAAGTAAAAGGCAAATTTGCAGACTCTGGCATGTTCCTGAGTCCCTCTGCTTGTCTGTTCTCATTTCTACCTCTTCCATATACCACAAATTGCTTTCATTAGTGGAGCTACTTTAAGAACTTCCAGAAGGAAGCCTTGAAGAGGAAGTGCACTTTTTTTTTTTTTTTTGTTTGTTTTTTATGTCTAGCACCTCTATTCTATCTTATCAGTGGACAGATGTGTGTTCTTGTCCATCCTTGGGATACTCCTCCCCTCTTCTCCATGGATTTCTTGCTAAATAAAAAGAAAAATGCCTCCTAACATGGAAACATTCTTTTTATCTGGGCTTCTGGAGCTGGGTCTTCACAGTCATGGGAGGTGATGTCTTTTGTCTGTTTGCATGGGATGACCTCCCAGGACAGATCATTGATTTAAGAGCTGGTGATGGGCTAAAAGCAGTCTGTAGACTTGTATGGGTGGATAATGACTATTTGTGATGGCTCTGCACATTCAGCAAAGCCTTAACAGATACAAATCTACTTGTGTCCACTGAAGAACATCTTCTAGACCACAGCTGCCCTGCAAAACATCAGCTGGGTCCTTAGGATGGGCTTCCTCTGACCAGAGTAAGGTAAAGAGCTGGGGACAACCTGGAGAAGTCAGAGGAGCTGTGGGAAATGACAGACTCCAATAACTAAAAAATTTAAACACACACAGAGAAAAAACCTCAAGTGTCTCTGCCTCTGTTTTGCTTAAACATGTTACTTCAATTCTATTTGGTTAGGCACAGATTTTTTTTCCTTCCTGACAAAGATTCTGCCTCTCCTTTCTTTTCCCCACGGCCGTTGCTGCTAACTGCCACTAGAA
This sequence comes from Cisticola juncidis, assembly GCA_013400215.1. Taxonomy (NCBI): domain Eukaryota; kingdom Metazoa; phylum Chordata; class Aves; order Passeriformes; family Cisticolidae; genus Cisticola; species Cisticola juncidis. The sequence goes on along the minus strand of VXBR01008347.1, from coordinate 398,215 downwards.
AAAGCAACAGCAGAGGGGAACAAAGAAACTATTGTCAAACAAAAGCAGGCATAAATAAATGGAGGTTTCCTGGGGTACTCCTAAAAATTAGACAAAACCTCCTTTCTCTTCCAGAAGAACCCATTTTGTAATGAATCATTAATTCCCCAGGGGTTATTGTTCAGCTGATGAACATGCATAATGCTCAGTTACACTGGTGCAGGTGCTGTGGGTATAGTACAGAATATAGAAAACATGTCAGTTCCAGGATGCTGCACAGATTGCAGCATCTGCCCTGCTAGGAAATGACCTGAAACTATGGTTTCAATTTTCCCTCTTCAGCAAAACAGACTTTGTTTATTTGCCATCATGATGCAGGTTTATATACTAACAGGCATCTTTCCAATAACTTCTGTATCTCTGAATCAACCCCCAAGCAGCTTAATAATAGCAAGGCAGCTCCATTTTTACAAGGTTGAAAATACTGAGGAGGGGAAGCATGTTGCTAAACAGAGGTTTGTGAGTCTCTGATGGGACAGGGCCCAGCCTTCTTGGAAGGCAGTTTGGTGTTTGAGATTTTAGGCATGAGCTAGGGTTATTCTTTGGGCTTTTCCAGCAAGAGCCCACCAAAGCCCATGGAGGTAAAGGAGGGGTTGTACCTTCAAGGGCAGCTGCTGTGGGCTCGGGTGCCACCAGCTTGCTGGACACTGAGCCAGCACCCAGCCCTGGTGGGAAATCAGAGGTGAGACAAAGCTGACCACTGACTGACAGCATGGGAATTTCTCCCATGGGAGAAAGGCTGCAGGAACCCAGCCCTCTGAGGGGCTACTGGCTGCTGAGATGGTTCCTCATCACTGCTTGATGGCTGTTCTGCAAGCTGAGACCAGGAAGAGGATGTCAGGCATGCAAGTTGGAGGCAACAGTGGTTTGTCAAGCCCCTCCCAAAGTCCATCCAGATGAAGTTTACTCATCTTCCTCTGCATGATCAGTGATCCCTGGGGATGGGACTACCAGTGGGGGTGGGCCACCCCTGCTCTCAAGGAGGTAGAGCCACCACCTTGTGTCTCACCACATGGCCTTTACCATCAGAGAGGACTCCACCTCTTGCAGGTGTTTCTCTCCTGTGCTGTGCCCTTCTCTTGGTCTTCCAGCACCACTTACAGCTGGGCTGTAGGAGCCTGGGTTGAGCTCAGCTGCCTCTCCCCTCCACATTCTCAGAGGAAGGCATTTTGTCCAGGCTGTGAGACAATTTTGGGGGTATATTCTGCCCCCCTCTCTATTTTCTCAGCATCCTTGTAGGAACTGGACAGCAGCCCTTGCCACAGCATGCTGCATCACTGCCTTTGGTTCTGGTAGAGCAGGCACAGAATCCACACCTTTGCTTCTCCCTGTTTATTGCTCTGCACCTCACAGATCCCATTAGCTGTGTTTGCAATGCTGCTCTGCTGAGAGTCATCTCCAGCCATTTGCTTTGCAATCATCGGATTTATAACAAGCTTGACCAAACCCCAATCTAATTTGAAACTGTGCTAAAGCACTTTTATATTTACTTTAGTAATGAAATAAATTTTCAGGTCTGTTTTTAGAGTGATTTATTTCAGCATCACCACTGGTACAATATCTCATTTGTGTTTCATAAATTGCCGTAGGCAGGAGCAAAATGCGAATACTGTTTTCAGCAAATTACTTCTAAAGAGGATGTTTTCCCCTGTACACTCACACACACAGATTTACCTTTTCAGATCTAACCAGTGATTCTGGAGCTCAATCTGACATCTATAAAAGGTGCCTGATCTTTAGAAAAGGGTGTCTAGACATCTTCTGATTATCCACCTATAGGGAGTATGGCTTAGACTGGATGCCTAAAAGTACTGCTAAATTAAATAATTTTTGAAGCTGTGGACAAAAGTTATTTGAAAATAACTTTTTGTGTGATCAGAACGTGGTTAGCTAATTTGCATCATGGTAGCAGTGTGAGATGTCCCTGACAGTTGTTTCTAACCTTAAGTTGTCCAGCAGGATCTGATCACCCACTAAGGACCAGGAGAGGTGAAGAGTTCAAGGCAAGGAGTCTCCACAAAGGGGATGGAGAGGGTGGGCTTCAATTTTGAAACTCATTTTCCCTTTTGGTCCATCAGCACCCAGATTTATTAGCCTTCCCAACAGGCTGTAAAGCCCATCTATTTCCCTGTTCCAAGCTAAGGCTATTGCTAAGGGTGTGGGCTGAGGAGGAATTATTTATGGAAGGTCCTTTGTCTAAGTTTCTGCTGTTACTTTTAATTTATGTGGTAGGCGCCCAGTGTACTGCTAAGAGGCCTAGAGATGCATTTTAAAAATTTGAATACATAAATAAATAAAATGCTCTGTACTCAACCAGACCTAAATTATACAGTACAAAGGGAGGAGCAATTCAATAGACATTAGGAAAAGCACCAAAGGATCAGAGCAGACCAGAGCTTCTTGCAGACCCGAGAATTCTTGCCCTTGAGCAATAAACAGAGAGGAGCTACAGCTGGCAGCCCAGATTTTGGGTGGTGTTGCAGCCCATCATCCAGCATCTCACTTGAGAGCTGAGTGCAGGTCTGCAGCAACCTCAGACCCCACCAAAGTCAGTGTTCTTTCTAAATAAGCTGATGTTGAACTCAGTCACAAATGGTAAAACCCTGTGGAACTGCCAGGTTCTTGGCCAGCAGCTTCTAGGGAAACCAGGGATTCCCCAACTTCTTTAGTTGTGTAGGTCAGGCCTAACTACAGGATGAATCCACTGTAAGGCACCCACCACTTAAAAGACAGATGTTTAAAGAATCAGAAGACATTAAGCAAATAAACATCAGCTGCCCTATCAACAGGATGACTCTGATTAATGGTGCAAGCATGATGGTGAGCACTAAGTACAGCATACATCTATAAATGTACATAATTAGAGGTGGCAAAGCATTTGTGAACGTGATGCAACAAGCAGCATATCACAGATGTAACCAAGAGCTACGCTGGCCTGTGATGGGCTATCCATAAACATGTATAATTATACATAATGGGGCTATAGCATGTTGATAATACACAGTACTTACTGGATATGTAATCCCTGATAGCATCACACAAACAGTGTGGTGGTGTTCTTGGCTAAACTAAACAAGCAATAAATACAGAATGATAAATATCCGCATTCTGTGTCCCTTCATTTGTGTATGGGTTTAATTCAAATTACAAGGACATGCAGGACCAAAGGCAGAACACATCAGCAGCTCTGTACACATCTTGCCATGGCCCAGGAGCACCTGGAGCAGAGGCTGCAGCCTGGGGAGGGGGCTCAGGGCCATTGCTAGACAATCGAGTGCTTCGCAACAGTGAAAGTGTGGAGAGAAAAACTCCTGCCCTGGGTTTCCCTGGGGCAGATTTGCACCATGACCACAAATAATGAACATTACTCAGCTACCACTTAAGCAAACTAGCTCAGGCAATTTTACCAGTTTGGTGAGCATGGCATTGGCTTCAATGGCCACGGACTTTTGTCTTGGCTGCTGAGAGCCCCCATGGCTGTCCTTGCCAGGGATATTGTGTCAGACCTGTAATTTGAAAGGCACCAGCCTGGCTGACCTACCCAGGCTGTGATGGCATCTCATGTGATGTGATGGCTCTGCTGGGGCCTTGGTCTCAGGAAGCAAAGGTGCTAGCTCCCCCTTAAAAACACTTTATTTCTTCAGGATTTTCTGTCTGCACTTTGCATTTCACCCAGCCCAGGATTTAGGCTGGCACGGGGCCCCTCTCCTTTGAGCAGATGAGCCTCTGTGATCACAGGAGCATTTCTGAGGAATCCTCCCCAAAATGTGCCAAGCTGTGGCAGAAGCCAGGCCATGAGCAAGGCACACACTGCATATGCTCCTGGTGTCAAAGCATAATCACAGAAAAAGGCTGTGACACAGGAAAGGCTCTTTGTTCCTCACCTACCACTCCAGCTCACCTGGGTCACGGGGAAGATCCTGGCTCTGGTGGCAGTGCCCAGCTGTCAGCTGCCATCCCAGGGCACAGGGATGAGGACAAGGATGTGTCCCCCAGTGCAATACTCACCCAGCACTGTGTCACCACAGCTGGGACAGGGGGCACAGCCCACAGCTCCCTGCCAAGCCCCACGCTCCTGCAGGGCTTTTCTCCATCTCCATGCCACCAAACCTCCCCTGCTCCCCTGGAAACAAACACTCACTCAGTGCCAACAGCCACTGCCCTCCACTTTCCAACCTGTGGCTCCCTGTGATGGACTGAACCAGCTTGAGGAATGAGGAGGATGTATTTGCCATACAGTGCATGGGCAGAAATACCTGAAACTCTAATTGATGGAGGCATTGATCTCATTTGCGGATGTGAAGCAATGGGCATCTTCTGTCTAAGAGAGGATGTCAGTTTGCATTGCACAATTTGGAAGTTTTATTCCCTTTGTTTTGAAAGAAGCCATTAGGAACCAGATGGCTCAGGGATTTGGTAATAGAATATGAACCCTCTCATCTCTCCATTGATCATTCAAACATGACCTATTGTGTTAGTCATAGAAAAGCATCAGATTACTTGCTGGTGTCTTACTCAAAATGAGATATCCATCCTCTTCTGCAACCCAGCTCCAGCTGAACAGATTTTCCTATTGAAACAGTTGGATATTGTTCCTATTGAAATAGTAGGATTTTGTTCAGGCAATTTGACTTTCAGCTTTAAAAAAGTCAAGCCTGTCTGAACTGTGAGCTGCAGTAAGCTCCTTGCTGGGACAAAGCTGAGCCTGATTGCTGCCTCATCCCTGCCACAGATGCCAGTGACACAGGGAAGGGATAGCTCTGGGACATGTCTTCAGGTCTGTGTAACTCATGAGTGAAAGTTCCTCATGCACAATGCTTGGCCAGTGCTCCTCAAAGAGAAGAGCATGCTGGAAAGGGCCTGTGGCTTTATCAGGATGACTTCTTGTGGAAAACATTATTGAAAGCAGTAGAAGTGATGAAACTGCACATCTCAGCTGATCTGGGGTGAGCCCTGCAAGGAAAGGCTGTGTGATGGTGAATGGAAAAGTCAGAGGTAGCCTTCAATGACAAAACACTTCCATTATCCTTTCCACTTAGTGGAAATGCTTTGAAATTTCCAGTCTCTGTGCTGCCAGCTGGAGTGTGAGGGATGAGAGTGGTAAGGGAAGATCCTCAGTCAGGTCCCTGGTTGGGTCCATGACTCACACAGTGGCTGAACAGAATGCCAAGCCAAACAATTTCTCTATTATGGTGAATCAAATGTCATGGAACAACAGAGACTCATAAGGAAATACTGGTAAATATAGAATCACAGAATCATTTATATTGGAAAAGACCTCTAAGATCACTGAGCCCAGCCATTTTCCCAGCACTTCCAAGTCCCCCATAAAACTGTGTCCTTAAGTGCCACATCTACACATCTGTTAAATACCTCCAGGGATGGGGACTCAGCCACTCCCCTGCACAGCCTGTTCTAGTGCCTGATAGCCCTTTCCATGAAGAAATCCTTCCTAATACCCAGCTGAAACATTCCTTGGCACAACCTGAGGCCATTTCCCCTTGTCCTGTCACTTGTTACTTGGGAGAAGAGTCCAACCCTCACCTGGCTACACCCTCCTGTCAGGGAGCTGTAGAGAGCAATAAGGTCACCTCTGAGCTTCCTTTTCTCCAGGCTGAACATTCCCAGCTCCCTCAACTGCTCCTCACAGGACTTGTGCTCCAGACCCTTCCCCAGCCTCCTTGCCCTTCTCTGGGCTCACTCCAGCCCTTTATTGTCCTTCTTGTAGTGAGAGGCCCAAAACTGAACCCAGGATTGGAGGGGTGCCCTCACCAGTGCTGAGTACAGAGGGGTGATCACTGCCCTAGTCCTGGTGGTCACACAATTGCTGATCCAAGCCAGGATGTTGTACTTAGGTGTGTTGGGTTTTCAAGGCTGGGTTTTGGCTGCATTCAGAAGCACAGAAGAAGAGGAACGAAACAGGACAGCAGAGCAGGGAGAAAGGTGTCTTCAATGTATTCAGTTTTTCCCACTCATGGCAAACCTCTGCTGCTGTAGGCACCAGTTCTCTTCTTAGACAGCTAAGGAAATAAGACTTTTAAGGAAAATGTGCATGTTGTGGTCAGGTGCTGGCTAAGCCCACACAGCCTCTTGATCACTCTCCCTGGGTGGGATGGGTGGGGAAGGGAATCAGGAGAATAAAGGTGAGAAAATCCATGAGTTGAGATAATGACAGTGTAACAGGTGAAGCCAAAGCAGCACTCACACAAAGAAACAAGGAATTCATTCCCTGCTTTCCCATGGGCAGGAGGTGCTCAACAGTCTCCAGGAGAGCAGGGTTCCATCCCATGCAGTGATGATTTGGGAAGACAAACACCATCACTGAGTGTCCCTGGCTTCCTCCTTCTTTCCCCAGCTCTGTATGCTGATCACTGTGCCATGTGCTGTGGGATATCCCTATGGTCACCTGGTGTCCCAGGTGTGTCCCCTCCCAACTCTTTGTGCACTCCCAGCCTCCTGAGGGGCAGAAAAGGCCTTGGCTCTGTCACCCTGGTTTTGAAGACGTTTCTAAGCCTTCTGTAATGTTAGTCATATTGGAGTCAGAAATTTTACTTTATCACACTTTCTACTATAAACAATGGCCACGTTTTGCTGTCTTTCATTGTTTACAGATTTCTAGGTGGGAGGAGAAAGTTGATCGACAGTTGGCTTGACCAATGTGGGTTGAGAGGTGGGATTCCATCCTCCAATCCACAGACCCCATAGGAAATGTATAAAACTGAGTTTTGTAAATAAACTCGGCCCTTTTTCCTGCTACACTGACCAGTGTGTCCTTGTGTGGTTCTCTCCGTGTCCACTGTGACATGGCTCTGTGAAAGTCAATGACTAAAACATACAGGAACAATCAACCCCCATGCAAGATACTGTGAAGAAAATCAACTCTGTTCCAGCTAAAACCAGTGCAATTGTTGGGATGCAAAACCCCTCTGGGCCCCGTCCACACAGGCTCAGAGGTGTTCAGAAATGTGAGGGCTGAATTAAAACCCCCAGAGAAACTAAAATACATAAATCCACTCAGACATTAGGTAGAAATGCAGGTTTAGTTTTAAATACATAGAGAATATTTTAAGTGCCTTAAACAAATAAGAGCCTGTATTAATTAGTATGAAAAGGACCTAAACCCTAAAGTTCAGTAGCTTCACCTTTTACAAAGTTATCTAAACTCTAGACATAATGAAAACAATGTGGCTTTGCTAGCATTCCTAGATGGAACGAGATGGAGTTATATATGTAGAATTTGTGTAAGAAATTACAATTACTTTCATACATCAATCTTGGATTCAGATAGGTCCAGCTAGACTGTGGTAAATTGACTGGTCCAGCTGACTGGCTAAAAACAGAATAAAATGCTCTGCTTTGAGGATGCTAGCATGCTCATGGAACACAGATTACGGGTGCTGTCTCTGCTAAGATGCTGCCACTTCTGCTTGGGGCATGGGGGCTTTATGCTGGAAGGCTTTCTGCATGCTGGCACCAGCTGTAACACCTCTGGCTTCACAAGGCTGGTTTAGCCATGCAATAAAGGACTTTACAACTACCCAGCTTTTTGTCTGTAGTGAAGACATACCAAAATCTTGATCTCATGCAACCTTCCCCTGTGCCCTACCGGCCTCGAGGGCAGGAGCAGAACCCTGAGCAATGCTTTGTGGAAGACAGACAGTGGTGTTTCTCTGCAAAGTGGGGAGCAGTCCCATCCACCAATGCATTATCAGCTTGGGCATGTGTCGCTACAGGACACAAACAAAAGACTCCAAATATTTCAGATGGCAAAAGTCATAAAAAACCTTTAACTGTCTAATTTTATAACGTGTTCTGATACAGACTTAACACGACTGGTGAACAGGACTGACCCCTCCCCAGTCCCATTGGTCAAACTGGAGAAACAGCCAAAATGTTTTTCTCTGAGAACCAGAAAGATTGTTTTGGGAAAGGTTAGTTGTTTTGCCAAGATTGTTTGGGAAAGAAGCTTTCCTAAGAAACGTTTCCCTTGGGAAAGCAATTAGCAGGCTACGAGCAGGCTAAAATCTCTAAAGGCCAAAAACATCAGGCCCACAGGCATGACCCTTGCTGTGCACAGATTTTTGCTGGCCATTACCCTCCTTCAGGGACTTTGGGCAAGGCAGAGTCAGTCCATGCTCCAGCAGCATTCCTGAAAAAGATGGAACAGGCAAATAGCAGCCTGAGAGATGCAGTGAGAACAAATGGCTAAGGCTTGCAAGACAAAAATACACAGCTGAGGATGGTGGCACATGAGGAAGAATGGAGGGGCCACACTGATCTCCTCATTTCCAGCAGATGGAGAAAAAGGGAGGCTGCAGTGGCTCAAGCTGTGCAGCTGTAACTGCAGGGAACAGCCAGAGATGCTCTCCCACATGGATACTAAAATATATTACGAAAAGGAAAAAGTGTGACGTGTTTTTAATAGAGGCAAAATTTGCTGTCCTGCTCCATAACGTAATGTAAAAAAGGAAAATAAAAAGGATATAATCTCATGCTCAGTGATTTATCTGAAGTGAGTTGCTGAGCTCAGTCCAGCTCTTAGTGGGCAGATCCAGACTTAGTGAGCATCTGCACACTCCTGACCTGCTGCTGGTTTCCTCAAGAAAGTCAGGCACTAATGGCCCAGACCTTCCCCACAGGGGTTTTATTTTCCATTTCAGGGGCAGCAGAGCTGGAGGGATAGAGGCTGGAGCACTCTTTATTTGTAGAGTATTTCTCCCCAGGTGAGGGATTAGATTTACTGGTGGGTTAGTTTTGCTCTGTGGTTTGTGCCAGTGAGGGTTAGAAAGGTCCATGCCTGTAGAGACAATGTGTTTCACACATCCAAACTTCACTTAAAAACAGGTAAGAGAAATAGAACTGATAGGAAGTAATGAGCAGCAAAGCCAGCAAAAGAGCAGCTGAAATACATTTAAACCCACCCCTAAAATGTTTGTACCCTTAGGACTAATGAGTCCACCTCAAGAAGTCTTGCACTGATGTCACTTGTGCTGCTGCTTCATCCTTTTTGTCCATTTATCTATTTTCCATCCCCAAAGCCCTTTGACTGGGAGGAGAGGCAGCCACCCTGATCAGTGTCAGGGCACAGAGAGACAGAAATGTGGGACTGAGGGTGGGCACAGTTCTGTGCCCTGCAGGCAGGTGTCCTGTTGGCTGCCACTGTAGGATGGGGATGTCCCCGTGCCTGGAAAAGCAGCCAGCCTTTCACTCAGCCACACTGGAGAACACAACATGGAAATTATTTCTATCCCTCTGCCATCTTGGCTACGTGCTGCATATTCATCATCTTTATATTTTCTCTGCTTTAATCTCCCCCATTTGCATATACACAGGTCCAAATGATAACAATTACCATAAAACAATCTCGTTGTCACCCTACCAATAAAAATTGCTCTGTTAATCAGGAGACTTTCAGAGGCACCATGCCTGAAAGACCTCATTTTAACCTGGCAGGCTGAACGGGCCAGCAGATAAATTAGCCTATATATGATTGCATGCTGAAATACATTGATTTAAGATTTTTCCCATTCAGCCTGACAACTTGTCTAAATAAGCTCATGCCTGAAGAAGACAGCTTGCAGACATGATGCGAGTGACAGGGCATTGCAAATATAATGCAGCGCTCCGCAGAGCGAGGGAGCAAAATCATGGCAGAGGGGATTAGAGGGACAAAAGAGAGGGTTAAAAACAAGCAAAAGCAGGTGCTGCAAACAGCACAGCTCTCAAATTTCACTGGGATTTTCTCCTTCCATTTCTAATTGCTAAGTCACTACAGGGAAAAAGCAATTGCTGATCTGCTATCATTCGCTGTGTCATCTTTAGGTCCTCATTAGCAATTCCATGGGCAGTCTTAGCATTTAGCTCCCATCTGTGATTCTGAGTGTCCTGAAAACACAGTGATGGTCCAGGGTGCCTGAGGAGCAGGGAGCAGAGACCATGCCTTCCCCTGTGTTTGGACAAACACAGCACAGTAGGTATGGATTGTCAGAAGTGAGAGATTGAGACAGGTCCTGGTCACTGCTGGTGCTCTGGGCTCTGCCTGTGACATTCCACAAACACCTTCAGCAAGAGAAACACTTGAGAAGGACTAAATCCTTTTTGAAAAAGCATCCCACGAAGCACACTGTAAATCAGCCTATGCCACAAAGGTTTTAACTACGTAGGTTAAACCCCAGTGGTTTTCCTCACCAGCAGCACACAATGCCAGGTGAAGGAGCTGACACTACTTGCAGGATTAGAGCTGATATAAAATAATATGAATATTTTGATATATGTGTAATACCATCCATATTATAAATATTAAGTAGCTGCTGGATTCTCAGGACAAGGCAAAGGCAGAGATGATTTATGGAGGAGCTTCACTGGAGACCTTACCACCCAGAAAGCTCAGGAGGGCTGAAACTGGGCAAGGTGGAGGCTGAGGCACCTGGTGCCTGGGAGCCCCTTGGCCCTGCATGGACACAGGAAGAACTGGGCTGTGTGAGGATGTGCTGCTGGAATGAACCATGGTGGAAAGATCCTCTTCTCCTGCAGTGTACCAGCTGGGTCCCAGCTCAGTCTCTGGGAAAACTTCCCTGGAAATCCTCAGAAAAGCCTTCTCCCCAACCTCCCAACCCACATTGTGCACTTCTTTCCCCTCCGAGAGAAACCTGAGGGACTTTTTGAGTTGCCTCCATTGCACCTCAGCCTGAGGGCCTTTCCCTGATCACTGCTGGGATAAACCCTGTGCTCTGCAGGGCACAAGGGCAAAGCTCAGAGCAGAAGGTGCTTCTGAGGATGAGTACAAACCTGCAGTTATGGACATTCCCATCATTGCTGGAGTTAGTTTTTGAGGTGTGTAGTGCACAGGTTTTGCCATTTGGAGCTATAGAATATGCTACAGAGAAGTCTGTGGGTAAAGCCTTGTGTAAAAGAGGTTTGTGGTCCTAACAAAGCTCTGACAACACGTGATTCCTGTGAAGACTGTGGCCTTGGTAACAGAGGAACAGAGAGGAAAGCAGGGGTTTTCTGTGTCTGCTGAAGCACCAATGGAAACCCCTTCCCCCCTGCAAGCTGCCATTCCCCAGCACATGCTGCACAAGGCTGTGGCACCCTTGCCTCAAACCCCTCCTGTGCCCCTGCAGCCTCCATATTCAACTCCAGGCCCCTCTCACAGCCATGACCTGGCTCCTTTCTGCATTGGCTCACGACACAACTGGGCCAACACTGCCCAGAGACCATGAACTTTTCATCTTCCACCAACATGGGGTGGTAACCCATGCCAGGTAGCAAGGAACAACCAATTTAAAAACCTTGCTGTTGAGTCCCCTGGTGCTCTGACTCATTGTTAGTCACCAGCACAGCTGGGAGAGCTGCTGTGCTGAGTCCTCGTGTGCCCAGCAGGACAGGGACAAGCTGCTGCAGGTGTGTGGCTGGCAGGAGCTTCACATGAGCTCTCCTCACTTGCCTCCTGCTCGGTTATTGCAGCACACTGACATCTGAGGAGGGTGGGGGATCTGGGAATGCCTCTCTGACACTGTAATTATCATTTATTTGATCATCCCTCGCCATGGATGCTTATTAAAGTGTTTCAGACGTGATGCAGTTTTCTCTAGTGGACCAATAAATTAAGGAGACATACATTTTTAGAGTAAGCATTTTAGTAAACAAACAGTCTAGGGGAGAAAAGATATCTCTGGGAAGCTGGTATTGATGAAAAAAAAATCTCTGTTCATGGGGAGCTGCTCATGTCAGAGCAGTGAGAACTATTCAGCTGCCTGGAAGACAGAGAGAAGGGCTGGTGTGAGGGGCAGAGGGTGCTGTCACAAACACACCCCAGGATTGGAAGGGGGAAGGAAATGCCTGTCAGTGTGAGGGATGGCAGTGGGCTCCTCAGAGGTGACCCTCTTCCATTTTGTTTGGAGGTTTAACAAGAGCACAAGATGCTGCCCAGTCATTCTGGGAGACAAGCCTCTTCCTGAAGCCAGAGCTTCAGGTTTGATATGCAGAGGGAAAAGGGTTATGCCCTGTGCTTCAGAAAATACCCAGAATCAAGGACTCTGCTTCACATTCTGAACTTCTCTTGGCCAGTACTGGAGATTCTGTAAAGCCCTGCTGCATGAGTTATCTCTTATTTGGGTTCAGAGCACTCGTATCCCCTGGAGGACATCCCTCTGATCCCTCCTTCATTGCTCTGGCCCAGCATAAAGGCATCCTGCTGATGGGAATAGAGGCATGACAGCATTGTAACTCAAAGTGAGTTTTTCCCTGCAGCCACTGGAAATTGGAAGTTTTCACCCACCACAGTTTGTCTGCACTGCTCTTGCATGTGTCCAGCCCAGGATCCACAGATATTCCTCTGTCTTTAGATGGCTGTTTCACTCCTGCCAGCCTGCACTGGTTTTGTTTGGCTGCAGGACTGGTTTGGGGCAGGAGCATATTTCTCTTTCTCTCTGTCCAGGCTATGCATAGTCCACAGGTTCTTGCCAATCCTTCTGCACAGCAATGCAATACACTGGATTTTTTGCACAACCTTTACCTGCACAGGGGTTAGTTTATGCTGGCTGTCACAGGCTGTGACTCTTCACATGCCAATTTTTGTGAGTCTGACTTTGAACTTCACATGACCCCTCGTGTCAAGCCCTTACTTGCAGCATCTTGATTTTTTACTTTGTCCCTTCTGTCAAGGCACTGTCCTCCTCCTTCCATGATTTAGCTCTCTTTCTTGACAAGCTTTCATTCTTTGTCATGCAGTAATTCCATGCCTTCCTTTAATCTTTCCCAGAAGGTCTCAGCCCAAACCTTCATTATAACACAGTCTGACAAAAGACTTTGCTCCTAAAATCAGGAAGGCATTTCTGCTGCTGGAAAACCCTTGTCAACCATTCTTCCCTTGCTTGCACATGCAAAAAGATGTAGGTAGGTCTCCTTTGTTTCCTGTTGACAGAACACACCTCACACCAAATCTTCTGCCTGCATTTTCACAGCTCAGTTGACTGCAAATGAGTAGGATTTTTATCATCAACATATCATAAACATCAGTAGGATGTTTATTGTAAGGAGCAGAAAAGCTCTTTTCCTGGCCCCAAGGGCTTGTGCGTAGCCCTTGGCCATGGCTGAGCCTCTTCCAGCCACTCTCCAACGTTGTAGCCTTTTGGTTCCAGATGGGAAGGTCTGGCTGCATAAATGGGTTCCTCCTCCATCCCTTCCCAGTTTAAAGATGTTTCCTGTCACTGGGGCAGTTGCAGGTCCTAACCCAGCGTCTGCCTGGCAGTGAGAGCCCTTCCTGGGGGTCCAGACCAGGGATGGGTCCATACCTGGATGCTGTGCTGCCAGAAAGTCCCTTTGGGGACTGCTGCTGCTCCTGGTGCCACTCGTGGCTGGGTCTCTTCTGCATATTCATTAACAGCATAAAGAACAGATGGCACCTTCTCCCTTTAGTGCACTGAAATGAAATTTGTTAATATTCTTTGTTCTTTGTTGTGAACAGTTTTAATTGCATTAGAGGCCTCAGGATTTGCAGTACACGTCATCTCTTATCGTGCAGGGCAGGGAAAACAAACACTGCTGGGCTCACTACCCAGTGACTCATTCATGGGAGAAATTTTACACGGGGGATTGGACTGGCTCTTGGTCAGTGCACATCATGAGCATTCCTGTAGCTGGAAGGGGTGATAGGACTGGCAGGGAATGCCAGGATAACAGAGTTTAGCTTTGGAGAACTAAACTAAAATAGTTAAGCGACCAAAAAAGGGAAAAAGAGAACCAGATTTCAAGGATATAATTAGTCACTAAGATATTTGCACTTTCATGTTCAGTCACATAGGTAGGGGATTAAATGCACATTAATCATTGAAAAGTCTCAGGATAAATATTTAGACACATGGAAAGGATCTCCAGATTTCTATTCCAAGACAAAATACTTAAGAGGATATTGAGAAATGGCCAATATCCAGAGCAGTTGCTGAGAAATGAGTAAAAGCTGAAGTTCAGTTTTACAACAGGATGTGCCGTTAGCCCTGGAATGCCTGTGAATAACCCCTGGCTTCAGTGGATTTACAGCCTGACCTGAACAGTACTCAGGTTTCTGCTTGCCTTCTGCACAGAAGCACAGTTCAGCCTTCTTCATACTCAACAGAGGTATGAAATATATTTTTGCATTTTTGCTTTCACCCAGAATTTTTTGTTTTGATACAAAAGTATTTATTTCTACTGAGAATCTCTGGAAACACCCACAGCCACCCCCTCTCAAAATCTTCATATCTGTACTCCCAATGGTAATAAAGTGGGGTTTGGTCCTATTTGGCTCTCCATATGGCCATCATTAATTTTGTCATCATTCTTCAGTGCTCAGGGCACTCAGTTTTCCCAGTCATTTTTATGTTTCTAGAAAAAAACCTGAGCACTTTTCAGGTAGACAACATATTTCAGCCACTTTGTCCAGCTCCTTTAAGTATCACAACACTCCATGGGGTTCAGCCCATTGATTGAAAAGTAAAGAAGGAAGTTTGTTCACATGGTCCAGGAGTAAGGAGCACATTAAACAGAAAGGAGGAATAAAAGCCACTTGTTCTGAGTCCCAGCCCTCTTATCCAGGGCACATAACATTCCCCTGTCCTTACCTGCCAGGGGTACTGCAAGTATGGGGAAGTTGCTGTCACAGTCCTGTGCTTCTCTACATTGCTGACTTTAGCGGTAGGCTTTGTCCAAAATCTGAAGTATTTCACACCTGAATTTCACCATTTGTAACACCACTTAATTTTAGATGAGCAGCAAAGCTTTGTCTTTTATCAATATGTAATAAAGGGTATTGTTTCCTTATTTTTGTTGTTGCTGTTGTTGTGCTTTGCCCACTCCTTTCTCAGTGGACCTGAAGTCACTGTTAATCTGGTTAAACTGAAGTTGATTAAAAATCCAGCTAATTAATAAAACTCAGCAGCAGCACACACAGCCTTTCTGGGAAATTCCTGCACTGTTCTCCCCCTCCCAGCTCCAGCCCTCATGTATTAATGGCAACCTGCTACCCGTATTAGAATTCACCCCAAAAGCTGCCACTGAAGTGGGCAGGAGTTTAAATGCTTCACCCTGTGACCCCAGTGAGAAGGTGACAATCCTCTGCCATGCAGAGGGCTGGGGACACCTGAGCAGGGCTCAGCTCTCACAGAGGACTTGCCCTTGGGAAGTGTTCCTGCCCCACGAGCTCCCTGTCTTGGTTTGGAAAGACAGGTGTCTGTCAGGGAAAACTGGAGTTTCCTTTGGAATGGAGAATGTGAAACCCCCTGCCTCCAAATTATTATAATTTTGCAATTAGGAGCTTTCAGGCAAAAAAAATGGGAATAAGAATAACAGTTCTTCACTAGGAATATTAAAAATGCAAATGCAGTAATAAAACAAACAAACAAACAAACAAACAAAAACACCACCAAAAACAAAAACAACAACAACAANAATGTGTGATGTCACTGGTGAGCCTCAATGGCCCATGAACAGAAGATACCCCCCAGAGGGTGGACAGTGGTGGAAGAGATAAGATACACTGCCCCATCTGGTTTTAACAGCTGTTATCAGAGGGCATCTGCCCCTTCCCCCCTGGAGTTACAAGAGATAAAGAAAAAAGAAACCATCCCCCAAATGCTTTCGACAGATGAAATAGAACACACATCTTTTTGGTTACATAACCCAAGATACTCCCTGAGCCCACCGGCTTCCCCAAGGAAGGGAGAGAAAACAGGGCACCAGGTGCCTTTCTTTAAAAGTCATTCTTTAAAAGGACTGTCTTCCCTCTTTCCAAGGCAAAAAGATCTTCAAAGAGATTGACCTCCCATTCCAAATTTTGGGTCAGCTAGCTAGTGGCCCATCCCAGGGCAACTCCTGCAACCAGGAGGATGCCAGACCTCTCCAGAGGGCTTCCCTGGGCTCTGGAACATGGCCCACCACCACAGCATCATCTGCAAGGACTTTGGGCTCTCTCTGTCCTGAGGAGAAGGACCGACAGTGCTGGGAAGTGTACCCACCAGGCTGATTATCCTGTTCCCAGCCCACGATCTGCATGGCCAGGGTCACAATTTTCCTCTGTTGATGGTTTCAGTTAAAGGTAAAACTTTCCCTGGTTGAAAACATGTTTTTGCACTTTTTAATTTGTTAGCAGTCACACAGCCAGGTCTCAGGCTTTCTTCAAAAGCTCTGTGGCACTTGGTATGCCAGCTAAAGCACCCACTCCAGGAGATATGTGAGTTTATGGACATTTCAGCCTTCTTTTGATCACTTCACTTATTTTTCCCTCATTGCTTTAAAATAACTCTTACCTTAGAGATTTTACAGAATTGGGAAATAACTTTTTGTCAAGAAAATATACATTCTATAAAAAATATTGTGTGAGGTTCCTGACTTGCATTCTCACAAATAGCAGAATAACTCCACCTTAGTCCTGTGAAATGATCTTTGCTTCTGAGAGAGTAAATCTCCTGACTGTGTATTAAGAATAGTAAAAAATAAAAGCCAATAAATAAATAAATGGATGGAACTGAAAGAGGTTCAACTATGGACCAAATCCATCAGAATGCCAAATAGCAGCTCAAGAAGCAGTGAAAATATCGAGACAGCACCTTTTACATACTGGTTTACTACACATGATTTTGAATGTATTTCGTTCATCATAGTAAACTTATGCCTCTAGGTAAGAGAAGCACATCAAAAAACAATAAAAAATCTTTAAAAACGAGAAAAACAATTAAAACCAATTGCAGGTGTTGGATCCAGTTCTCAAGCTATGGCCCAAGCTGGAGGATGTTATTTTTAGCAAGAAAAAAAGTCTGAAAGTGTTTGAACTTAGCTCCCAAGTTTTTAGCTATACTAAGCTTTTTCCTTAAAACAGGTATTCTTCACAAATCCTTCCCACTTGATTACCTTCAAACATTTTAAAACTCCTTGTAGACTTCATAATCTTGAAAATATAACATAACTGATTTCCAAACTTGTATGGAACAACCCACAGTGCAGACAAAAAGCCCTTCTCCTACTTTACAGTTAAGCTGTGTTTATTAAACCAGGCTCAAGACTGGGGAGCTTGGGACGGGGAATTCATGGGACAGTTTTATGCCATATTACAATTTTCCATGTCATGACTTCTCCTGTGATCCCTTCATCCATGTTTTTTGCCCTGTGGTACTGTGCTCAAACCCACTGGTGTTTTCTACATTTTAAATCTTCTCATCTTGGCTGAAACAACTGTTTTGCCCCTTTGCTGTGAACTTGCATTTGTCCTGGATCTGGAGATGTCTCCTTCAAAACCAGCAGGAGCTAAAACTCCCAGCAGCACAACTACCAGGGGTCCAGCAGGTATCCACAGATCCAGCACTTTGCTCCTCCATTCTGCTGGACCCCTCAAAGAAGCTGAACAAAAATGTGCATTTGCCTGTTTCCAGCAGCTTTGCACACTGCCTGGAGCAGCTGTTCCATTGTGGAGCTGAGGATGGACCATGCAGGACCCAGGTTTGCTCCCTCCTCAGTGAAATCTTGCAGGAGGAGGCTGGGGAACCCCAAGCAGAGACCCCATGACAGAATCATTGACTCATAGAATAGTTTGGATTGAACTGGATATTTAAAGGCCACCTAGTCCAACTCCCTGCAATGAGTAGGGGTCTCTTCAATTAGATCAGGTTACTCAGAGCCCCTCCAGCTTGGCCCTGAATGTTTCCAGGAGTGGGGCATCCACCACCTCTCTAGACAACCTGTTCCAGAGTTTTCCAACCCCCAGGAAAAGACATTTTCCTCTATTCCTCATTTGACCCTAAGACAGGCACTGATGGCTGCTACACAGAAATCTGCCCTTTTTAAATATATGAGCTGATTAAAAATAACACCTTGAAACTCATCCCATCTTACCCCCAACAGATCAGTGTTAGAGGATCTGCCCAGCATCTCTGAGCCTCGGAGGGAGGATCTGGTGCCTTCCCCATGAGTCCCTGCCCAAGGACTCTGGAAAGCTGCTCCATTTCTGAGAGGCAGATGTGCTCAGCCTCCTCCCTGGCCCTACTGCAGCACAGGGACTTGGGATCTTCAGAAACACCTCAGGTCTGATCATACAGGTGACTGCACATGGGATGAGAGACTCTCAGCTCAGTTCCTTGGAGTTTTTATTCCTTTCTACCATTACCCACTCGAGTCTCAGGAGACTCAACTCATTTCCAGAAGGAATGAGTGCGTGCCAGGGGGATGCATATAAAGGTAATGATTAACCATGACAGATAAGACATCAATAGAGCTGTCTCCAGGTGGGCTGGCAGCAGCAGCATTGCTCCCATCTCCATTCCCATCTGACAATCATCAGCCAGGGGACCGTGCTGGAAGTCAGGCAGGGGGCCCTTCCTCACAAAAGGCACTCTGGGGGATGGGTGTGGGGCAGCAGCCTGACTGTCCCTGAGCCAGCCTGGTTTAGCTGGCTGAAAGAAGAAATACATTCTGCAGAGGCAGAGAGGAGAGCTGCCAGGTGGTGAGCCTGCTGCAGACAAGGAGAAACTCCTCACAATCGTGCAAGGAACAGCAGGAATCAGGGAGATCTGCACTCAGGCATGGGAGCTTTAGATGTCTCCAGGGCATGGGGCAGCCAGGAGAGTCAGAGGGTGCTGCAGTTCACTGACCTTTTACAGACCAACACACACTTCTAGGGCAAGTCTCTCCTCCTCAGGCACCTTTGGTCCCAGACTGCAGTGCTTATTTCTCTGCCCAGGGCACTTGGAGGAGAGTGACAGTGCCAGCCTGTGCCCAGCCTGCACCCCAAACAACCCCATTGCCCTGCAGCAGTTCCTGCAAATCCCACTTCAGTCCAGCTCCACACTGCTGGGTTGAGCCTCTCGGAGCTCGCTGGGCTTGCACCCCCTTGCAGAGCACTGGGGGCTGCTCCTCATGGAATTACCTCACATCCTGTGCTCTTCAGAGCAGCCCTCACTTCACACCGTGGTTGCACACACACACACACACACACACACACACAGAGTCCCAGCTCCATTGTATCTGTTTTAAAACTGTGTGGTGTGGCAGGACACCAAATGGAAATTGCTTGTACCAAAAGTCATGCAATGCATCAGTGAAATGTTCTGTGTTCCAAGATGAGTGGTGTTTACCCCATAAATGCAGTGGGATTACCCAGTCTGGGTAATTAATTACCCAGACTGGGGTATTAAAATATTTTGTAGATAATCATGACGTATAGCTAAAACCTGGAGGTGCCACAAACAGGAGCCAAAGGCAAGCTGGGGTAAAGTGTCAATAGAGACCAAGAAGTGGTGATTTCCTTTCTTGTCCTGGCCTCCTGCTGGATTGGGATGCTGGGAAAGACACACTGCCCTTCTTCTCCAAATGTGGCTTGGCAAAAGTACAGAAAAGATTTTGCCAGTCAGCAGAAGGCAGCAATCATGGCAGGGACCTTTGGACATCCTGGAGAACTTTCTGGAGAGGACTTAGGCAGGGAGGAGGAGCCACCTCTTCTCTTTAGCCCCATTTTCTGGCTTTTCTCCTCCCTTCTCCTTGCCCTGTTCCCTCCCCAGCCCTTTCACTTGAGAGGAGGCTGAGACAGAGACTTGCTTTATTCATGGAAAAAGTCTGAGAGAGAAGAAGGAATCAAACACCAGATCTACTTCACACTCCCCAAACATCAGGCATCTTTCCAGCACACCCACCTACTGTGTCCTGGAACCAGCAGCAATGCTGTGTTTGGCACCGGAAACACAGGGACCAAAACGATCTCTCTGCTTGTCTGGGCCAGTTGCACACTGACAGAGAAAGCTTCAGAAAGTTCAAAAAGTTCAAAAGTTTGCCAAGTTTCTCCCCTAAACTAGTTAGGATTTTTTAAATGTTCTTTTTTTCCCCTCAGAGTATCATTTGTTTGTATCTGTTTGTCCTGGATAGTGCTGACAAACTTTGAAGGCAGCAGCTGAATTTCCAGAGGAGGAAGAAAAGAAGATACAGGGTGAAATGTGCCATGGATGTGTGGTGATCTCAAGTGCTACCCATCCTCCTGGATTGCTTATGCTGCAAACCCACTGGCATGCCCAAAAGATATAAATTATGTAGAGGTTCACTAGCATTTTTTTTAAGGAAAAAGATAATCCAACACCACCAGACTTGTTATTTTCGTCTACTTGACCATGAGAGAAAACTGGGGTGGATGTGAGGGAGCCCCCCAAGGATTACTAATTTTATGTCCAGAGCACCTACAAAGGTGGAGGGCTTGGAGGAAAGTGCCTCAATCTGCCTCTTCTGCATTTACTCCATGCTGCAAACTTCATTTCCAGCATAGCAGAGCTCTTTCCAGCTGACAGAAATAATGGAACTCTGAAGGGCTCAGTGCCAGTAGAGCTCCCCAAATTGTGTTTAGCTCTCCATAGATTCACTAGGTACAGCTGCCCTCGGTCATGGGTGTGAAAGGATTTTGGAACCTACCTCTAAGAGCCCAGATTTGGAAACTTTTTGCCACAGAGGCAACTTTTTTTTTTTTACAGGGAGTTAGTATAAGCAAGCTGCACTTCAACTTTGTCTCAACTCCAGCACTGAAGGAGCTGGAATCTCATAAAAATCCCAGCAGTGTATTTTACATTAGGTTTTTTTAAAAAACCCTTCCACCTGGGGGAGGCCAGCCAGCAGGCAGGAGTGGGCAGCTTTCTCCCACAGGGCAGGTGAAGGCAGGCTGAGGGCAGCCAGCCCAGGGGCTGATGCAACTTTACCATCAAGAAGGTAATAAAGGGATGCCTGCCCTCACCTCCTAACCCAGCAGTGACCAGGCAGGGTCACTTCACAGCAGGTGCAAGATCTGCATCCAGATCATTTTGGTGGCTTTCCTCAGTGTTTCCCAATGCAATGTTTGCGGTGTTCTGTGAAATGAGGGTTTGTGGGAGAGTCGGGCTGTTGGTACAAAGAGCAAACACTGACCCTCCATAGGTGTTTCTTTTATCTGCTCCCTCACGTGCCCCAGCTGCTCCCATGCCCAGCTCCTCAAGGACACAAATCTGTCGCAATCTCCCTCGGGCAGCCCCAGCTCTGTAGCCCAAAAGCACAGAGAATAATTAGCTCCCTTTTGAGGTTCCCCCAGACCAGGCTTTGGGGTGCTGCATCCCCCTCAGCTGACTTTGGGGGTGCCAGGCTCTTAGGGCCTCCCAAGATGTGCAGATGGTGTTTTGTTACCATTCCCCAGGGGAAATCAGAGGCAGGAAATTATATGGCTGCTACACACACTCCCACACCCTGCAGAATCCATCCTTCCATGAAAATGCCAGAGAGATTTAAACAGCTTGCATAATTTCAAGAGGAAGTAGCGAGAGTAGAAATAAATATACATTGTAATTGTATAATATCACTGGGTTCGGGGAAAAAAAAAAAAAAAGGAAAGAAAGAAAGAAGGAAAATACAATAAAAAGAAAGCTGTGTGCTGACGAAGGTAACCAGATCTGCTGGCAGCTCTGGGAAGCAGATGGGACTGGATCCACAGAAAAGCACAGCAGAGTGAGTGCCCATGATCCAAAGGGAGTGGTGCCATGCTGGTCCCAGCCCAGCATGACTGGGAATGGTGCTGGCTGCTTCTCTGGTGACAGTCACCAGTGCCACCCATTGCTCCAGGCAGCTGCTGGCACTCCAGCCATTTAGTAGAAGTTACAATGAATACATGGACAGATAACCTCAAAAATGCCCACTTTGGGATTTTTTTTCTGAAATTATTTTGTGTTCTTACCTTGTGTCTTAAATTAGTAAATGCTGATCCACATGCATTAGACAGGGTGTGGAAATTTCACTTGATAACTAATGTAACTAATGCAATAATAACCTCTGACAAGTCCCAAGGTGAAAAAAGAGCCTAATCTCCAGTGACCAGTGGACACAGAAAAGCACAGTGCCCTCAATCACTCAGAGATTCTTTCCCCATAGATTTGCCCATTTAAGAAAGCACCTCTTCAGGAGAGAGTTCCCACCTCTTCTGTACACCTACAATGAATTACTGGGTATTTTGTGGGGTGAAGTACAAGACCTTTAAGGCTGCAAGAGGGAAAGGCTACAGAGAAGTCAGGTGGCTGATGACCCTGTGGCAGAATGGGCCATTCTTGGCAGGGCAAGCCCCATTCCCCTGCTAACAAAAGGAACATCAAATCCAGGAGTTTGCATGCTGTGATGACATTCATCCCAGCAGGGCTCTGCTCCTGAGCAGAGCAGGCACCAGGAAATTATGTGCAATACATTTAACTGATTTACAGCTCTGTGCTTGTGCAAGCCCACTGTCAGCTCCAGTTACTTTACAGCCAGCAGCAGCTTCAAGCCATTTAAAGGTTTCTTTTCCAGCTCACAATATGCACACAAGGTGGAAAGGAACACTACAAAAATCATGAGGTAAAGGGAAAATATAATTTCAAGAAGGAAAATGCACATAAATCCATAAAAAAGGAGAGTCTAATATGTCCCTTGGAAGGAAATTCCCCATCCCAACCCAAGTACCAAGGAAGTGAAAGAGGGGGCACTGGGCAGTGGTAGCCCCTTGAGCCCATGGGAGACTTCATTTAGAATGAAAAGGGTGGAATGGGTACCATCAGTATATGGCATTTTCATCCTGGATAGAAAGAATCTGCCAGTTGTTGCCCCTCAATTATCCTGGGATCGATAAGGGAGAGCCAGTATTAATATGAATTTATCTGGAGGCAAACAGCAATTCTCAGAAAAGCACTGGCAAGCTTGGGTGAGGCAGACACAGACCCAGTCAACACACAAGTTTCAGATTCATACCTTTTAAAGGAAAATGTGAAATCACTAAATAATAATTCTGTTTCACATTACACTGCATCATAAGGAAATACAACACATCTCTTAATGTGTAAAACCTAAAGTTAATTTTTAACTTTTCTTCTTTATCTACCTCTAAGCTGAACTCAGACTATCACAGTGGGCACCTCTCCAACTTCTGCTTATAATTTTGAGTCACCCTTCACACGGCTTTTTTGCACTCATGCAAAAACCAACTTTGAACTCTGTGCATTACCAAGTTTTCTTCACTGTGACTTACTTCTCTTTAAAAAAAATCACCCAAACTGAGACCATTTTACTTTCAATGCATTTACATTTTAGCTTCTTTAAACTAAAATGACAACCTCACTGGGGTGTAATTTAGAAAACCTTCAAAGCTTAGGGGAGCAAATGTGATTTTTGCTGTCTGTATCTAACATCTTTAGTTGAAATCCTTGCTGTGCATGTGGTTGAGGCACTAGGAAGTGTTAGAGTTTACTGCAATTCCTAGGTAAGCTGGAGAAGAGGACTTCTTTCACATCTCTTACATACATTAGAGGGTGTATCTGTATCTCCTCATTGCTAAAATTTCACCATAACTGGACTTCTCAGGGGGTTCCTTCACCATCTCCATCTTCATCAGACTCTGGAGGGAGAAAAATCTCCAAAGAATTTTTTTTTCAGTTTCATTTCTGATAATCTCCAATGTAGTTTGACTTTTTTTTCCCTCTAGAGTGGAACATATAACTTATTCACTACCAGGGCATCCAGGGGCTCCACTTAGGGCCAGACCACTCTAAATTATATTCAAACAGGAAGGAAGAGACAATTGCTGGGACAACTGGGATGTCTTCTCTAAAGCAGTGACACAGAAATAACTGTGTGCAAGATCCCACTCTTTTGTTTGCAAACATGTTAGAGCTCTGAAAATATAGTCCAGCTCAGAGGGGTTAAAGCGCCAGTAAAAATCATGCGGTACCCAGAGAGAAAAGGCCTCTGGTGAGGGTTTTTCCTTGCTTCCCTATCAGACCTCTACATCCCCACGGGCTCCACATCTCTCTCCACAGCAGGCACAAACCCCTTCTGCCCTCTTGTCACTGACAACAAAACCACGGGGAGCAAATTTGGTTCCATCCCATCCCTCTACTCCCATGAATTTCTCCTGAGCCCCTTCCTCCTAGCTGGGAACTGGCAATTCAGGAAGCACCACATGCTACAGCAAAAGCCAGATGTTTGGTCTTAACAAATTCAGCATGACATAATTTTAAACCAGCATAATAAAGAGAACACTTAATGAGAGACCTACACACAATTTTTACCTAATGAAACATTTATTTTTTTGAGCACACCTCAATGCAAGTACCACCTAAACCATTAAAATTGAATTACTAGCACAGAAATGTACCTTTTGCCATGCACATAAGTAATTAGTCTTGTATTTTGAATATGGAATATTAATAAATAAAACTTAGCACCTATGTTGTGACTGTGTTTCAAACTGCTTTTAAAATTAATTAACTCTCACCAGCTTGTGTGAGGCAGAAAAAACATTATTAGCCTAGTTTTTACACACTGAGGCAGAGAGCTTTCTCCAGCCTGCAAGCTCCTTGGGCAACATCACCACGGAGCTCTCGAAACAGCACTTTAAACTCCTGGAGCTCAGATTACTTTGCAAAGGAAATTGGCTTCCTTTCCTTGAGATGAAAGGAACCAGGAGAAGAGAGCTGCCAGCTCAGAGGTCTAGATGTGTTTTATTTAAATCCCTGGGGCTCCAGCAATGCTTCCCAGGAGCCCTGGCCTGTCCCCTTGGCTGCTGACGGGGATGTGAGGAGGGTCCCTCTCTGCAATTACAGGAACAAGGTGGGCACAGGGCAGATGCTCCAGGCCCTGGGCAGGGTCTCCTGGCTCTGCTGAACAGACCTCACCAAAAGCAGGATCCTCAGCCTTCCACGGGGGACTGCCATTTTAGAAGAAGTTGCTGTGCCAGCTTTCCTGGGTTTATCACCTGGTTCCTCTTGGCCAAGGGCCAGGAACCTCTGGTCTCAGCCAAGGTGCAGCTCTCAGGCCCTGGAGGCTCAGACCTGAGCTAGGACTTGGGGCTGGCGAGCCCTGAAGGACCTTCCTGGGGCCACATGATCCAGTTCAGGAGGTGGGACAGCTTTGTGGGCTCCTGTTCTGCTCCAGGACAGGAGGGGACCCCAGGCACCTCCTTGGTCATCACCCCCACCCTCAGACGGGCTGCTCTGCCTGGACACACCACACAGCTGAGGATGCACATGCACAGCTGGTTTGTCTGGGGCTAAGATGTTAAGATGGAAACCTCCAGAGGCCTCTGCAGGGCTCAGTGAGGAGCAGTGCAGCACACGTGCAGGCACAGACACAAGCTGTCCCCTCCTGGAGACCTGCCAGAGGGGAGCCAGCTGCCCGAGCCAAACCCGGGGCAAAAGGCAGGGTTGTTTGGGTTCACTTCTGTTTGCTGAAGGTACTTCAATGGAAGAACTGAATAAAAAGGGCTTGCAGGATTGCTGCTGCCAGGTGACAAAGGCTGTTTTATGGAAGGTCATGGCTTGACCTGGCCTTACCTCACCTTGCTGTTGGGTCTCCCCCTCACATCTCCCGCTCTCACACCAGCCCTCTCTCCCACTTTCTGGCATGTTAGTCCCTCCAGCCTCGGCCCCATGCTGGTGTGTGCTGCACTCAAGACAATACTATCTACCCCTAATAACACCACACAGTCAGGTAATAACAGTCTGACTGCTCTGGTGCTGGCTACTGGCAAAAATAAACTGTCCTCTGCAGCAGCATCTCAGACTGAGAGGTCCTTGTAGACCACAAGGGACTCTCCATGGACACAGGATTGATGGTCCCTGTAGAGCACAAGGGACTCTCCATGGACACAGGTTTGATGGTCCTTGTGAAGCACAGGGGACTCTCCATGGACACAGGTTTGATGGTCCTTGTGAAGCACAGGGGACTCTCCATGGACACAGGTTTGATGGTTCCTGTAGAGCACAGGGGACTCTCCATGGACACAGGCTGATGGTCCTTGTGAAGCACAGGGGACTCTCCATGGACACAGGTTTGATGGTCCCTGTAGAGCACAGAGGATTCTACACAGCCACACGTTTGATTTAACTTCTGAGTCAACCTTGCAGGGGAGGGAAAAGCTGTGCAAGTTGTAAATACTCTGCAGATACCTGCAGTGGGTGATTATGTCAGGGGGAAATGACCCCTATTGTCACTGCCCTGGTCCCTGCAGGAGCTCGGGCAGCAGTGGGATGTTTGGTACTCAAAAATCTGTCAGCCAAGCCAGGGCAAGCCAGAAAAGCTCAGCAAGTTCCTCAGTGTCAGGAGCTGACAAGGGGTGGAGGAACCCCAGAGCAGAAGGTCACCTCTAATCCCCACCTGCACCCTCTCTGTCCTGCACAGCAAGAGGTGATTTCTCTGCAGCAGGCAGGTGGGGAGGCACTCACCTGCTTCCATCTCAGCTGGCACCAACAGGGCAGGGGGCAACTCAGAGGGATTATTCCAAAAAGAAAAGAAAAAACAACCAAAGAAATAAAACAGGAGAAACCTGCCCCAAACATTTAAAGAAAAGAGCAAAGCCAAGCCCCAGTAGACCTTTGGTGGTCTTCCCAGCACCTCCAGTGGCTCTTGGCTTCTGGCCAGCCTGGGTGAACAGGTTCTACCAAATTCTGCAGTCTCCTGTCCTCACCAGAGACTGCACTGGCAAGACCTCATGGTACTGGCATGTCACATCTCAATTAACTGGGTCTTAATTTGTAGGGTAAAACCCCAAACCCAAACCCCACCATTACTACCAAAACTGCCCAAGCAAAAACACACAAACAACAAAAAAAATAAAAACCAGGAAAAAACCTCAACAACAGCAAAGCTCCCAAATAAATAATGATGATGATGATGATGATGATAATAATAATAATAATAATAATAATAATAATAATAGATTTTTAAAAAACCCCACTGGGCTCCTCTGAGAGCAAGTCCCAGCAGAGCTCACAGGTCTGTCAAGCATTTCAAGCATTATGTGAGACCAAAGCCAGAGGTTTTTAAGGGGAAAGACCTGGAGGGCTCCTCTCTTCTGGGTCTTCTTCACTGAGCAGATTTGCTGAGGTTTAACAGCAGCAGCATGTAGTAGAGTGGTAGCTGCTCCCTCCTCCAAATGATCATTTAGCCCAGGCTTACCAAGCCATTCATTTCATGCTTATTAACCTTTGGAGTATTGTTTTGTCCAGACTGCCAGACAAATTAACTTTTAAGAGGGGTCTATATGGATGTCTGCAAACTCCCTTAGACACAAAGCAACTCTTAAGGAATATTTAATGAAATATGTAACAGTCAGTTTATCTATCCATAAACTAACACATCGTTCTGGACAACAACTCACTGGAAGTGCTGTGGGTAATTCTGAGGGAAAAAAAATATCTAGAGGCAAACAGGGAAGAAGAGCAAGACAGTCAGAGACATCTACAGAAGTGCTCTAAAATCCCCACACAAGATCCCTGCACAGCACACCAAACCCAAGCATTGGACTGCTGCAAACTGCTGGGAGGAGGTGGCACTTCCAGGGGGCTTGGAGGACACTCATTTGTCACTGTGGAGAAGCCTGTGGAAAGCAAATTCCCTAAAAATTGCCCCAGAGATTTTCTCTCACCACATACTTGCATGCAGGCCAAGTCTCCTTCTTAACATACTTTGCCTTTTGTCTTGTTTTTCTGACTTCCAACAACAACGCAAATCAACCTCTGGAAACAATGAAAGCATTAAAGGGAAATGTCATGCCTATCAATAAATGCCTTTGTGGCTGTGGGAGCAGAGAAGGCATGATGTCACTGGGGGGAATAGCTTAGAAAGTTCCATTGAGAAAAGGGATCTGCCTTTAACAGATGCAAAACATCCCAAAATATGCGCTGTGCCACCCAGAAATCCAGGAGAGTATTGAGCTGTGATGCAGCACAGGCCAGGTAATTCTGATTTAATTCAGAAGTTACAGGAGAAACTTGTACTTATTTACCATGAGGCACAGAGAGGGGATGAGTGCGGGTTTTAATTCCGTGTGCAAAGATGTTGAGGGGAGCATTCTCCATAGACTGAGACAGAATAACAACCCCTCAAGGTGTGTGTGAAATGCTGAGCCTGGGTGAACTTCTGCAGCTGAGCCCTTTGCTGGGCTGTTGAGTTCCTCTGCAGGACTTTGCATGAAATCACGCAACAAGTTTGCTCCTCTCACCTTGGCTGCCTGGTGCACCTCTGTTGGTCTCAAGTGCATGACAAAGGGGTGAACCTTTTCTCCTGGTGACAGAGATGTTAATTTTCTTGTTGACTTGGTCCTGAAGTGCACTGGAAACAGCAGCCCAGTCCCTTAGGGCTGGATGGTTCATAAAGCCACCCCTGTTGTTCAAAAAGCCCTGTTCACCTTCCAGCTCCCACCCTTTAGTGGCTCAGCTATTTTAAGTGCATCACTTTGCAGCATTCTGGCTGGTGGCTCTCTATACTGACAAGTACACTGGATTGAGATAATTTTGAATATGAGAAGAGCCAACACTGTGATGGTTAATTTTGGATCCAGATATTACCCTCCTGAAATTCCTGGGAAGGTGGGATCTGAAATTCTGTTTTCTGCAGCTACAGAGGTCCAGAGGTGAGCCGGGGCTTCAGTTCTGGGCTGGGTAAAGGCTGTTGTAAAACACTTAATCACCTCTTCAGCTCACTAAAACCTGGGACTTCCCCACTTGGGAATAAGAGTGAAAAAACAGAGTCCCATACAGCAAGGTCCTGCAAAACATTCTGGTTTTCCTCTCTGCAGTAACCCTCTTCCAAGGAACAACTCTGGAGGAAAATTAGATCAACTTACAGTGTTACAACAAAATTTATACTGGGAAAGTACCAGCTCCTGGCAGTCTGAGCGGGGATATACAGAAATTATGGACTTTTGCCCAAACCAACAATCTCCTGGGCTTTTGCTGTTGCTGTTGATGAAAGGCATTAGCAGGTATGAAACACAGTGAGCAGAGAGCCTGCCTGCCTGAGCTTGAGGTCACCCTCCCTCTCTCATTTGCAGCATGGCAATTGCCTGCTGCCAGAGGCATCCACAGGCTGAGAACAGAGGAAGACAGCTCCAACTGGAGCACCGGGAAGTGCTAAGGAGCAATTTTGTTCTGGGAGAAGTGGTGGTTTGAGAATGGCAGTGCAGGGCTCAGTGTGCCTGCACTGCAGGGAGCAGCACTGCCAGGGACAGCTGAGCTGGCCCTGGATGAGGCTGGCATGGGAAGGACACAGCATCAAACATAGTTCAAGTCCAGCTGACCTTAAACTGGCTGGATTGCAGAGCTGCATCCTCTCCCCTGTGTACCCAAACCCTGGGTCAGGTCTGCTCTCTATTTACCTCAGTCTGTGTCCTGGGAGCAGACTGGCACATCCCATGGCTCCCTGCCTGCCTGCAGGTTTCCTTGTAATGGAGCCAAGGCCACTGCAGGGACTGCTGTGTGCCTGCCCCTTCCCACAGCATGCAGAGATGTTCTCCCTTCCCACTGCTGAGATGCTGCAAATCCGACTGGCCCTTTCATCAGCATGGATGATTTCTGACTCTCCTCCCCCCAAAGTCGAGTTGTTACAGCTAGAATCCACTGAATGCTCCTGTTTATACAGCAAAGGCCAGCACAGCTCACATTTCCAAAGCATAGCTGGATCTGTTTTAGACAAAGAGCAGTAAAGTCATAACAACTTATTCTATCATTAAATTCAGCTGTCCCAGTTTGGGCAGACTGGGGAAGCAAAACAGTTGAGGCTGAAGTTAACCAGACCCTTTTAAGGGTAGATTTGTGCTCTAAAATGCTACAATTCATGCTTATTAGGGTTCCTTCACAAGGCTCCTGTGCAATGCTAGCACATGAAGGGTCACACCAAATGTCTACCATATGCTGCACAGGCACAGTTTCTTCTCAAGGTTTTCATTATTACATTTTTTCCCTTTAATTCCCTAGGCTGTTGCTGAAAGTTGATGCAGTTGTATTGATGGGAGGAATTTCACCTGTTCAAAGCAGGTTTTGAGGCATCTGGACATAGATTTTTTTCTGTTTCCTGATGAGCATTCCAGCCCTTGTCCCTCCAAGGAGTCATGCTTCTCATTTCCTTGCACATACCCAAAGTACCTGTGGCTGTGCTGCACAGGGCTAAGGCAGCACAAGAACCCTCTGCTTACTTAACACAAGAATGTAAATGAATGTCAGTCTCACCTCTAATGTCACACAAGAGTCAACACAGGAAGATTATATTCCACCAAAAGCCTTGGCCTGCAGGTCACTGTCCCCCTGCCAGCCTACTCCAGCTATTCCAGGAAAGTCAACAGACCTCAACAGGTCATCTCTTCCAGGTGGGTCAACAAATGAGACCACTGAGTTCATTTAGACTTTTTAAAAGTGTAGCTTTTCTAACTGGGAAAATATATACTGAGCAAATTTCGATCTGGCTCAGATGCCCTTAGACAAATTAAAGTACAAAGTTCCTCTGCTTGTTTTGTTTCTCCACAAAAGCATTTGCAAAAAAGGCTAATCCACATCATTAACTATACTAGAGTTGGTGAACCAGCCAATTCTATATTTAAGTTTCTGAGTTTCTACACATGATGAAGAAAGATTAGCTGTCATGATTTGTGGACTATAGTCAAAACCTGTAGCTTTTAAGCACTTTTTTATAGGGCTCCTGAGTTTTGGCTCGAGTTGCAATTTCAAGAGATCTATTCTCACTGAAGTTGTGGATCAGATGTAACAGCCAAATTAATGCAAACAAAAGGTAGCAGGTCAGGTAACTTGCAGAATAAATGCTTGGGAAACCCACTTACATTACCCTTTACACAGACAGCTTTATTTGGAAGTACCTGCTCTGAACAATGCAAAACCACATTTTTTATTGTAAGGGAGGCAGAGTTCTGCTCAGAGAGGTTCAGGATGAGAAGAAATAAAAGACTAGTTTTTACTGTAATGCATTCTGTTTCCCAGCTAAATCTGTCCTTAGGTCTTACTAAGGACACAGAGAAAGTGTTGTAACTCCCCTTTGATGTGCAGCATAGAGGTCTGGTCCTACTTGGAGTTAACAGCATTCTGCTCACAGCCATGGTAACTTCGCCTGGCTGTTCTAAGGGATTTCTGCAGCCACTGGAAAAATGTGCATTTTAATATTCCACCTGGATATAATAGAAATGTGAATACCAGAAGCTTTTGAACTCATCCTTCAGCTCGTGAGTGGAAGCAATGGCTTTCTTGACTTCACAGCATTGTGGAAGATTCAAAAAATCTCCCCTTCCCCTTCTAGAGAAGGATTCCAAAAAGGGTGACACTTGAATTTTCCTAAAGCTTCACATTTTATGGAACATGTAGTACAAAGACTGAGAACCATGGCTTCAGCTGAGCATGTGAGTGTTCACATCCAGTGAGGGCTGTGCTGGATGGAAGATGAGGAAGAACTGGAGGTGACTGTGTGGGAGGTGTACAGGCACTCCTCAGTCCATCATTATATCCTTACTGTTTTTAAGATCACTGATCACATTCAGACTAACTCTAAAACACTGGATTAGATTGCTTTGGGACTTTCCTCAGCCCTTAAGACATTTTCAGGTATTTCTTTTTAAATCACGACTAATTACAAGATGTGAGCTGATGCACAACAACTTTGTCTTTTTCTGCAGCCATCTTACCCTTACCCAGCCTTGTTTATTTAATGGTGTCTTAATCCAAGCTAATCACGTCCCTAGCAGCGAATTATGTTCTAAATGACAATGAATTATGTTAGCAGGAGGATAATCAGGGGAGAGCAATCCAATCACTTCTATTTTTTTCAGCATACCTTAATCAAAAACGGCAGAGAAGAAGAAGACACACTGCAGAGCAGCACATGAGAGGAGTAAAGTACTGCTGAACATACCTGGACCTGCATTAAGCAAGCGTGGAGAGAGTGTAGGAGCCTCCCATCAGAGCTGTGCCTTCAGCTTTGCACTGACTGCAGGGCAAGTGAGACAGGGCTCTGGGGAAATGGGGGAAGGCATGAGGAGGAGGCTGCAGGAGGCTGGCTGAACAGTGCTACCCAGACTTGAAAGCACATTTAGGATCATGAATAAATGATAATTTATTAGTCCTGCACTAAGAGGCTGCACCAGCCTTCAGAAAAGCCCTTGATGGGTCAGCACATGTTGAGTGTGGCTGGGGCTGAGCAGTGTTCCCTTGGCTGATCTGAGGAGTGGGAAAAAAGGAGGGTACAGGGGGAGGAGCAGGCTCAGTGTGTCCAGACTGGCAGGATCTCGGTGGATGCTGAGCACAGACAGCACACTGCAGAGCTGCACAGCTCCTTCTCTCCCCAAGGCTGTTTGTTTCCAGGGAAGCACTGCTGTGAGGATACTGGGTATTTATTAGCCCTTCCAATGCCCCGACAGACAGGCCACATGTCAAACATGCTATTTACCTGGAAGCACTTTTATTGATTACTTTTGATAAGAGAGTAAAATATTGGCAAAGGCTTCTCTTCCTCCTTATCATGAACATCAACACAGAGCAGATTCCATGCATTAGTCCCATACTTTTTTGACAATAATGTAGAAAGCTTAAATAAATCCATTCATCTTGCAGCAATGTCTCTTCTGGAATAGCTGCTTTGTCGCAGTTATTCAGTTGCTGGGAAGTGACAGATCAGCAGCCAAAGAGCACAGCCAGTCCTGGCACTCTGAGGGATTATCTGAGCCTAGAGAACTGCCCCATGCAAAAACAGATGCTGGCAACAATTTGCTAGTGATATGTCCTGTCCCACAGCTGAAAAGTACCCTGGGACCTTTTCTCCATCTGCCTGCACACAGCTCTCATTTGCTTCAGCCTGAACAATTCTAAAGTACATTTTGTCTTCAACAGCTTCATACCTGCCTCAGACATCATGAGAAAAACAGGACAAAGCCTTCTCTGCAGTGGGAAAAGAATCTTAATGGACAGCTCTCTTTCAGCAAGCTGTAGGAAAAAACCCACACTTCTAAAAAGGCTGTAAATAAATTGAGATTCAGCCTAAGTGAATGCAGGCTGGTATGTTTTGGAGGGAGGGAGGAAAGGGAGTAGTACAAAGTAAGAGGCACTTTAGAGTCCTGACAAAAGCTGAGAATCAATAAACAGACTGAAGAACAGCGAACAAAATGCCCCAGGATTGAAAATGAAAAAAAATCCAAACCCAAACCCTCCAGCCTTAGGGAATTAGTGCTGCATACACAGCTGCAGTCACCCAGGAAAATAAAAATTAAGGAATCCTAAACTGCCAATGGCTGTGGCCAAAATCCCACACATCTTTAGTTCCCTACTTTAAAAAAAATCTGAGTATTTCCCATATCCTTCCTTATGGCTCTTTAGGACTGGGATCAAACCCAGAAGAATTGGGGTAGCAGTTTTCTACCACTCTCAGGGGTTATGCCTGTCTAATGGGGTAGGAAGGATTACTAAAAGAAGAGGAGGCTTAGGAATGTACCTTGGGAACTTTGTAACCATGAATTGTATACACTGAACACTCTCAGCAACATACCAAGTTTATAACAATCAAATGTAATGGAATATATATTTATTCTGCTTCTATTTCTTTCTTCAAAATATGTTGCCATAAACCAGCTAGGCTTCTTAAAGCTTGGGATCCTGTTTTTTTAAGATGCTCTTTTACTGCTGCAGATGTGCTTTTTCAGGCTGAGCACAGAGAACTCAGGCAGTGAAGCTCTAAACACCACTCCCATCGATTCCTGCTATCATGCTGAGGAGAAAAATAAGATAATCTCACCAGACCCTGCTCATGTCACGAAAATGCATAGGTAAGAAGACAGAGCACATGGAAAAGAACCTGTCTCAGCACAAATGTCCCTCTTTATTACAGCAGGTTTCCTCCCTCAGGGGAGTTGCATTGTTGAGGGAGTGAAAGATCACAGAACTGCAAAATATTTGGAGTTGGAAGGGACCCACAAGAGTCCAGCTCTTAAGCACCAGAGCAAACCCAGTGGGCTGCCCCCAGCAGAGGTGTCTTGAGTTATGTAACCAAAAAGATGTGTATTCTATTTCATCTGTGGAAAGCAGTTGGGGGATGGTTTCTTTTTTCTTTATCTCTTGTAACTCCAGGGGGGAGGGGGTGGATGCCTTCTGATAATAGGCCAGCTGTTAAAACCTGGTGGGGCAGGGTTTCTGATCTCTGTCACCACTGCCCACCCTCTGGGGGATATCTTCTGTTAATGGGCCATTGAGGCTCACCAGTGACATCACACATTACATCATCCCATTGGGAGATGCTCCACCCAGTGGGGAGGAGCCAACCATTCCCTATCCAGATAAAAATGGGGACACAGGGACCCCAGACATTCTCTTTTCCACTGCATTCTCAGAGGAAGACCAGACTCATCTCACCACCACTGAACCTGTCTACAGGATCATCTCTACTCCAAAAGAACCACATCTGTCACTCCAGGAGGACTTATCTGGACTGCTTCCAACACCCTGACACCCTGCTGCCAGGTCATATTCCTGACTCCCTCAGGATTTGCTAGGACTTTTGCTTGTTTGCTTGCTTGTGGTTTGTTTGTTTGTTTGTTTTGTTTTTGTTTTTTTTTTTGTTTTGTTTGTTGTTGTCTTTTTTTGGTTTTTTTTTTTGTTTTTTTTTTGTTTTTGTTTTTGTTTTTTGGTTTTTTTTAATTACTGAATTTGTATTTCTTAATATTCCTAGCAAGGAACTGTTATTCCTATTCCTGCATTTTGCCTGAAAGCTCCTAATTGCAAAATTGTAATAATTTGGAAGGAGGGGCTTTTACATTCTCCATTTCAAGGGAAACTCCAGTTTTCCCTGACAGACACCTGTCTTACCAAACCAAGACAAGAGGTCTTGCTCACACTTTGGAGGAAGTTTTCCCTCACCCAAACACACTGCAGGGATCTCACCAACTTTGCAGCAGGCAGGTCCCTCAATGCCTGCCCCAGAGGCATTCAGGCACTCAAACCTTGTGTACAATGAACCTTTCTGAGGTTTGGGACCTGCTTTCTCCCAGGCATGAGACCAGCAGCCCATATGGCCCACGCAGATTGCTCTCCCTTGACAGGCAGCCCATGACTGATTTTTCTTTATGGAAAGGATGCCTGATCAAGAGTCTTGCTTTAAGCCTGGTTTTCAGGAAAAAGAAAAGAACACTCACATGATTTTACTCTGTGAATGTACAAATGCCTGGATCTCCCTTAGGCTTTGAATCCATCAGCCCAGCTCACCAGGTCTGACAAAGGAGATGGTATTTCCAGCTGCACTCACTTGCTGGGCTAAGCCACCTTGGAAGCAGCACTCAGGGACCTGGTGGAGTGTGTCACATTCCCCACGTGGACATTTCCCTCTTCTGCAAACCAGAGCCTGGGGCTGGAGGGACTGGGTCACTGACACTTGACTGTGTTTTACCCTCCTACAGAGTGAGAGTAAACCTGTGGAAGCCAGGAATGCAGTGGCTTGGGGGTTTCTCAGTCCAGACACAGCCAGAGATACCTGGCTTCTGCAGGGTTCCTGGGAACAGCCAGCTGGATATTCCTGCTCTCCCCAGGGAAAAGACTGAAGCCTGAGGTCATGTGTTATTGGCAGGGAACCCCTATGCCAGAGAAAACATGGAGACAGACCTCATAGTGCCCCAGCTTCAAGAAGAGCTGCAACTGAAACTTTCATTTCCTTAGATGTCAGAGAACCAACACCAAGACACAGATCTGTACCAAACCATCTGGTCATTGGCTCTTTTACTTGCCACTTCCCATCTTCCCCACCCAGCCCCCAGCATGAACTCTGAGCCCACTCCACTCCTGGGGTTTACAGCTTAAGAGGAAAGTAGCTGCATAAATCATATTTTTTATAGTTAGCAGTTATATTCTGCTCTGCACATCTTCACATCTGCCACAGGTTTTTCTCAAGGTCTCAGCTCTACAGGCAGGATTCTCATATTCCCTAGGATGTAAATGTGAAATCACAAAATGATCTCATGCATTTTCTTTTGCTCTGGTTTCAATCTCCCTCCCCTTTTCCAGCACACTTCCAATATACAGAGTGTTTCCCTGTGTTAATTTTCAACTATTTTCTATTTCCATTTTTGCATATTCCTTCTCCTTGCTCTCTCTTTTTGCCTTTTGTCTCCTTTCCTCCTTCTGTCCTGTTTCAAAATCTTCCTATGAGCCAATCCTGCTATCTATAAAGTGTAATGTCATCTTTAATAGGAGCTGAATTAACTCCCACGGCTTTCATCTTCCCATTTTTCCTCTCTCTCTGTTCCCAGACAAAAAAAAAAAAATGCAGTTCCTGCTTCCATTTTCAACTTCTTTGGAATTTACTTGAACTTTTATTTCCATTACTTACCCACACCCTTCTGCAGCCCCTCCTTGAGTCTTTCCTGCTCTTTTCCCCCTATCCATCTCACAGCAATCTGCCTAATCTACCATCTCCCAGCTACTGAGCATTTCAGTCCACACCCATCACTGTTGTCTGGGAGCACCTAATACATATTAAGATTAGGATCTCTCTCCTGCTCTCTCCCCTTTCCTTCACGAAGGATGCCAAAAAGGCTGCTGTGGGGTTTTGTTCATCAGTTCTGCCTCTTCCTTCCCTGCTCCTCCCTGGCTCTCCTGGAGAAACAGAAAGCCAGAGATGGGGGTTACACAAAATCATAATTAGCCTGTTAAATACAGGAGAGGTTTACTGTCTTGCTTTCTCCCCCAGAACACGACATGAAGTCTGATGTAATATCATCCAAATCCATACAAGGACTGAAATGAAACTCCACAGGAGAAGGAACAGACTCCGGGGAGAAGAGATTGGCAGAGGATGTGTGGGGAAAAAAAAGCACTGATGGGAGAGAGGACTGTAGAAGATGGGAATAAAAGGGAATATTAGAGGAAGTCCATGTTACCTGATAATGTTACACATTATCTCATCTCTTTTTAACCAGGATTTCCCTTGAAATCTGTATTTCACTGAAACAAATACCACTCCCTGGGGAAGTTATTCTAGGATGCTGATCTAGACCGTAGGGTAAAGCAGGATCCACCCATCATGATCTCAGCTATTTTTTCTCATGGTTCATAGGAAAGTAATTTTCTCACAGCCACTAGTTCTCTCAAACTTCTGTGCTGTTTTGGGAAATAAAAAGGAAACGGGCAACTCCGTGTATCACCCAAACTTGATCCCAGAAGTACAAGCAGGTCTGGGAGGGATTCAGTAACCTTGATAGTAACAAAAAGGAGTAGATCCTGCTTCTTTCTGTCCCCAAAACCAGGAGGAGAAAACAGTGAGATATGTTTATTGGAGTACCTCCTCTTTCTGTGGGGCCAGGAGGGAAAGGAAACAGAAATCAACAAGAAGGGCTGAGAGATATGAGCATCTCCTACCCTCTTCTTAGATGTGAGAGAGGAGATGGGAAGCAAGCGTGAGAAGCCCTTCTAGATTTTCCTGTGTTGTGAAACATCTGCTTGGGAAAAGCAGTAATATTTAGGGTAGGGTGCTGGGAGCAACATGGGGAGCAGAGGATTGAACCGAGCCCTAAGATTTCTTCAGAGATTTCTTCAGTTCCACAATGGAAAGGGGTCAAAGGTGAAGTAAACTTACATCTATGTTTTAGAAAACAACCTTCCAGCCCTGGAAGTCTGTCTAGGCTGCTGCAGGCAGACACTTCTCCAAAACACAGGAATTTGCAAAAAAATGCAGACAGAAAAACCACCTCAAGCTGCCAAACAGCTTCTCCAAGAAGGAAAAGGAAAGAGAGAGGAAGAAAGAGAACACGCAGAAGGAGAAAGAAAGAAAAATGTATAAGATCATAAAAAATTTAGTTCAAAATATCCTAATTCACAGGTTCAAATCAGCTATGTTATGTTAAGTAAATTGTGCTAGTAAGTTAGAACTGCTTTGATTTGCCTTATCTAGACACCACAGTTCTTTAAGTGCATCAGCAGTGACTTATGTGCGTTTGCCATGATGTTCTTGCCACCAGAATTCAGTTTCTGCATGTTTTAGTTCCCCTCCTTTCCCATGGCAGGAGCTGAGATGGAAATGATGAACATCTCTGTTCATATGCTTCTTATCATTTCCCCTTCCTTGATTGCTCAAACTTTCTACTCCAGGCAGTGAAGCAGCTCTTCCTGCCACACTGAGGCTTAGCAGCAGGTACATGACACCAGCTCATGTCCCAGCTTCAGTCCACAACACCGAATTAATGTGGTGAGGCTTTCCACAGATTCCATGACTGCAGGGAAATATCTGCAGGAAGGAAAATGCAACAATTCCACGTCCATTTGGATGAATTACAGCCCCAAAAGAATAACTGGAAACTTTCTTGCGAAAGTCTGCAGAACTTGAGAAACAGCAATGTGTAGTTTGTGAAGAGATGTAATGATGTTGATTGCCACTAGAAGGAAAGGGATTGCAGTATAAATAATGCAAGAGGGAAGGAAGAAGGGACAGACTAAAATAGTATATTGTTGGTCATAATCAATAACAGTCATCATACAGTTTTTATTAGAATCTATCCTTCTTGAATAGGTGAAGGCATGGGAGTACACCTCAGTAGCCTAAAAATTAGGATGTTAAAGAGAAGTAAAGCAGACCATGTTTTTACCACTTGTCAAGTAAAACACAACGTGTTCCTGAGTAAATAAGGCAGTATGTCTGCTGGCAAAGTGTGCAGAGTATAATACTGTCAGCAAAAGTAGATCTTTCTAGAAATTAGTAATTTCATATGATTAATAATGAAAATCTCTTCTCTCTTTCCTTATGGAACATCTCCTCTCTTTGGGTGGATTTCTTAGGGAATTCCCCCACATCAAACTTCAACCTGAAGAACTTGTGCCTAATGGTTCTGGTGACTGGCTGTGTCAGAGAGCACAGTTTAGGAGGCATCCTCAGAAAAGCCTTTACCTGATAAATTCCTCAAGTGACAGAGATTATCTTTTCCCTAGTGGCCCAAGACTGCCTTTCACTGTACCAGTGACAGATCATGCCTTTTGTCGTCTGTGCACCTCAGGGTGCTTTCCTTTCCCTCTGTAAAAGCATCTTGATTTTTTAGTGAAAACTGAAGCACACTTACATGTCTTCATACATCCATGAACCTCACAAATAATGGAAGAGATCTTTAAAATGCATTTGTGTTTCCTCTGCAGAGAAAACTGAGAGGACTGAGGTCAAAGACAACTCACCATCTCTTCAACATTAGTCAGTGTGATATCTATACTTAGCTTTGCTTCACATCCTTTGGTATTCTCATTCCTAAATACTTATGTTTGCTACCTTGAAGCTGGAGCAAAGGTGACCCTCTCTCCTGCCTTTAAAGGCAATTTAGAAGAGTGAAGATATTGCTGTGCAACAGAAATGATGACTTGGCAGTAGATGCTCTGCCAGCATAAGTCATGCTGCTTTCCTAGGAAGGACTCTTACCATGCACTTGACAGGGACCAGATTACCTTTTTTTGAATTTCAAAATACCATCCTGTAAACCCAACACTGACCCAGTGACATTCAGGAACTGGGTCAGTCCATGAGTGGAAAGATGATAGCTTAGCCAAGAGAGACTGAATGATCAAGCACCCAAGGTAGTCACATTGTGTTCCCCTCAATATGCTCTGACAGTCCACAGACAGCTGGCTGGTCATATGGTGCCAGTCTCTTTTCCCTGCTTCTAGCTGCTTCAGGATATTAAAAGGAGAATGAAGGACAGGAAATCCCTTCTTAAAATCATGCACACAAACAATAACTGCATCAATGCAGATGAAAGGGGAATCTGTCCAAAACACACTGTCAAAGGCAGCAAGTCCTTCAGAGTCTGACAGCCAGTCTCTCCTGAGCCTGATTCTCATGGAGAAGGCCACTGCACCTGGAGATGTCCCCTGAGCACTGAGTCAGGGAGGATGAGGAGGGAGCTGGTGTGGTAGCCCCTAAAGCCCAGTCCTTGATGCAGAGGGCAGCTCCCACCACCACCACCAATGCCATCAGCATCCTCACCTTGTGTGACTGTGGGATTCAGGCCTTGAGGCAAGGCCCTCAGGCGTGTTTCTGATGGAAACTCTTCTCCAGAATGGTCTGGGTAAGTCATTACACACATGCAGACCAAAAGGGCGTTGTGGACATCAAGGCATCTTCCTCATCCTCCATGGTGACTCCAGGTCAGACGGGGCATGGTGAACAACATTCTCCCCTGCCTTCCACTTTCTGTGTGAAGGAAGCTGGGCAGGAAGGTTGGAGGAACACTGAGGGTTAGCCCTCTTGTTCATATTGCAGCGCATTCATTTCTGCCTCTCCTTCTCATGAAGGCAGCATCTTCTGCCAAAATCAACAGGCATTCCCTCCTACTCTGTCCTGGTGGTACAGGCTCCTGCCTGCAACCTCCTTTGTTTCCCAAGTGGCTCTCAAAGAGCAGGGAAGCAACAGAAGCTGAGAGTCAGAGTAGGGCATGGCAAGGCTCCAGTGCCACAGGGAGGGTATGAGAGGGAGGCTGGCTGGGAAAGCCATTGCCAGGCAGAGCTACCTACCCACCTGGGAGAATTAGGCAAAATTCTTGCTGTCTTCCTTTGCTCTTCATCCATGATGGCTGCAGCAACAGCAATGGAAAATTTTACCTTGCACAGTGATGTAGAGGCAAGAGAAGAAGTCTGGTTATTCTTGCACCACAGTCAGATCCTACCTCCTGCAGAAGGCGAGGTGAGCAGAAGAGAGAACTGTGCCAAAATCTGCACTCCACTAAACCACAGCTCCCACGAGAAATGGTTTTTAGGATTGGTAGTGGTCTCATAGCATGTCTGTTGAGAAGGACTTCCTGCAAAATACTCTGCCTTTTTACCCACTGGCACCTTTGAGGGGTAACAAAGGCCTTATTTTCCATCCTCCAAGTAGCTTCAAGTTCACCTCTTGAGGTTTCTTTAAGAGTGGCTCATCACTTCAGGAGCAACCTGCTCTCCTGGCTCTCAGGCTTCTGGTCACAGCCTTATTTTGCATGGCATCCTTTAATTAGAGAGCAAGAGAGACCTTGTGCTCAGGGCGCTCCCAGGGAGGGCAAGGCCCAGGCTCCCATCCCTGCACCAAGGCCTGGCATGTGTCAGTGCCTGCGTACAGGATGTACCAGGGCTCCTGCTGTCCCCTCCTCTTCCCCTCACACACCACCCAAAAGTATTAAACCCTTTCATATCAAAATTGCTGCCATAGCATATTCAGCGTTGTTGTCCCATGGAATCTCGTAGGTGTTCTCTGGGAAGCTGGGAGAGGCAGAGGCAGGATGGCAGCAGGGCTGTTGGCCGTGCTCTGAAGGAGCTGAGGGTCTCCTAAAATCCATGTGGGAGCATCTCCTCTTGGCCATGGAGCTTAAACTCTGTATGGGAGCATCTCCTCTTGGCCATGGAGCTTAAACTCCGTGTGGGAGCATCTCCTCTTGGCCATGGCTCCTAAAGTCCATGTGAGAGCATCTCCTCTTGGCCATGGAGCTTAAACTCTGTATGGGAGCATCTCTTCTTGGCCATGGCTCTTAAACTCCATGTGGGAGCGTCTCCCCTTGGCCATGGAGCTTAAACTCCGTGTGGGAGCATCTCCTCTTGGCCATGGAGCTTAAACTCCGTGTGGGAGCATCTCCTCTTGGCCATGGCTCCTAAACTCCATGTGAGAGCATCTATTCTTGGCCCTGGAGCTTAAACTCTGTGTGGGAGCATCTCCTCTTGGCCCTGGAGCTTAAACTCCGTGTGGGAGCATCTCTCCTGTGCCACGGACGCTACGAGGGGATGGAGGCAGCCAAGAGCCAGAGGGATGAGGTGTGAGCTGAGCCCTCCTCAGCGCTCTCCCCCCGCGGTTCATGCCACCCTGCTGAGTGTCCCGGCTGCCCGGAGGGCGGCGTGGGGAGCCAGCACCGCCTCCTTGGAGCCTGCAGGCTCTGGCACAAGGAGCCGGCGCCTGGCAGAGGAGGCACATCAGTGCTCGTCCTGCCCGGGATCTCAGCCCCGAGCAGCCGCCAGTTTCTGTGATACTGAAACTCATCAGCATACAAACCTCTTTTGAAGATGGGACTCGGATGACACTTTCACAACACGTTTAATCCAATCTACTTGAAAGTGGCTGCCAAGAGGGGAGGTCCAACTCTGCCTTCTGGCACCACGTTCCCAACCCTTCCTCCAACACAAGCCTGCAGCTAATGCTGCTGAACTTCTGCTGAATGAGGGAATTAGTACAGCTGAAAGCTTTTTTGCTCTACTAATTTTGATCTGGATCATCTCCCTGAGTCTGCTAACTCCAAT
Organism: Cisticola juncidis; assembly: GCA_013400215.1. Lineage (NCBI taxonomy): Eukaryota > Metazoa > Chordata > Aves > Passeriformes > Cisticolidae > Cisticola > Cisticola juncidis. Next base: position 356,144 of record VXBR01008347.1, on the reverse strand, counting down.
GCTGTGTGAGTGCTGGTGCCAGCACAACAGAACCAGGGAGCTCATGGGGCTGGGATGGGAGTCAGGGGACAGAACAGGACCAGCCCTCTTGGCACTGCCTAAGCTTAAACCAGTCAAGAAATAGTCACTGCTGGGTCTTAAAATAAAAACACCTTCAAAAATAGTGATTGTGTTTTGTTGTTGAAATCAAGGCTTTCATGACTGTATTCACCTGGATGAGAAATTATTTTAGTCTTTGCAAAATACCATAAACCAAGACCAGCAAAAGCTGAACAAAACCTACTGCCTTGTTTCATTATAACCAGACTTCTCAACTTCTTTAAATGAGGCATTTTTTTTGCATTACACTGAACTTGAACACAAAAGCCTATCAGAAATGCCAAGGCCATGATCTGCCAGCTCCCCTGCATTTCCTTGTCTCTGCTCAGGCTCGCTACAGGGTGTGTTTTTCTCTCAGTGTGTGATGCTATGTGTTAATACGAACGGCAATTATTAGGGCACGTCAAAAGATGAGCACTGCACACATTAGCAACAGAAACCAGTTTTCTGCATTGCTGGCTCTGCCTTCAAAACAGCTATTTAGACATTGATATTTCTCAAAGCATGGATTGGTGATCAGCCATCACTGTTGAAACATTTTAAAAAGAAAAGTGCCTCCACATGAAAAACAGCAGGTTAATAAAAGAAGCCAGGTTTAATTACACAATTCAGACAATAAAATATCTTGAAATCACCTAATAGTCCTGTTATTAGTAATTGCAGTTCAGTTCAAAACTGAGAGCTGTCTGTGTGACAAAAAAGATCTTGGTTTACCAGGAATTTCAGAGAGGAAAATTCTCGTAGAAGGGAAAAGGAAATGGGAAGGACACATATTGGTTACAGGGTGAGAAAACTCCCCATTGCCATTCTCCCTTCCAAACATTGTACAACCTGTAGTAAATCCCTGAAGGAATGGTTCACCTTGCATCTGTCTGCATGCTCCAGCACATAAACCAGTGACCAAAAGCACTCCCAAAGCAAGAGGGCTGCCATGCTCCTGTGCTGTACTCTGAATCATGGCTTTAGGCATTCTGCCCATCTTCTCAGTTCAAATACAGATGGGAAAGTGAGATGCACTTAAAAAGACTCAGCGAAAGTGTCTAAAGTGGTGTGTCTGAGCCTGTGAGATATTGATCCTGCTGTTTGTACCCCAAAGTTGCTAAAATAAAACGGGCCAGAAGAAAAAGAATCATTTTAGAATCAGATGTACGTAGATATAGATGATAAAAAGATACAACTGATACTATGACAGACCTTACAAATAGGGGGCAAACTCATCCACTGTTTTGTGATTTAACACGGTGGCACCTGCTTTCTCTGTAAGTTCTCTAGGCCTCTACTGTGCCATTCCTTCCAGAACAAAATTCAAAAGCACTAAAGCTGGAAGGTGTTTTCCTCATTCTATCACTCCAGATCAAATAAGGATGTTTGAACAGAGAAGGAATATTACTTTTTACAAAGAGTAACTGCCTATTCTGGCAGTTGGCTACCAACAAAAAGATATACCATTACAGCACTCCTATTTGCAAATTTCCTTTTGGAAAGGCGTTTATGGCTTCATTCCTTAAAAATAATTTTGACCTTAACTTGTCATGCAAGTCCGTGGTCTGGAAAAAAAATTGCAACATTAGAACAAACACATTCAGGTATTTCTGGTTGTTTAGGGGTGACAATGACAAATAACAGAAAAATGGAGCTGGAGATGCTTTTGCAACGCTCACCTTGATTGCACTTCCCTCAGATTTTGTGGTGGGTTACAACCCATCATGCTCTTCTTTTTTCCCTATGTGTAGTATCACTCAAGATCTTTGGAAGCAACTGACGTCATGTGCATGAAATTGTGCAAAGCATTTGACACCATCCCACATAACATCTTTGTCTCTCAGCTGGAGAGACATGGATTTGATGGGTGGGCAGCTCCATGGATAAGGAATTGGCAGGTTGGTTGCACTCGCAGGGTTGTGGTCAGTGGCTCGATGTCCAAGTGCAGAGCAGTGACCAAAGGTGCTCCTTGAGTGTCAGTCAGGGGCAGGCACTGTTCAGAGTCTTTACTGGTGACAGGGACAGTGGGACTGAGGCACTCCCAGGCTGTGTGGTGCTGTCCACATGCTGCAGGGAATGGATGCCATGCAGAGAGACATGGACAGGCGTGAGAGGTGGGTCTGTGTGAATTTCAACAAGGTCAAACACAAGGTCCTGCATGTGGGTCAGAGCAATCCCAAGCAGAGAGACACAGGATGGGTGGAGCATGGGTTGAGAGCAGCCCCGAGGAGAACAGCTTGAGGATGTTGTTTGATGAAAAGCTTGACATGATCCAGCAATTTGTGCTCACAGCCCAGAAAGCCAAATGTGTCCTGGGCTGCATCCCAAGATGCAGGTCATGGGAGGTGATTCTGCCCCTCTACTCTGCTCTCATGAGACCCCACCTGCAGTGCTGCATCCAGCTCCGGGGTCCCCAACACAAGAAGGACTTGGACCTGCTGGAGTGAGGGCAGAGGAGTCTGCAAAGATAATCAGGGGGGCTGGACCACCTCTCCTAAAAAAACAGGCTGAGAGGATTGGGATTGTTCAGCCTGCAGAAGGGAATGCTCCAGGGAGACCTTATAGCAGCCTTCTAGATCCTAAAGAGGGCCCCAAGAAAGCTGGAGAGGGACTTTCAACATGGGCATGTACAGATAGGACAGGGAGAAATGGGTTCAAACTGAAAGAAAATAGGTTTAGATTAGCTACTGGGAAGAAATTTTTTTACTGTGAGCATGGCAAGGCCCTGGAACAGGTTGTCCAGAGAAGCTGTGGATGCCCCATTCCTGGAAGTGTTCAGGGCTGGAGTGAGATTTGAGCAACCTGAGCTAGCAGAAGGTATCTCTGCCCCTGGCAAGGAGGTTGAAACTGCACCTCTATCCAGTTCTGGTTTTACTATCTTTGAGCTCTTTGGAATATGGTACCTAACATGCTGTTACCTAGATGCAAATAATAAAAACATTAAAAGTTTAAAGGTATGAGTAATAAAAAGGAAAACTTCCACTCAAACCCCTCCCATATTCAAGACTTCAGGGAAATAAGTCAGTGAGGGAAAATTGCTGCAGACTTCTCTGCAAAGAGATTAGTGCTGTACCAAATCCAAAGGCATAGGAAGGAGATGCTTTCTATTTCTTTCTTTTTTTTTTCCCCTGGTAGAACAGGGTGCAGAACTTAAGTACGTGATAATAGGATCCTAACACAACCCTCCCTCTGACCACAAACATTAGTGCATCTTTCAGCAACGCCAGCCTACTGATGACTCATGTTGTCTTGGAGCAAGAGCCTGTGCAGGGGAAAGACACAAACCACAAAACACGAATATCTTGATGTAGTTAGAACCCTCCGCAGGAAGAGATTTCACAGCGAAAGTAGGAAGGTGACAGCCTAGCCTGACTCAGCCTAATCTGCTTCCACTACGCACTGACCAGCCCCTGATTCTTGTTTTTCCCGTGGAACTCACACCCATCCCCACTGCCTTTATTTTTATGGAAAGAAAGAGAGAGATAGGGAGAGAGAGAAAAGCATGGCTTTCCCCTCATTTGTCCTCCTTTTGTATACACAAAAACAAGAGTTGACTCATGAACTGTAATGACAGATACTGTGCATTTTTCTATATTAACTGATGCATGCCATGAGCAATGTCCTTGAGGCTCCTTGGCTGTAAGGTAACTTCTGCTGTAATCAATTTGTTAGTGCAAATAGTTCTGAATGTCATTATTTACTGCTCTTCTAATGTCTGCCTTAATGTCTGCCTTACTCTCTATGGAGTCTATTTCACTTAAGTGAGCTAAAAGTGACAACTGCTTCTCACAGTGCATATCCCCTGTTTTGAACATGGCTAGGGCAGTTTGGCAAGTTGTCTTTTTGCCTGTGTGTGGCTAAGAAATTAAGTCACTTCCCAGAGTATTTGCGATCATAAAGATACTCTTTTTATTAGACTGATGTAATTTGTAATTAACACAAGTACCAGAATCACTTTACCAGAACAGCCTAAAGGTTTGCTGAACTCTGCATACAATTGGGAGACTTAAAGTGATCCAGTCTTTCAAAAGGAAATGTAACTCCTTAATAATAATTTTAATTGTTTTATATTGTGCCACTGATGGAAATTTTTCCCACTTCAGCATCTAACATACAAAATCTGCATTAAGATTCTGCAATCTCATCTTTGCTTCCTGCAGTGCCAGGAGTCAGCATTTGTGTAATTGCCTGACCACCCCACCTTTTAGGCCAAGTTATTTTACAGCAGAGCAGCAAAGTTCCATCCCTTGTCCTTTGCATGAGAAATACATCCCTGGATTTATCTGTTGCTGTCTTTCCCCCTGCATTAAGAGATCACTTTCTTGATCCCGAGAGCCTCAATCCTCTCCCACGACCTTGAGAAGGGGAAATTCTGAAGCAGCTCCCAGGTGGGAGGCGGCAGGAGTCTCTTCAGTCTCTTCAGCTGCTGTGACTCCCGGCAGGTTTTGCACGGCTGAGTTGGGATTATCGAGCCACGTGCAGTTCAGCAACTGCAGCTTAGTCACAGAGAGGCAAACCCTTGAGTCACAGAACCCTCCTCCTCCTGTTACCCAAAGCTTTACCTCTAAGGAAATACCACCCTGGCTGCCCCATAGCACTGCTCTAACACCAAAACTTCTCTCTTGTGCCTTTTTTTAGAATGCAAATGCAAATGGATGCCGTACTCGTGGCTGTGCTGCTCTAATGTAACATATTTTCCCGACGTTACTCATAGTGTAAATCAGCATCACATTGTCTCTTGTGCAACATTTAAACAGTATTGTCTAAACCCCCAGCAGGAGAAGTTACCAGGAGATCAAAAGGCACACGGGTGAAACTGCACTGGCTGCTTTTGTCGGAGGTTTCACCAGCGCTTCCCGGCAGAGGCTGTAATGTGGTTTTCACCTGATGGAGCACAGGGCCAGAGGGAGCCACACAGCAGAACAGGTTCTTCCTCTCACCCTTGTCTTCAGAACAAAACTTCACCATCCAGCACAGGGCTCTGAATCTTTTGCACTGCATTAGTTCGACCTCGGAAAGTCTGGCAAGCTGACATGTTAGGAAACCAGGGTAATCCCTCTCCTTGTTCCTGACTTTTTCCTGGCATCTTCCCAAGAGGGGAGGGGAAGAGGAGTTAAAAACATTACAAAAAGAACAAGCATTGCCAAACTAAAAATTATCCAGCCTTACAAACCTTCTTTACCCCAGAAGGGAAAAACCTTCCAAAATACATATTTTTAAACAGAGATTTAGGCCTGAGTGCTTTAACTTACACAAACATCTGCCAACTAGTACCATGTCTGGAGTGCTCATGCTTTACTACAATGTCCTAACAGTTGAGGTGATAAATAAGGTGCTAAGGAATATCTGAATTTAAACAAAAAAACCCTTAAAGTTCAGAGAAAAAAAATTTTTAGAAGAAAAAAAATTGCAAACCAACACCACCAAATAAACCCTAAATTTGATGACAGTAATACAAAGTGAAATCTCAGAATAAGAAATCTACAAACTTGGCATTTCAGTGCCTGAGAAGAAAACCTACATAATGTAAGGACTTACATATTTATTAAACTTTTATCCTCTGTTATATATTATATCACAACCAGCAAGTGCACTTCAATATCAGGACTTAATATTAGAAGATAATATAGACACCCAATTCTGAGGTACTTTACTTCACGAAATGAAAAAAAAAAAGTAGAGAGAAAGAAATCAATACAATCTGAATAACATAAAACCAATTCCTGGTAGCCAAGGAGGATTAGAGGAAAGAAATGTAAGAGACTGGGGAGGCAAGTCTGCCAGACCTGTTCGGAGGGAGAGAAAAGAGCTCCCCACAGTACATTAAGATACTTCCCGAAAAAAGCAAGAGTCATTCCTAGGCTTTGCTCCAACCTCCATGAATTGCTGCCTGCAGAGTAACCATGACTCGATCTTCTCAGATTTTGTTAAAGAGACACTGACCTTCAAGCCAACACTCACACAGAGGAACTGCACTGTGCAGCAGGGAACAGTTTACCAAAACTCAGGCCATGTATGGTTAAGTTTAATATGGTCATTCAAACATTTTAGATATGCCAAGTTATCATCACTGCCTAATTGCTTTGATGGGGAAAAAAAACAAAGCCACAAAACCCCCTATCTTGCACATACAGATTTCTGTACCTAGGAAGGCAACTCTGAATGTAACATAGAAGAAAAACAGAAGAATTCCAGATGTTAAAAATATCATTTAATTAGAGAAAGATAAATCATACCAAAAGTTTAGGTCACTCTTAGTTAATACATTTGCATTTATTTTAGAATATACTCTACATCTGAGTAAAAAAGTTTTAAATAAGCTCCAGTACATGTACAACCATGGGACCCTGCCATCTCTCCCTCAACAGATGGATGCTCCTTAGCTCACTGGGTTCCCTCCGGGGTAACAGAAGCAACTTTGTGCCAGTTTCGTTATGTTCATCGGCTTGAGCAGAGCCTCCTTATCAGCCAGCAATGCCACCACCTCGTACACGTACGGGTTCAGCCTCCCCGCTGAGTCGGGCACAGCGACTGCTCGCCCCGGACCGTACAACGAAAAAAAACCACGGAGGGGGGGGGTGTCAAAATAATTAATAAACTAGTATTGATTAATTTACATCTCTTTCTCTCGCTTGTGCGTTGGTAGAAAACCTGCTGCAGTCCTGGGAGCGCGCAGGGGAGCCCCGGCCCGGGGCGCTGCCCTCGGCCGNCCCCGGCGCTCACTGCCCCCAGCTGCTAACGCCGATCTCCTGCTTGTATCTGTTGGTCAGCACGTTCGCCTTGCGGGTGAGCTTGGAGAGGACCGAGTGGAGTCCGCTGAGGTGGTAGTGGAACTGCTGCTCCAGGTCCTCCTCCCCCTCGCCCTCCTCGGCGGGGCCGCCGCCCCGCTTGTCCTTCTTTTGGGGGGG